>JAQPZY010001448.1:1800000-2365000 GCA_029931535.1 Margaritifera margaritifera
CACTAGTTTGCAATTTTACTCAAAGCATCGTGACATACATGAATATAATATGCACGTCTCTAAACTATCGGTATATATATAACCCGGATGTAATGTTTTAGACCGTTTTGATTGTCCAAGATATTTTATTTCCTTAGGTGATGTGTTCCGAAGCAACATCGTCATTTTGTTGCTTATAATTTGGTACCAATCATTGAAATATATTAAAATATGACAAACATGCCAACATGTCTTTGTCTTTCTATGTTAATTACCGTGACAGGTTTGATGTAAAATGGTCCAACTATCTGATAAACATTTGCAAATATATCAAACTAATTTTCAAAATTCCTAATGTCCTCTATTTTTACCGGACATTAATCAAACCAGTGAATTGTATTTTGATAACTTGTCTACATGTTCACTTGGTGTGCCTAACGCAGATTTCACATAATAAAGAACACATATCAGCTTTATATCCACATTAAAACAAGCTTTTTTGTTCTTCACTGATTCAGGTAAATCTATGTTTTAACTCCGTCTGAGTGGTTGATATCTATCTATGTGCCTTGTCAGATATTCAATCCTGTCAAACATCCGTCTTGTACTTTCCCTTATTTTTTGTCCAAATTTAGTATATACAGTTTCAAATAAACGTTCAGTTACATTATCCAGTTCACATCTGTTCAATATAGTAAGAATTTGTTTTCTGTGGAAACATTTATATACTCAACTTGGGTCGTTTAATAAGTCTGATTGTAAGATCTAATTGATCTGTCAGAAATTGCCAAATGTTTCTATGATCTTCTTCAAATATTACTCAGTACCATTGCCAAATTCATATAAATCTTATTATTACCGCCCAAAATCTATTCTCATGTTTATTTTTCTTAAATAAATCTCTAAATCTTTTCATTTTGATTCTATTTAAATTTTGTCCATCCATCCTCCTAACCTCTTTTCTAGTTGGAACACATATTATGGGATGTGTACTATTTTTCTCGCTTGTTTGGTACAGGTGCATCAAGTATTGAAGTCTTCATTTTGATTTATTTATCTAGAAATGTTTCAATATATATTTAACTTGTGCATACATGTGAGAAAAAAAAAAACAAATAAATATGTAACAAATATTTTATACTTTATTTTAAATGATTATTTTATGTGTACAACTACGTCCCTATTATATAAGTACAACAACGTCACTTTTTCTGAAGCTGTGTTTATTACGTTACTGTTTCTGTGTACTGTGACGTAGGACTCAAGTCGAAATCATATCATGGTTTTAATTTATGTATTACATCAGTGTTTATGTCTACTGTGACCTAGTACACAAATCGAATTCATGTTATTATTTTAACCTGTGTACTGTATCGCTGCTTTATTATTCAAACTTTTCACCCTACTAATTTTCCAAGCAGCACTCTTGGTATCTAATTGTTACTTACATATATTCGCGATTTATATATAAAACACCCTGTACCGCAGATTATGTTTTCGGTGTAGGTAACTTTACATATATTGTATTGAGGCTAAAAATAACTTTCACCATGGGACTAACTGATATACTTGTACCTCTCAACACACTAAGAGATTATCTCCCTTGGCCATTTCTCTAGCTTATTCTGACACCATTTATGATCTGTAAATAACATTCAGATTTTTATTTTGTATTCGCTAATCATTTTCAAAGTCTGACTGGTCTAGTAATTTTTAATTTCTCAAATAATACGCTCCAGTCTGACTGGTCCAGTAATTTTAGAGTAATGGATATAATGACAAAATGGGAGGGGTTTTTTTAATTCTCAGATTTTCTATGTTATTTTTTTATTTATTTAAAGATCGTACTATTTCAAATTTTCCAGTTGTCCAATTCTGTCATTATATCCCCTACTTGCGAAGACTAATAGCCAATTGTGAAAACTTGTATGAGTCTTTAGGTTAAACTAGATGTTGTAAACGTTTGGATGGTAGCTAGAATGCATTGAACAAAAAGCTCTATCCGTCACAAAATGAGTGATCGAAATCGTACCAAAAAGAGTATGAAGCTCATTCACATTTACGTTTCAAAATTGCAGTTCCACGCGACGTTATTCACATAATTTTGTTTAATACTGAAATCAACTCTATCTAAATAAGATACAAACTTGCCACTTAAATCTTATCCAGCAGATCGAATGAGTTAAAATTCTTCCTGTAGCTTCTAGCTAACACGTGTATCATAGGAAGTTGGGAACCAAAATGTATTCAATGCTGGCATAGCTTGCCTCTACGAAGCTCGTAGTAGGCTCCTTCAGCCATTGTAAACATCAAGTATCATGCATGAAATAAATTCAGACAAAAGCGATCTTCACTTGATGCATGTTGGGCACTAGAAGCTGTTATCATTGTCAACCCCTAGAAGCCAGATTTTACCTGGTGGAAGTTTAAGGAGATATGACCACTATTATAAACACAGTTCATGCAGGGGTAATCAGCTATATTGTCCACTATCATTGAGGACTGACATGTATTGCATGCATCTGTTCTACCGCCTACTTGTTCGCATGTACAGAAAACAGTAACCTGTTGAGTGTAACCTATGGTGTAATGACCAAAATGGGCACATAAACTTTAGTCTAAGTCATTTGAGCACAAACTTTAGATCATATTGATCTCCTTTGGTTGCTAGGTTGTCGTACTAACAGAGATCCATCCAATTATCAAATTGTTTGACTCCAACATGAACAATATCAAAAATGGAACAGAAAACACAAAATATAACTGAAGTCATTGAAACATAAAATATAGGTACAATAGACCTGTTTTATCGTAAGAGTTTACTTGTAGAGATGAATCACCTCAACGATTTTCATGATTATAGGTACAACAGTATCATGAGCTAACCAAAAAAGCTTAACCAATGCCAGTAAAACATGAAATATAGATCACACTTACCTTATCTGTTGTAAGGGTATAATACTAACTTTGAAGCATGCAATCATTACGTTTTATGTCTCTACTTTGAACAATGTCTATGAATTGAACTTTTGTCAACAAATTTAAAATCGTCAGTTGAGCGTGAAGCATAGGTCACATAGACCTTGATTTATATAAAAAGATTTAGTACTTATCAAAATGTATTCTTACACCAAACTGGTGATTCTAGGTCGGATAGTATTTTATAGCATTCTAAAAAGTCATGAGGTTGTAAGCTAAATGCAAAAATTTCATTAAAGTCAGTAAATGGTGGAATAAAGGTCACTGTAACCTTTCTTTGTGATAAGAGTGCGATACTAATAAACGTACGTGTTGTTGTTGTTGTTGTTGTGGGTTTAACGCCATTTTTCAGCACATGATATGCTATACATGGCGCCCAGTTTTATCTGGTGGAGGAAGAACCTGGGCAAACCCCGGGAAGAACCACCGACCCACGGGAAGCTACTGGCAAGCTTTCTCACTTATCCACATTGGCCGAGCCCGAGACTGGAACCCACGCAGACAGAGGTAAGATGGCAGTGATCGGTAAAGGCGAGGGCCTTAGACTACTCGGCCACCCGGGGCCCCAATAGAGGTACATACCATGATCAAGTTTCATGATTCTAGCACGAACACTATTTGAAAACGAACTTCAAACACAAAATCGAACCAAAGTCAGTAAAGCGTAAAGTATGGGTCATAATGACCTACTTTTGTGATAAGGGTTTAATACTCCGAAAGATGCACTCAGACATCAGAGTGACCTACACCTGTAATAAAGGTGTAGTACTTATCAAAATGCACCTCATCTAGTTTTAGATTCTAGGTTGGTCATCAGCTAAATGCAAAGACTTAAACAATGCTAGAAAATGGTTAAATATAGGTCACGGTCACCCTATTTTGTTGTAAGGGTGTGATAATTATAAAGATTCAGTTATTAAGTTTCATGATTCTAGCATTAGCTATGCCTGACAAATGAACTTCAAAATAAAATATTCTACCAAATTCAGTTAAGCGAAACAGATTGCTCTTTGTGATCTAATTTTGTGATAAGCATTTAGTATATATCACGATGCACACCTTCACCAAGTCAGTGGCGTACTAGGGGTAAATGGCGCTAGGGGCGACGATGATGGCCCAAAGGGCCAAAATACGAGGCACGAACTTTTATCAGCTGTTTTGGCTCCCCAAAACCTCTGGCACCCGCCCCGTCCGCCCCCTCCCCCCCCCCTTAGTATTCTACAGACAACAGTATGTAAACAGGGTGCAAAGCAACTATACGGTGATGGGTTAAACGTACAGAATTGCAGACATGCATACAGTTCTTTAACTTTCATGATTCTAGCATGAGCAGTGCTTGGCAAATAACCTTTAAAAACAAAGTTTTACCAAACTCACTGAAGCGTAAAATATGGGTCACAGTGACATAACTTTCTGATAACTGTTTAGTGCACATCACGATCCACACAGTTACAAAGTGTTATGATTCGTAGTACAAGAGAATGTATACAAGTTGCACAAAAACTATTTGGTGATGAGCCAAACGCTAAAATGAAGCCAAGGATGTATCATGTTTGTACGAAGTTAGCCCCTCTTGGCCCCCTCCCAAGGGGGATAGGTGCCATGAAACTCACTCCAAACTGTTGATCTAGACCTAAAAAGAAAGAAAGGCTGAGAAGCAGTGAGGTTGTCAATACGTATAAACTTTACATATATGGATGCCGACCCCGCCGTTAGCTCCAGTGGCGTACTAAGGATAAATGGCGCCCGGGGCGACGATGATGGCCCAAAGGGCCAGAATACTAGGCCCGAATTTTTGTCAGCTGTTTTGGCGCCCCAAGACCTCTGGCGCCTGGAGCAACCGCCCCGTCCGCCCCCCCCCCCCCCCATTAGTACGCTACTGGTTAGCGCAACAGCTCTTCTCTACTTCTTAGGTGCGAGTTAAACACTTGCCACTTTCAGCTCTCCCAAAAATCAAATTGTCTTTGCATGTCTGTAATTGCAGTTCTTCTCCCCTTTTATCCATGTGTATTTATTTTTTTTCAGATGGTAACGAAAACCCTTTTATCCATATGTATTTATTTTTTTCAGATGGTAACGAAAACCCTTTTATCCATATGTATTTATTTTTTCAGTTGGTAACGAAAACCCTTTTATCCATATGTATTTATTTTTTCAGATGGTAACGAAAACCCTTTTATCCATATGTATTTATTTTTTTCAGATGGTAACGAAAACCCTTTTATCCACATGTATTTATTTTTTTCAGATGGTAACGAAAACCCTTTTATCCATATGTATTTATTTTTTCAGATGGTAACGAAAACCCTTTTATCCACATGTATTTATTTCGTTCAGATGGTAACGAAAACCCTTTTATCCATATGTATTTTTTTTCAGATGGTAACGAAAACCCTTTTATCCATATGTATTTATTTTATTCACATGGTAACGAAAACCCTTTTAAAGCAAAAAATGTTTATCACTTTATATATTTCAAAATCATTCATTTTTCAACAACTCAAGATGTTATACCCCCCCCCCCCCCCACACACACACACACACATACACTCACACCTCATTTTTCGTGTCTAATCAACGAATGCTATCATTGTTTAGGATCATCTGACGCTTTATGTCATCAAAATGGGAAAGGTGTCTATAAACATTTCGGAGAGTTTATAAAAAAAAAAAATCGATTTAATCTGCATCGTGTTTCAGAGATAGACTTAAGTTCACCAAACTTTACATATTTAAAAATTATTGACGTATAACAATGCATTCATAGTCACCTAACATTCCTCTTAAATGTCAATGGTTTCTATTCTAAAAGAAAACCACTTCACTTATTGGAACAACTTAACAATTCATATCCGTATGGATTACATTATTGGATTACACTTATTGGAACAACTTAACGTTTCATATCCGTATGGATTACATTAAATACATGCTCTGAAATATCTAAACAATATTTTCCTGTCCTACGCTAAATTTGTTTTAATGCTATAAAACAATCATACAGTACTCTTGATTAAACAATTATACAGGACTCTTGATAAAACAATCATACAGGACTCTTGATAAAACAACAGTATTTATAATACTTGCTGACCTCTAGGTTGGAGCAAGAGTTCATTGGCAGCGTTTGTCCGGGAATAAAACAGTTAATCCAAGAAGTACAACAATAGTTATAACTGGTCCTTCCAACAATTCATCATTTGTGTTTGGCACGCAACGCATAAGATAGACATAGGTACCACTTTTCCTACGGTGTTGTCGTTGTTGTTGGTGGTGTAGGCGTCAACGTAAAGGTTTTGTATTTAGCTCAGTTACTCTGACACTGTTCCATTTACAGTCATAAAACTTTATGGGTATATTCATTACCTATAAAATTTGTATGTGTAGCACTCTCGCTACGTCTTAATCGAATAGAAAGAAATGACAAAACCAGAGTGTAATCAACGATTACATAACTCAACTCTACTTTTAGTAGTGTCCCGTAGCCACCGTAAATATTAAGTATCATGTCGAAACTAAGTTCAAACTAATGTGATATTGACAACGTAATGTTCGCCCCTATTCTAACAAAAGTTCTTTTGCAAGATTGTGTCTTTACATTTTTAATTTTTAATTTTTTAAATATCAAAATTATAATATCTAATTGGATATCGACCAGTCTATCTACCTACCTCAACCTACGTACGTACCTACCTATATACAGCGCATAAAAGACATGAAACTTTATAAAAGAACATTCTTCTAGAGGTACTACAAAGAGTTAATGAAAACCACAGATTAATGTTTTGATAAAAACCACAGATTAATGTTATGATAAAAACCACAGATTAATGTTTTGATAAAAACCACAGATTAATGTTTTGATAAAAACCACAGATTAATGTTATGATAAAAACCACAGTTTAATGTTTTGACAAAAACCACAGATTAATGTTATGATAAAAACCACAGATTAATGTTATGATAAAAACCACAGATTAATGTTATGATAAAAACCACAGATTAATGTTATGATTAAAACCACAGATTAATGTTATGATAAAAACCACAGAATAATGTTATGATTAAAACCACAGATTAATGTTATTATTAAAACCACAGATTAATGTTATGATAAAAACCACAGAATAATGTTATGATTAAAACCACAGATTAATGTTATGATAAAAACCACAGATTAATGTTATGATAAAAACCACAGATTAATGTTATGATTAAAACCACAGATTAATGTTATGATAAAAACCACAGATTAATGTTATGATAAAAACCACAGATTAATGTTATGATTAAAACCACAAATTAATGTTGTTTTTATATTTATTATTTTGAAATCATTATTATTAAATCTGCTTAAGAAGCTATTATCATTGTCCACCCCTAGAAGCCAGATTTTAATAGGTGAAGGTCAATGGCTCTGAGTACATGCAAAGTTCATGCATCAATAATTACCTTGAGTGTCTAAACTGTAAGCGAGTGTGTTCCAGAAAGATTTGCATGCAGCAAAATTTCACATTTTAATGAACAGGTGATATCATTCCAATAAATCGTCCATCAGTATCAGCACATATTTGGGGAGATGATATATCGGACTAGTACTCATCGAGATGTATGCCCTCACCAAGCTTAATGATTCCAGGTATAACATTATGTTTACAGGGTCTCACAAACTTTTTAGTCATAAACGCAAAAAGGAGCCTAAGCCAGTAAAATGTGAAATATAGGTCGCAGTGATCTTCTTTTATTGTATGGGTGTGGTACTAACAGAGATGTAAACAGTCATCTACTTTGATGATTCTTGCAGGAACAAAGCTTTGGAAATAAACTTAAAACATCAAATTTAACCAAAGTCAGTCAAGCGTGAAATATGGGTCACAGCGAACTACTATTGTGATGAGTGTATAGTACTCATCAAGATGTATCCCATCACCAAGTTTCATGAATATAGGTAAAACAGTATATATGTCTGTATACTGGGTGCCAAAAACCTATTTGGTCATATAAAAACTTAACCTAAGCCAGTAAAATGTGATATGTATGTCACTGTGACTTTCTTTTGTTGTAAGAGTGTAGTACTAATAAAGATTAATCCAGTTATCTAGCTTGATGATTCATGAATGAACACAGCTTGAGAAATAAGCTTAAAACACACTATTGAATCAAAGTCAGTGAACTGTTAAATATTTGTCACATTGACCTGCTTTTGTGATAAGAGTATAGTGCTCATCAAGATGCATTCCCTCGCCTAGTTTCATGATTCTAGGTAAAACAGTATATATACAGGGTGCCATAAAATATTTGTTTACGAGCTAAAGGCAAAAAACTTAACCCAAGACAGTAAAAAAGAAATTTAGGTCACATTGACCTTTTGCTGTAAGTGTGTGGTACTGACAGAGATGCATATAATCAAGTTCGATGATGCAAGCATGCAGAGAGCTTGAGAAACAAAGTAAAAACACCAAATTTAACCAAAGTAATTGAAATGTGAAATATGGGTCTCACTGACCTACTTTTGTGATGCGGGTGTAGTACTCATCAAGATGCATCTTTTCACCACGCTTCATGATACCAGTATAACAGTATTTATACAGTATGCAAAAAACCTGAGCTAAACGCACAAACTTAATCAAGAATGTAAAACAGGAAGTTACCCCCCTCCACACCCCCGCACCCCAAGTAAAATGTTCAAACTTCAGATGAAGTCTTTGCCCTCAGAATTCAGCCTGTTGGATTTGACGGAACATTTAAAATAAAAGGTTACTTTGAGAATTTTGGGGATTCCACCCAGCTTCACAACTTAATTGTGTCAACCTACCGAGTTTTTTTTTTAACTTTCCTTGACCTTTAGCCATGTGCCATACAATCCATCTCAGAAAATTCGTCACCAGCACGTTTTTTGGCGTGTGATAAAAGAAAATGGTGCCAATATAAGAAATGCTATAGCAAGCACTAGTTTTGTCCATTGATTACTTCCTAGAATCAACCATAACTGTTTCCATATGTGTATTCCTCTCAGTTGAGCAGGATATGTTTCGGCCTATACGATATGCCTATCAAATATCCGTTTTCTTTTTTTTATTCTTTCATCAATCGACAGGGGATATTTCGAATTCTTGCACTGGGATTTCTCGAGCTTTCCTGTACTGGATAAAACTAGAATTATGAAATTAGTTCTTTTGGTCAGCCCTACACAGTGCCATGAAGCAGTTTAACCTTAGTGACAGAAATATAAACTATACTATTTATTTCACATATAAGACATATGGAAGAAAGAAACAAAATATTACATATATATATATATATATATATATATATATATATATATATATATATATATATGTATATATATGTATATGTATATATATATATATATATATATATATATATATATATATATATATATATATATATGTATATATATGTATATATATATGGGGGTGGAGGGGGTGGGGAGGGGGGTAGAAGAATTAATAGAAAAATTTTCTGGAAAATATAAAATATTGTTAATAGTTTGATACACATACGCATCTAGTTGAGATTTATTTAGACATTTAGAAGAAAAAGAAGAAGAAAAAAAAACGCCGATAAATGGCGACCTTGGTATTCAAAGTCACTAATATTTCATCAGTAAGTCTACAGGATTCAACCAGGCAATAACTTCCTGCATACGTGCTACTTGACTCTTCGATCACTGGCGATGGGTTCTACTTGTCGAATCACTGACTTAGACGACACTCTCTGAGTCTGTATGCATCTGAGTTTTCCATCGATTTTCGGAGATCAATTGTTCTCTAGTCTAGTGCAACTCCTACATTTTTAAACACGCTGACGTAAGCAAGGGGCGTGAATATTTAAAGAAGATTTATCCAAATACTCACCCTCTTTCTTTAGCAGTTCTGAGAATCGGGAGTGAAATGATAGAGGACACCAGACGGGGATTGGTACAGAGATCAGCCATCTGACAACACACCGTCCATCTCACAACACACCATCAAGAAACCAGTAAAATTCATCTGTTGCTTTAAAGTTAAGGTGAGTTTCATTTGAGATTCTTTTTGTTATTTTTATGAAAATGTACACATTGCAACAATTAATCACTCGAAAGTGAGATAATGTCCGTATTTTGTACTAGTGTTTAACGTATATCCAACCGTACTTTAAGATGAAGTTAACATAAAACACAAACTAGTATATCTGATTTTCTTCATGAGTTGACATCATTGTTGTAAAAAAACAATTAAGTTAGTAGAGTTTTTTGTTTTACTTGTGTTTAGAGATTAATATGATTTTAAAAGAAAGAAGTTCACTTTCCAATTTTACGCTCATTTGATTCACAATAAATACATATTTCAAATAATTGCTAAATGTATCTCATTCCTGGCTAAACTGCAGCCAGGTGTGTGATACTCCGTTTATTTGATTCCTAGTCTGATGAAAGATAAAATTTTGATATATATCAAGGAAAAAAATTCTAAATTTTACATGTTGAATCCGTAATTGTACATTTATTCTGAAAAACCATGCTCGTCCGCTAACTGCGCATGTCTGTTGTAATGTCCGTGAAGCCTTGCCTTGCCTTGTATTCTTTAGGGTAGTGTCTGAGAATGATGGCGGCATCGCCTAATTAAAGTCAAATCCGCCATTTTTTAACTTGAGTATTCAGTTCAAGTCAATTCCTTACTTTCTTTGACAAATGACCGGAAACATGTGCCGAACAATCGCTCAAAATTAATTTCACTGTTATGAAACTCAAATGGCGTGAGCACCAAATTATGTACATGTAGACCATGATTAAAGTGCGGGAAGGATACATATGGAGAAAAAAATGTGATGAAAAGAGTCTGCTGTGACACACTAACAAAACAGTCATACACCCCACTGGATGAGTATTATACAATATATAACAAAAAGATAACATAATAGCTAGTTTATAATTATTACATTATAAATTGGCAACCTTAGAAATGCGTACTGTTTTCGAAAGTTGGTAAAGAGAAGCTAATAAGAAGGTTCATAAATGGAAATAAAGATCTATCGCATAAAAAATTATCAGGTACCTTTTGCGCTCATCGATCAAAAACGGACAGCATTGTTTCAAATGTAAAACAATGTCTTATCGCACCGCTTTGGAATCTCTATATCAGTATGATTATTAAGGTTTGTCGTCATGAAAGTAATAATATAAAAGCTAGGAATACTTACACCATTGAAAGGAAGCTTCCAAATTTTATTGGATTTTCCGATTAACAAATTATATAAATAAAGACCTGAAAATCATGAAGCTCGAAAAAGCCGAAGGTGCTCCCTTATTCGTCAATAGTAAATTACTTCGAAAACACGATAGACACCTACGCGCATGATGGAAGAGATAGACACGATTGAAGATAGCTTCCCTTGGTTCTACTATTCCGACTTTCATTGTCATCAGTCGGAATTTGTATATATGAAAGAAGTGTAAGTTTCTAGAGGAGGAATAAGGGGAGCTAGGACATACCATATATAGATTTGGGGGGGGGGGGTCCAGATGTTGATGAGATAGATTTTTTGTTAAAAATAAAAAATATGGATTGTCACATGTTAGTGTTCCAGTGTTTCTGAAAAATAAAAAATGTGGATTGCATGAAAAATAAAAATGTGGATTGTCACATGTTAGTGTACCAGTGTTTCTGAAAAATAAAAAATGTGGATTGTAACATGTTAGTGTACCAGTGTTTCTGAAAAATAAAAAACGTGGATTGTCACATGATAGTGTTCCAGTGTTTCTGAAAAATACAAAATGTGGATTGTCACATGTTAGTGTTCCAGTGTTTCTGAAAAATAAAAAATGTGGATTGTAACATGTTAGTGTACCAGTGTTTCTGAAAAATAAAAAACGTGGATTGTCACATGATAGTGTTCCAGTGTTTCTGAAAAATACAAAATGTGGATCGTCACATGTTAGTGTTCCAGTGTTTCTGAAAAACGCGGATAGTAGTTTTCATACCTCTAGACAATCTAACTTTGAAAATGGGGGGGGGGGAGGCACATTGGTGAGCTAGAATATACCATATATATATACGGTCGAGATGTTATAGGGGTTAGTGCTTACAGGTAAGGCGATGGGTGCTGTAACCCGCGGATCCGGGTTCTTGTCTCCGTAGCGTACGAATTAAAATTCTCTAGCCTGTATGATAATTTTATTTATTTGTATTTAAATATTCTGTTAAAGTTATCAAGCATTCTCCTGTATAATCCAGGGATAGCACTTTACGCTCTGTTTGGTGTATATTTGTAATCTCTCTCTCTCTCTCTCTCTCTCTCTCTCTCTCTCTCTATATATATATATATATATATATATATATATATATATATGTGTGTGTGTATATATATATATATATATATATATATATATATATATATATATATATATATATATATATATATATATATATGGCAGTTTATTATGGACCGGTCAGTCACTCCAAAAAAGGTATATGGACCCAAGAAAAATTGTCACGAGGCCCTTCAGTGCCATGCAATATTTATTATATTATACCGAATGAGTATCAATCCTTTTGTGAGAAGAAACAAGTTAGTAATGTATAATTCACCGCATTCAGCGCGACTTGTAATCAGAATGAGGTTGGGCGACTTATAAACAGAACGGGGTTGGGCGACTTATATACAGAAAGGGTTTTGGCGACTTATATACAGAAAGGGGTTTGGCGGTTCTTATGGCATCTTATGTACCGGTCTTGTTACAACTGATAAAAAAACGAACTTAGATGCATGCGGTGCCCGTTTACAAGTTCCGCTTTGCACCCTGTCCGTTTATGTATAAAAGTCACACGCTGCGTGCCGTGAATTATGCCTTGCTAAATTGCACGGCTACTTACTATATATTTAACAAAAAGGTCAATACTCATTCGGTATAATATAACATATATATATATATATATATATATATATATATATATATATATATATATATATATATATATATATATATATATATATATATATATATATATATATCCAGAGAGAGAGAGAGAGAGAGAATTATTTATTGACACTCTTGTTGCATGTACCAAAACACTTTTAGCTAGATGGTTCAATAAAATGATTCATGAAATGACATAAGCGATCTACTTTTATTAAAATAAACATTTCGTTTTACTTACCAATAGTGGGGCAATAAAGGTCCTTCCTTTCTTCAGGAAAAAAAAAATACTCCATGAGGCGGTTGGTGGGTATAAGAGATTGGGTCCATACTAGGATGATATCAATCGAAGATGTTGTATGTTTGTACCGCTATCAATGTCAATAAAAACGTCCCGACTTTACTAACAATTCTTTATCTCTAGACTTCAGTCATAGAATTATCGCTTTTTGTGCGTGCCTTTTGCGTCTCTATGATATGTTTCCAATGTTGATGATCGCAATATATTAGCTTATTTAGAGAAATAATTAGATTTGCGTTACAGTTTCAATAAAAGTGTCACCAAAAGATCTTACCAATACAAATAACATTTTTGTGACCCGGATTCGATAATGACTTTAGGCTAGAAAGTATCAATTTATGCTATTATATTGTCTTCATTAGAAATTGTCGCGGTCTTCACGTCTTCTTTATCTGATTATTAAAGTTGTGGGATAGACTGGTAAAGATCTATTGTCACTCACATCATTTATATTGAATTTTATATTTAGGGAGCAACGGTAGCTCATTTGGTAGAGAGTCGAACTCGTAATCCAAGGGTCGCGGGTTCGATACTCGTCCAGGCCAGCCCAGGTCTTTGGGAAAGGCACTTAGCTACCATTTCCTCGGCATGATAGAGTCAAAAGTATGTTAAAAGTGCCGTTAAAACAAACGAACAAGAAAAGAAGAAGAAACAAATTCACTATAGACTGGTACCTTCTCTTCTTAGTCATGCAAGTTGAATTTCTCCACATGCCGGGAAAGATAGAGGGTGGCTCATAGCTGCATTGACTCGATGTAGGACATGACACAGATACAGGAGAGGCAACCTAAAACCTCTGTCACTAAATTTCTTTTCTAAAGTAGGTACATACTCTCAACTTTATGAAAAACTAAATTACCTAAGCAAGTTATATATAATGATTGCTGACCTTATCAACAAACAATCCATTGTGTGTGTGCGTGGGTGGGCGCACGTGTGTGTGTGTGTACCTGCGTCCGGGCGCGCGCGTGTGTGTGTGCTGGAGGTAGTGTCGTGAAAGTCGGTAAAACGTATATTTTGAGTGTTGTATTTTGTTGAATTTTGAAGCAGACGAGTGAAAACACAACAGAAATTCCTGTATATATATATATATATATATATATATATATATATATATATATATATATATATACATACATATAGGCGCCATTTGTACGAGTGATTGTGTGAGTAATTTTCGGTAAGATATTGTGAATATGACTGTAGATGGATAATTCTGAAGGTTTTATGGGTAAGCTAGTTATACAACAACATGCTACCATTGATAACTACAATTTGCATAGAATTACAATGGCTTGCAAATATGGCGTCTTTTGTACAGGATCTTCTGTTGATACTCTCGTCTGACATGCACATTCGTTGATAATGTCGTCTGTTACAAATTAACTTCAACCAAAGTCGGATTTCATTTATGAGCCAAAATAATTGGGAGATTTTTTTTGGTTTGTGAAGGTCGGTGGTTATTATTTTTCTGTATTTTAATTTTACCAGGGAAGTGTTTATTTCAGAAAACAGATAATGTACCTTGACCTTTTTGAAAACTTCTTTAGAATTCAGATGACATGCAGAGTCCTAAACGTTCTTTGGGCCTCAACATTAGCTGTCTAACACAATATATTGGGTTTCAACACTGGCTCTCTAAAGCGTTACTTCGGGCTTCAACACTGGCTCTCAAAGGCGATACTTCGGGCTTCAACATTAGCTCTCTATTACTTCGGGCTTCAACATTAACTCCCTATCGCGACTCTTCTGTCTTCACCATTAGCTCTCTAACGCGATACTTCGGGCTACAACATTAGGTCTCTAACGCGATACTTAGGGCTACAACATTAGCTCTCTAACGCGATACTTCGGGCTACAACATTAGGTCTCTAACGCGATACTTCGGGCTGCAACATTAGCTCTCTAACGCGATACTTCGGGCTACAACATTAGATCTCTAACGCGATACTTCGGGCTACAACATTAGCTCTCTAACGCGATACTTTGGGCTTCAATATTTGCATTCTAATGCGATACTTTGGGCTTAAACATTGCCTCTTTATCGCGATACTTCGGGCTCAACATTAGCTCTCTAACGCGATATTTCTTGCTACAACATTAGATCTCTAACGCGATACTTCGGGCTACAACATTAGCTCTCTAACGCGATACTTTGGGCTTCAATATTTGCATTCTAATGCGATACTTTGGGCTTAAACATTGCCTCTTTATCGCGATACTTCGGGCTCAACATTAGCTCTCTAACGCGATATTTCGGGCTACAACATTAGATCTCTAACGCGATACTTCGGGCTACAACATTAGCTCTCTAACGCGATACTTTGGGCTTCAATATTTGCATTCTAATGCGATACTTTGGGCTTAAACATTGCCTCTTTATCGCGATACTTCGGGCTCAACATTAGCTCTCTAACGCGATATTTCGGGCTACAACATTAGCTCTCTAACGCGATACTTTGGGCTACAACATTAGCTCTCTAACGGGATAGTTCAGCTACAACATGCGCTCTTTAACGCGATACTTTGGGCTACATTATACTTCGGGTTACAACATTAGCTCTCTAACGCGATATTTCGGGCTACAACATTAGCTCTCTAACGGGATAGTTCAGGCTACAACATGCGCTCTTTAACGCGATACTTTGGGCTTCAATATTTGCATTCTAATGCGATACTTTGGGCTTCAACACTCGCTTCCTAATGCGATATTCGGGTTTCAACATTTGCTTTATGACGCAATGCTTCAGCTTCAACATTTGCTTTCTAACTCGATACTTCACTCTTTAACATCTGCTTTCTAACTCGATACTTCACTCTTTAACATCTGCTTTCTAACTCGATACTTCACTCTTTAACATCTGCTTTCTAACTCGATACTTCACTCTTTAACATCTGCTTTCTAACTCTATACTTCACTCTTTGACATCTGCTTTCTAACTCGATACTTCACTCTTTAACATCTGCTTTGCAACGCGATATTTCGTGCTTCAACATTTTCTTTCTGAGGCAATACTTCAAGACTTCCAACATTTACTTTCTAACGCGATATTTCCGGCTTTTGCTTTGCCTGCACATTTTATTGCTAATGCGATACTTCGGTAAAACCGTTTCTGTATTCGACATATTCAATATTTCATTTATGCATGATGACAGTTCTGAGCGATACAGTTTTGACAGATTCGAGTAATATTTACGTGTGGAAAACTTTTGTCTGTGCCTTACTTCACTCAAATTATATTCGATCTATTATGTGATGCTCGCCATTTTGCACGTTTAAAATTTGATCCATCTAAATGTACGTTAACAAACGAGTTAAATCAGTCTAGCATTGTTATTAAAAAAACCGATTGTTGATTTCTTGGAAATGCACGCGGAGTTGGAATTCATAAATTAAGCAGAAAATGAACATATTCGCGAAAATAACACGAATACTTACTTTAACAAAAGGTTTAAAGTATCTATATATTGCAAACAATCGACCCATTTTCTTAATCTCTCTCTCTCTCTCTCTCTCTCTCTCTCTCTCTCTCTCTCTCTCTCTCTCTCTCTCTCTCTCTCTCTCTCTCCAGCCTATAACTTTTCGATCGGCATGTTGTTTTTCAATGTAAAAGAAAGAATATGTCAAAATAATCAGTTAAGAGTTCACTGGAGCGTCTGCAATCCTCTTTCGTATCCTCGTGCACAAGGTTTGAAAGAACTTTAGATAACAGTTACAATATAATCTAATTAACATCTCTTCCAGTTATATTACACGAGAGCCAGTGGAGATCAATCAATCTTTTAATGGTTTTAATTTACACTTCTGTCTAACTGAATTATAAATTAGAATACATAATGATAACTCTTCATAATTTTACTTTCTATAATTACCTGAGTTCTAGCTATTAGAATGTATTTTTCCTCAAACTATTTTTTTTAATTTTTTTTATTCGATTTTAATGGCTTTCTCTTAAATTACGACCATTAATGTCTCATAAAAGAACTAAGTAACTGGTTCGGCTGTAATAATTCACTATAGTCTTTAGTACACATATACGAGGCATGCACCCTAATCCGGATTCCAAATACCCAACATCCGGATTCCAAATACCTTACTCGAGTAATATTTCTCAGAAAGCCATTTCAAATATGAGGTGTCAAAAAAATAAAAGTACATAGAATTGTTTTGTCATCATAATGAATTCACCTGTTCAAATGCTCCATTAGTGTGTGATATTTAAACCCTGCCATACATCCAGCTGTCATATTATTGAAAAAAAAGCAGGATAAAGATTTCGTGGGTGAAAGATTAATGGGTGGTTTGTGCTTCCGTCGTGCATCTTTGTTTACTCCAATGACTGCAAATGAGAAAGCTTCACTCGCCTAACGCTGCAGTTTTGGAATGAGAAACCCTATAAATTTCGAATCATTTATTCCTAAAACAAGTCATTTTCCGTTTAATCTTACAATGAGACAGGAATCGTCTCAATATCTAGGTTCAAATAGCATGGTATTTTTTACTTAGATAAATAAGTTTATATTATAAATGAAAAAAATAAAATAGGTAAATAGATGCAACACTTGTCACGATGTTCTACTATTCCCAATCTCTCGCTAACCATCCGTAATAATGTCAGTAACATTTTAAATTACTTTACAGAGAGTGCAGAGGGCTTGATAAAATAAAAATAAATATTTGTATAATTTTAACACAATAAAGAACATGTTTTTGCATGGCAGTAGTGGTCTTCGAACTTAGATCCATTACTAGATATATCCGAGCAAATGATTTTATCGAACCATGTGTAGGTTTGGAAACTCCTACCACTGAAAGCTGAAAGATCGTGCGTGCGTTCCTGTGTGTGTGTGTGTGTGTGTGTGTGTGTGTGAGAGAGAGAGAGAGAGAGAGAGAGAGAGAGAGAGAGAGTGAGATAGAGAGATAGTTTGTGGTGTTATCGTCAAAGGGAATAATAATCATGGACATTTTGCAAGCTGGAGCACACCTTTGTACAATCTTTCTACCCCATTACCAAACAATAATACCCCGTCCATTTTCGTTCTCTCTAATATACATTAATAAATGATTAGGAGGATGGGTAGGTAGAGGGCGAATGAGTACGTACGTTGAGATGGAGAGAGATAGGGTACACTGATAGATAGATGACTGGATATATAGATAAATAGACTTATATGTAGATATATATACATTGACAGAAATGATAGCAATAAAAGTATTTAAAAAAAGATAGATAAACTTAGGTGTAGGTAGGTACGTACGTAGATACATACATACATACATACATACATACATACATACATACATACACACATACATACATACATATTTATATTTGTATTTATTTATTTATTTATTTATTTATTAAATTCTACAGACCCAAATTCCCATTGACAGAAATGATAACAATAAAAGTAACACATAACAACACATTGTAAAGTACATTTACATCTACATCAACCATCTATACAAGTACAGGTAACAGCAAATAAGAACCTGTGTATTTGCCCTTTCAGGAATCATAAAATAAGTCTTTCAAAGAGCTTGTAAAAGCTGTAGTATTGTTAGTCATAATATCTATGTTGTGTGTTTCTAAAAATTAGTCAAAATTACTCAGTGCTTTATTTAAAAGGCTGTGTTTTCTTACGTTCAAACGAATGTTTGTGCAATAAAAGCCAGTCTTATGTCTAAGATTTCTTCTTGAAACATTGTTGACTATTTGATTTCCTAAACAAGGACAGTCAAACTGACTGTGTATACATTTAAAAAGAAATACAAAGTCAATCAACTCCTACTCTCTAAGGCTGGTAAATTAAAATGTATGCAGATTTCCTTATGGGTCTATGCAGTTTGTAAAGACTAATCAGTAGAACAAACAACATAGACCCTGATCTGCCGGCGCATTATGCGAAGGCAGATCAGGGTCTATGTTATTTGCATTTGGATTCGGTTTATACGCGAGTATAGACGGTAGGTAAAATTCAAACTTGATTTAAAACACATGAATTTTAAAAACTTTCAATGAGCCATTTCAATTTATTGGGTCAAAATAGATTGGTGAGGGGGGGGGGGGAGTGCGCTTTGAAACTCTCAACATTTGCATTGCTTTACTTTCTAAGATTTCTTCTTGAAACATTGTAGGCTATTTGATTTCCTGACTGCAAACTGCATAGACCCAAATCTGCTGTTGCATAATGCGCATAATGGCCTTCACATGGAGATTAAAACTGAGGGTACTTGTCAGCTATACTCCCAAATCTTTGACACAACTAAAACTCTCACCCTTTAGCATCACGCCAACCATTAAAAATAGCATCACGCCTACCATTAAATAGCATCACGCCTACCATTAAAAATAGCATCACGCCTACCATTAAAAATAGCATCACGTCTACCATTAAATAGCTAAAGCAAATAGGTTTTATGCTTGGTTGTAAAACTGATATAGCAACACTTCTTCGTGTTCCCTTTTATCAGTCATTTCTCACACTATTCATATCCTCTCTACATTTCTCTGAAGGAGATTGCGATCGCGTATCTGTCCGATATATTTATACAACTTCACGTCATCAGCAAACAAAACGGCACTTTGAGTGCTCTAAAACTAAAAGGAGGTCATTTATATGCAATAAAAATAAGTTCGGCCCCCGAAATAGACCCCTGAGGCTCAGCAGAAATGACCTGGCACTATTCTGAACCTTGACCATGTACAGCAACTCTTGGATGTTTGACACAAAATATGAGGAAAACCGATTAAGAATATTACCAGTCAACCATTAGAGTGTAGTTTATGCAAAAGCAGTTTACCAGTCAAACCATAAGAGTGTAGTTTATGTAAAAGCAGTTTACCAGTCAAACCATAAGAGTGTAGTTTATGCAAAAGCAGTTTACCAGTCAAACCATAAGAGTGTAGTTTATGTAAAAGCAGTTTACCAGTCAAACCATAAGAGTGTAGTTTATGTAAAAGCAGTTTACCAGTCAAACCATAAGAGTGTAGTTTATGCAAAAGCAGTTTACCAGTCAAACCATAAGAGTGTAGTTTATGTAAAAGCAGTTTACCAGTCAAACCATAAGAGTGTAGTTTATGTAAAAGCAGTTTACCAGTCAAACCATAAGAGTGTAGTTTATGTAAAAGCAGTTTACCAGTCAAACCATAAGAGTGTAGTTTATGCAAAAGCAGTTTACCAGTCAAACCATAAGAGTGTAGTTTATGTAAAAACAGTTTACAAGTCAAACCATAAGAGTGTAGTTTATGTAAAAGCAGTTTACCAGTCAACCATAAGAGTGTAGTTTATGTAAAAGCAGTTTACCAGTCAAACCATAAGAGTGTAGTTTATGTAAAAGCAGTTTACCAGTCAAACCATAAGAGTGTAGTTTATGTAAAAACAGTTTACCAGTCAAACCATAAGAGTGTAGTTTATGTAAAAACAGTTTACAAGTCAAACCATAGGAGTGTAGTTTATGTAAAAACAGTTTACCAGTCAAACCATAGGAGTGTAGTTTATGTAAAAACAGTTTACCAGTCAAACCATAGGAGTGTAGTTTATGTAAAAACAGTTTACAAGTCAAACCATAGGAGTGTAGTTTATGTAAAAACAGTTTACCAGTCAAACCATAGGAGTGTAGCTTATGTAAAAACAGTTTACCAGTCAAACCATAAGAGTGTAGTTTATGTAAAAACAGTTTACAAGTCAAACCATAGGAGTGTAGTTTATGTAAAAACAGTTTACCAGTCAAACCATAAGAGTGTAGTTTATGTAAAAACAGTTTACAAGTCAAACCATAGGAGTGTAGTTTATGTAAAAACAGTTTACCAGTCAAACCATAGGAGTGTAGTTTATGTAAAAACAGTTTACAAGTCAAACCATAGGAGTGTAGTTTATGTAAAAACAGTTTACCAGTCAAACCATAAGAGTGTAGTTTATGTAAAAGCAGTTTACCAGTCAAACCATAAGAGTGTAGTTTATGTAAAAACAGTTTACAAGTCAAACCATAAGAGTGTAGTTTATGTAAAAACAGTTTACCAGTCAAACCATAGGAGTGTAGTTTATGTAAAAACAGTTTACAAGTCAAACCATAGGAGTGTAGTTTATGTAAAAACAGTTTACCAGTCAAACCATAAGAGTGTAGTTTATGTAAAAGCAGTTTACCAGTCAAACCATAAGAGTGTAGTTTATGTAAAAGCAGTTTACCAGTCAACCATAAGAGTGTAGTTTATGTAAAAACAGTTTACAAGTCAAACCATAAGAGTGTAGTTTATGTAAAAACAGTTTACAAGTCAAACCATAAGAGTGTAGTTTATGTAAAAGCAGTTTACAAGTCAAACCATAGGAGTGTAGTTTATGTAAAAACAGTTTACCAGTCAAACCATAAGAGTGTAGTTTATGTAAAAGCAGTTTACCAGTCAACCATAAGAGTGTAGTTTATGTAAAAACAGTTTACCAGTCAAACCATAAGAGTGTAGTTTATGTAAAAGCAGTTTACCAGTCAACCATAAGAGTGTAGTTTATGTAAAAACAGTTTACAAGTCAAACCATAGGAGTCTAGTTGATGTAAAAACAGTTTACAAGTCAAACCATAAGAGTGTAGTTTATGCAAAGTCTAATACTTTCGAAAAATCAATATAAATACCATGAACTTGTGACTTACTATCCGTTTAGATACCATGAACTTGTGACTTACTATCCGTATAGATACCATGAACTTGTGACTTACTATCCGTATAAATACCATGAACTTGTGACTTACTATCCGTATAGATACTACGAACTAGTGACTTACTATCAGTATATATACTATGAACAGGTGAGTTACTATCAATTTCTTTTGAGAAAAAATCAGTAAAACTTTCTGAATGGGTTACTGAAGAATGTTTTGGCATCAAACCATGCTAATCTTCACATATGGTAGGATTTTTAAAAATTTAAAATTTTGTATCTACAATTTTTTCAAGCATTTTGGACAGGATTGGTAACCGTGGCACAGATCTATAATTCTGAGACTAAATTTCTATCACATGATTTACAAATTGGAATAACATTTGCCTTCTTGAAAACACATCAGAAAACGTACCAGACTTGATAGACATGTTAAACATTTTGCACATAATTCATTGGCATATGTTTTTAAAGAACACCTAAGACATTATTAAAACAACAGGCATTTTCATATTAAGTTCACTCAAGTTCACTCACAACTGTGTGTACTTCAATACATTTAATTTCTATGTTGTTTAAAGGTCAATGGATGAAATGCAACCGTGTATATCAGGTAAATAATCTACATGATTGAAGTTAAAGACACTTTTAAAGAAATAACTGAACATGTTTGCAATGTCATTATAATATGTAGCAGGAGAAGTTCTATCTTTACTTGTCAAAGGGACTGAACCTTCCTGCTTTTTACATTTTACAAAACTCCATAGATCAGGGGTGTCAAACATACGATACGGCCCGCCAAACTCAATATTTATTATTATTATTTATTGTTATTTATTATTATTTATATCAAATCTGGCCCGCCATAGCAAATGAGTTTGACACCACTGCCATAGATGTTTAGGGTTTTCTGGAATGGAAAATTCAGTATTTGTTATATAATCTTTGTATTTACTCTCTGGAGGTTTCTTTTAGTTCTTTTCTTGCTGCAGAAAAAACATGGTACTGTTAGAAGTTTTTCACACGTCCATACTTCACCTACTGTCTCCAAGCTTTCTCCTTTTGTTTCACTGCAGCATGATAGACACACAAACACACACATATACACACACGCACATATATAACCAAAAAATCAAGTAAAATCAACGAGCAAATTTATTTCCAGACAATTCAAGTAAAATTTCAAAAGACACTTACAATTTGTGAGTTAAATTTAAAAAATAATCCTAAATGTCCTAATCACAAGTCCAATATAATAGAATGTTCTGAATGAATTTCAATAGCCTTCAGTGTCCTGATATACCACAAGATGTAATCCAGAATGTATTTGAATGAGTTCACATAAATCCCAAAATCATGTATTAATCAAAAAGTCAATGAGCACTTTAGTATTTTCCATGAATATTGTAAACAAATAATTCCTCTCAAATTATATCTGATTTCAACAACCCAACTGTAATTACTAAAACAGATTTCTTACAGACTGATCTTTGAAACCGGAATTCTAGAACAAGAATAAAATTGTTTACCAATATATATATATATATATATATATATATATATATATATATATATATATATATATATATATATATATATATATATATATATATACACGCATGGCGACATGATCTATGTTACAATATGAGTACTTCAAATGGAAAAATACTGGCCTGCCTGATATATGTAACAAAAGTCTAATTGCAAAATGTCTATGAAAATACTGGCCAACCTGGCACATGGTCACACAACTTATAAGCATTGACAAAAGTTAAGGATGTATTTTCAATTAACCATACAACTTACAATCATAAACAAAAGTTTAGTATGTAAACATCATATATATATATATATATATATATATATATATATATATATATATATATATATATATAAAACATCATATATATATATATATATATATATATATATATATATATATATATATAGAGAGAGAGAGAGAGAGAGAGAGAGAGAGAGAGAGAGAGAGAGAGAGAAGAAAGTTTCAGTTGTAGAGTTGATAAATAAGAGCACACATTAACTATCGGCAACCAGCATATGAGAAAACACTACATATCAAAGTCATTGTGTTATTGCTTTTATTGATTTGCCATTGAAATAAAACCATAGTTTAAAGAATTTGTTATCCTGCATAGAAAACAAGACTACTTCAATATTTCAATCGAAAATAATCAAAAGATGCATTTTATTATCTGAGGAAAATGCCCCAACATTTTCTTTAACTGTATTTTTATATTTTTAATGCAATGGCCCCTTGCCATAGCTGTCTATTTTTTTAAGTCATAAAATCCGAGTCGCGATCAACCGAAGTATACACAAATTGGGTGAAAGGGATGAACGGTCTAATATATAGTATTTTTTTCTGAGTCAGAGACAGGTGAAATAAAATCGTACAAATTCGAACTTTGCTTAACGTGATTGCACCAGCTTTGTCACGCATTTCACGAATCGACCAAAAAGAAAAAGAAAAACAAAAGAAAAATCGAACCGAGATGCCTGGAACAATGTGCTAAAATATCAAATACAAAATTATACCAAATTCAGTCTCATGTTAAATTGACTCTTTGCAGGTTCTGTAAGAGATCTGGTTTGAGCTCTACTATTTTTCTTTTTTCTTTTTTTTCTTTTTCTTTTTTCTTTTTCCTATTAGATTATCTGCATGACAATAATTGTTGAAGTAACAAAAAGAAGCAGAATCAATCAAGCTCTTCAAACATGTAAACCAATTAAAAAGACTCTCGTTTGATAATAACCAATGAATTTATAAGCAGTTGTTTTCTTTCTTCTTTTAAATTGTTGGTAATAATAGCTTTCAAATATCGCGTAAAGCGGTACTAGCCCAAGTACCAGAAACATCTTACGGAATATAGACAAAGACCAGACAATACAAAACGTTATTATGTAGTTCAAATCCACCGGCCCATAATACATTATTGTACAAGAAAGTACTGTAGAAGAGTGCCTGCATAAATAATTCAAGTTGGATGATGTGTCATAAATAGCAAAGCTTTTATCCATGGAGAGCTTTCTACCAAAGAGATCTGTTCGGACTCTTTTCTTTCGCTAAATATATTATATATAAAGACTAATAGGTTACCCACGTTACGAGTTATTTGTTTGTTTTTGTTTTTGCATCAGATAATAAAATATACTAATTTTAGGATTTGCCACACAATATGCTGGTAAATATTTTTTGTCTTAACTTTGAATGAAATGGACATACCATATTTACATTATATTTATCTTCAACCAAATTGTTATGACATAAACAGCATAACCGTTGATGATGTGGAATTTTATTGTGTCTCCCCTTTTCCGCCATCATATCATGAGCAGAGCATCTAATTTTAGAAATTGTTGTCTGTAATTTTCGGGTAATCCCATAAAAAAAGATAAAATTCCAAGTATTTTTGAAGCAATATAAAGAACTAGTAAGTAGAAGAAACAAGTGTCTTATTGTATACAATATGAAGCCATGGTCATATTTTATTTCTCCTTTCCTCCTTTCTTTAATCCCATGAAGTATCTTTTAGGTCCAGCTCTGAGATCAGAAAGCGGTATGTTTGCAATCCAATACACCATACGTCTGGTTGGTGTTGGGACATCAATAATTCCATCCATTATGCATATTGATCATCATACTGAATTACAAATAAACCTTTAGCTATTAGCTGTTAATCCATGAATATTCTATCATTTACAGAAATACTAAACATGTGGCGGAAGGACAATAGGGATCACCATGTATTTATTTCACGCTTCATCAAATTATCTACTTTTCATATTATCAGAATGAAGAAAGAAAAATACTCCTATGATTTGAGACCATTACGAATAAATGTCCCAATATTCCATTGCTAGTAGTTGCTCGTAGGCTTGATTTTGCTGAAATTGTCCAAGTCTTAGATAATATTTGTTCTTTAGAATAGCAGAGGAAGTAACCCCCACCCCCCACCCACCCCCCAATAAAAAGACGCCCTGTTATCATTGTGATATAACGCGTCATCTTTAAGTGATAAAAGCGTTGATGAAAATAAACTTAATATGAGCAAACTTTATTCCATTAATTAGAAGCCTTTGGAATCGTATGCTTTTCTTCATTTTGATATCGGAATAAAGACATACCCGACGGAAGTATCAAGTCATGGATGTTTAGCTGGAGAAAACTTTCTTTGAGGAGTAAGAAGTCAAAATTTGGAGCTATCTTCTAAATCGAATCTTCAGGGCCGATTTAGTCACAATATTTCTGAGTTTTATCTAACAAAACTCTGCGTGACCCGAATAGCGTTTAAATGAACATATAATTCAGTATGGTCAAAGCGTAATTCAAAAACATATATTCAGACTCTAGCTAATCTGTAACTGTAAGAAAATCAAAGTAAGAAATAAAAGACGCATACAGAGCTGAGACGGACATGGGAATAAAATATATGAAAGGAAAGGTAAAGATGATGTATAAAGACAAATTATGTTATTCGTATACATTTATGATAAATACGGGATATCAGTACAGTAACTTGATCTGGGTACTTGTATCGCGCCGAGTTTGATTGCTGAAAGATATTGGATCGCGTGAGACCCGAAGGGTCGAGCGTGATCCGATGTCCTTCCGCTATCAAATGAGACGCTATACAAGCACCGAGATCCAGTTACTGTACTGATGATGTGTTCATTATATACCCTAAACAACTATTTCATAATAAAAAGTTGTCATGTTGTTGTTCTTCTTCTACTTAGATTCCATCGATCTACTCACATTGTACATTGCGTCTAAAAATGCGTAACTGTAGTAGTTCCTTCACGTGACCGTTGTTAGGTGACGTTTTTCATTGACAGCGAGAAATCCAAATTGGTATCAGATGCACATCTGTTACAATGCTTCAAATCAGCCGGGGGGTGGGGTGGGGGTGGGGGTCAGCCTATATCAAGAATTTTATAATGATGGGTATTTAATAAAATATAACAATGTTAGTTATGTGTGATAAATATTATAGTACATCTGATGACATGAAACTGACATCATGTTGCCATTGTTTCGAACAATGTCCATGACATTTGAAGGTTTGAATCGGCAGCATATAATATGTATAGGTAATGCAGGTTTTCCCTGCAACACGAATTGCCCGCTTTTTCAACAATACATTCTACCACCTCTAAAGTACATTCGAAATATCTTTACATTTATTGCATATGCTCAAATAGTGCTGATGGACTTTACAGTATAAAAAGTGTATTTTTCTGACAGAGGAAAAAATAAACAAAGAGAAATAGAAATTAACCACATCTATCGGTAATGGTCAAGTGAACAAACCTTTACAAGATTCTCGATTGATTTAGATCTCTCAGAGTCTCGCGAGAGTCTGGTTGAACAAGACTAAACCTCAGCTGGAGCAACGACTACCTTTTCTGTGAAAATACTTCAGATGTAACGTAGAGGCAGTCACTGGTGTATCAAAACCAATGTATTGATTCAATAAAAACAAGACTGAAAAGTTACTTGCAGTTAACAATATATTTCTTAGTTGAATATGTTTAATTGACCTGTTATATAGTCCAAATATTCAAAAAACAGATCCTACCTTGGTGCGAAAGAATTTTTTGGCTTTTGTGTGTGTGTGTGTGTTGTTATTTCTCCAAAATTGAGGAAATCAATTAACCTAACACATCTGAGTTTTTTTTTCCTGCTTGACAGAAAAGGCAGATGTTGTTCCGATTGGACTAGCCCTATGTTGGACACTCAGAACACCTCTGCGCGTGCACGAGCTTATCAAAACTTGAAAATTAGCGTTCATTGGTCTATTAGAGAGCTAGGTAACCAATCAGACACAATTTATAATGAAAAAAAAATCTGTTAGAATGGCGAAATGTTTCCCTTACTAATAGTAATTCTACACCTCATTATAAACCAATCAAGGCTTCCCAAACCCGTATATCCTCTATTACATATTCACACACTTCTAGACTTGTTCGAATACTTTTGTATCATTAGTACCGTGAGTCGTTAAAAATTTGACGAAAGAATTCTTAAATTGTCTAAAGTAGCAGCAAGTTTCGTAATATTGCTTTAACCTTTCTGTAATTGAACTTCATTCTGGTGTAATACATTTCTATGTGATATTTCAAGCTCTAGTTGAACTTCATTCTTGTGTAATACATTTCTATGTGATATTTCAAGCTCTAGTTGAACTTCATTCTTGTGTAATACATTTCTATGTGATATTTCAAGCTGTAGTTGAACATCATTCTTGTGTAATACATTTCTTTGTGATATTTCAAGCTGTAGTTGAACTTCATTCTTGTGTAATACATTTCTATGTGATATTTCAAGCTGTAATTGAACTTCATTCTTGTGTAACACATTTCTATGTGATATTTCAAGCTCTAGTTGAACTTCATTCTGATGTAATACATTTCTATGTAATATTTCTTATCTTTAAGTTAATCTGAAGAATTAAACACTGTAAATGAATAAGTTTTCTTTCTCATTTTGTTAAACAGCTCATACTTTAGTTTATGAGCACACTAAAACAAATGGATCGGTGGGAGTTCTTCCATCTTTGTAATTCATTTAAAGTGTTTCACAATCTTTAACGATAAACTGATCACCATCGATACTTTTTCCAAAGGATGGTCGATTTGCAAAATTATCAGTCTATCCCAACACTACTTTGAAGAGTCAATCGATTTCTTCTCAACTGAGAGGGTATTTTACAGACAAAGTGGTGTAATGACAAGGATGTTCATGTTTATTTCTACAAGGTACAGTCTATTGGATTATTTAATTTTGCGGTGGACTGTGACGTAATTTTTTAAAATTTTTTTTTTACCCCACTGCCAAATTTGGGTTATGTACCATAATAACGTTGCTACAGTTATATCACGATATCTTTAAGCCAGGGACACCTACGTGCATTAAGGGTCATCTTTACAAAACTAATATTACGATATCATTATAATGCCGAAAAACCTGTATCATGCAATGTTCCAATCAATCAGTATTAGTGTGCTTTAAGTCGTACTAGGAACAGGATAACATTCTATACATGTTTAGAAATGGAATACTTTAGTAAATAATAGTTCTTTCTCCCTTATCCTTGTCGCCTATGATCATCTTCTATTGTTCGCTTCCCCGAAGTCTACCAACAAGTGATAAAGATATCTACCGATCTATGACACTTCTAATATTTACATCAATTACCATCATGTCAAATCTTTAGTATACACTACCAGTATTTTCATAATAAAATACATCCCTTAATCTTGATCATATGTGCTCAAACAGTTTTTATTGATAGTTCATTACCATTTATACGTCATTGACGTGTTGATAATGAGGTATACATATTTGGACATTCTTTGCAACATTAGTGGCTGCCCGCGTTAATTTAATTAGCAGTCCCAAAAATAAGGCGTTACGTCTTCTGTGTTTTATTCTGAAAAACCGGTTAAACTGGCCAATTGGGTCGTAATTATTACAAATAATGTAATCACAGATATGGATTTATCAATGCATATCCCTGATTCGAATAACGGTGATGTGACTGAAGGATCATGCAGGATTATAAAACAGGGAGACACTGGGTCGGGCATGATTTGTTAAATAATGTAAGATACGGTTGGTAATTATAACTTGTATTATAATGAGACAGTCGGACATAGGGCAGATGCATATTGCTTAAATCTCTTTATCCCATATAATAGACATGTGTACATGGCTTTCATCTTAGTGACGGGTCGTTCGTTAATCGGTTATCTCATGCCACAGAAAAATCCGGTCAATATCATACGGATTAACAATAATCCTACGCCAGTGTAATTTTGAAATACCAAACAATTCTTGCATATTTTTTAAAAATAATTTTTCCATAATTGGAAGAAAAATTGTTGAAATAAACTTGTTATTACCTTATCGGTGATATAAAATATTAAATTTAAAAATGCTTGGTTTAAAATTATTTTTTGAAACCAACCATTTAATAGCATAATCCACAAGCATTTACTTAAAAGGTATTATTATTATTATTATTATTATTATTATGCTAATGTTATAAAGAAAATAATGGTTCTACTAATACAGTCATCCTCTTTAAACTGGTTAATAGTGAAAAATTTATGGGAAAAGCTTCATATTAATTGGTTAATAGTGAAAAATTAATGGGAAAAAGGTTCATATTAATTGGGACTGAGATCAATACTACTTAATGAATAATTTTGAAACGTAACTTTTGATCTCTTTGATAAAAAATCGGCTATACTGTCTGAACAAATACAATTTTATTTTCATAAATCCCGTGTAATTTGATGAAATATTTAGTAATTAGAATTCGGTCAATGAAATTTTAGCGCCATTACATAGTAACGTTTAGCATTATCAATTAAGAAACAACAACAACAACAACAGCACAAAAAAGAAAAAACAAAACAAAAAAACAAAAAACAATGATAATGATGATGATGATTAATTTGAATTCCGGGCTTTAAAATTCCAATAAATATTATGTAAAAAAACTCAGTAATATTTGAGATTAAGTATAAAAACTTTCCTTTTACTGAGGAGTAATAATACTTAATGAACTATTTATTATTTTATTTATTTATTTATTTATTTATTTATTTATTTATTTATTTATTTATTTATATATTTATTTATTTATAAATAGTGTAAGTATGATTGGGGTTTTCCAAGAAAGACACCGTTCAGTTGTTTCTTTTGTTTTGTCTTTTTTTAAAACAAACAAAACAGCAAGAAAAAACACTTGTCTATATTTGTCTCTAAATTTTATACAAATATATTTTAAGCCTAAAAGATGTTATTGTGAAACAAAACCAGAAGCGTACTAAAAACGCAAGATAAAAGATTTGTTGGACTGGACTTACTGGTGGCGCAACCTTTCGGATTAAGGGTCAGTAAGTGACTTTAATTCGCTATGTTTGAAGGGTTGAACAGGACCGGATTATCCATTGGGCAGGGCCCCCGAGGCTCAAGGGGTCCCGGACCCGGGCTTAAGGGGCCCCCGTATATTATCGGATGCTTTTCAAAGACAGTGTTTTTAACAGTACTGTAACTAAGGTCTTGGAACGATTTTATTGCATCGGCTTCGTCGTCGCCTATAACGATCCGCCGATATCTATGGACAAGGCATAGATAGCTATGGGTCCCTATGTTGGCTGTGCCCAGGGCCCCCAAAGGCCTTAATCCGGCCCTGGGGTTGAAGGACTTTGGGAATTTTCGCTTATCAGTCTCATAATTGTAAGCAAGGGTACATGATTATATGAAGTAAATTTATATGAAATGAAACTATCATTAAACAGCTGGGAAAGTTTCATTTCGTTCCAACCAGGAATTGAACCAGTGCTGCTTAAAACGACTCGCTGTGATCCGATTCACCAGCGATCTCTACTACTCAGTATAGCGGGTATTCTCAGGGGTTGTGACATCTGAGCTATTTGGCTGGTTTAAACATATTTTATTGACATAGATAAAATGTATACAAGGCAAAATGATCGGAAACAAGGTGTCCAACTCATTGGTCCCTCTCCATTATAGATTTAGCAAACAGTGAACTCGCGAAAATAACCCCTCCAGAATGTATCATCGTTTATATTACAACTTCCTTTGATCTGAAATTGCTAAAATTGATAACTAACCAAAATAAGAAACCAACATTTTTAGACAAAATCGCTACATTTTATCTGCTAAAAAATAAAAATCCCGCTATACGGCATGTTTATGTGTGCGTGCGTGTGTGTTATTATAGTGTACCTAGATGCCCATAATCAGCTTTCTTGCTCTCGACTGTCTCCAAACTTGTCTCATAAAGTTTAACATGAGTAAGGACAGAATCAACGAACACGTATGAGAACATCTTTTTATTTTTTCATATACTAATACGCGTGAGCGTAGAAACACAGAAATCAAATGGGCCAGATTGGAGATCCAAGGATAATATAGCATCCACAGAATCTGCTGGTTTATAAATACATCCTGACTGTATTTTGACCGATTATTTTGATTAAGGGTTCCTACTGGAAGATTGCTTTTTAATTTCTATTTTAACTGGATACTGCCTATATCAAAGTGTTTCTTGTTTGTCGATTTTTTATATCGGTAAAGAATTGCCCATTTCATCATATATAATAAATTTTTTATCATCAGTTATATTTTGTTTCCAATTAATTTAAGCAATTCTCCAGTGGGAACTCTATTTTATGACTAAAAAAAGTTGGATATTTTTATGAAACAAAAAGTACTTAATTTTCGACGATATTAAAGGTAAAGTTTTCCACATGCAAAAGGTGAAGAATATATAAGACTGAGAACACTGACTATATTCCTGAAAGAGATAGATTCATGTATGTAAACTCAGTACGCAACCAAGTCTGTCTGTCTGTCTGTATCTGTTTACCACACAAAGTAAACAAGAAATTAACAACTAATAAACCAGTATGTATGTATGCCCGTCCGTCCGTCCGTCCGTCTGTCTATCTACCTACCTACCTCCGTACACACATGCCTATCTACCTACGCATAAATACTATATGTCTATTTTGCTAATAGCATGTAATTATCTTTCTTCCATTTAAATTTTTACTTACTTCTAATGCTTTTATAAAATGTAAACCAAAGCTATGTAATTTATATGTTTAAAATGCTGAAAACTAATTTTAACGTGTGCCCCAACATTGTACATACAATGATGATGGATTCCTGTTGTCCTTATATACATTAAAACAACAGATTGCCGTTACTAAAAATAGGAAGGAATGGTCAAGTCTCCAACTCCGATGCTTGGTTGCTTCGTTCTGTTATTTTTCATACTTTCACCATGAAACATGTCATTCTGCTTATTTTTCTTTCTTAGCCCTGTCTGCGTTTAGTAGAAATGTTTGTCTCGTAAAAGAGTAAAAGTAGTTCCCTTTAAACACGTGATGACTCAAACTTTCAGTAGAAAGGAATGATATAAACAAAAAGGAGCGTTACATAAGGAATCAACTTAAAGTTAGTAATCAGTGTATGGACGTTTTTTTTTTTACTTGAAGCGAATGACCTTAACTAGTAAATGAAATCATTCATCTTAACAAGGGCTGGCACGCACATTATCTGTCGCTACTTCTGGGGTTCTGTCAATTTTGAAAAGACAAATTTTGAACTGCTGATATTTAGACTCAAAAATTATCTGTGACGTTATTTCCTTTTGAGCGGCTGAACTCTCTCTCTCTCTCTCTCTCTCTCTCTCTCTCTCTCTCTCTCTCTCTCTCTCTCTCTCTCTCTCTCTCTACCCCCGCCCCTTCCCATTTCAATTAATCGATAGAGTAGTGACGTTAAATTGTACACAAGCAAGACATAGATATTGCTGTATTAAATATCGTTCTCATTTATACACAGAGTTTATTTACATTGAAACATAAAAGTTTCTTACTACGCTGAAATTATTTGAGGTCCATCATTGAAGCATATTTTCGTATCAAACAAAGTACTCCTAGCGGGTAAAACACTGTTTAGTGTCCAGGCTATGTGGTTGTGTTGCTTGTAGTTACAGTGTTGTGTGTCGGATTAGAATAGCAAAAGTATTTTTTTGTTCACAAGATCGGTCTCACGTTATAAACTAATTTTAACGCTTCTTATTTGGAGCTCAAGACTTTAATGATCTCTTTTCATTCTCATAGAGGAGACTTCGTTCTGACAAAGACGCAGTTTAAGATTAGTTTTGCATGCAAGTAAGGACTTAGGAATGGAATTAATGGGAGCACAAGCAATTTATAGTGTACTTCTACATCGAATTACGCATTAGTTTCTACTATGGACCATCTACGCTGCATCTCGTTCAGATCCTGTTTTGTCATGTTTACAATTACTGTATAGGTTTATCACGAATTGTCGGATTCACACCTCTGTATTGCTTATTATTATTCGCAGGTGGCTAATTTTGTTGATTTAGTCTAATTCAACTTTATTAGCGATAGCTAAAATAAAGAATCAATTTTGTACCAGTCAACTCTCGAGCAGTAATATATCAGCACTTCGTCCATAGCCGCTAAAACACTTCAGAAGACAGGAGCGTACTCTGCGCATGGGCAGTACACATATAATTTTCAATACCTGGGAATAAATTTAACCGCAAGTACACAAAGAATCAGTTGAGAGGTAATATTTGAACGTTGTAGTTACTACAACTGATCGCAAGCTTCCATAACAGTATTACCTGGCATCAGGTGAGTTTATTTATCAATCACATTTACTAGAAATAGTCTGGAACATAGAAAATTGTCAATGTTTTGCTGATTTTCTGTCACCAAAAGTTTTATTTTCACTTCTGAAATCCGATATTCACATTCTTCTAGAAATATTGTTTAAAATAGACCATAAGGCTTATTGTTGTAATCATAATTTGAATAGGATGGTCAAACTTACCAACAGATTCAGTTATATATAAATCATTTCCAGTCAATGGTTAAAACTTGATGCAGTATTGTCCAGTCAATCGCTAAAACTTTGGTGCAGTATTGTCCAGTCAATTGCTACAACTTTGATGCAGTATTGTCCAGTCAGTCGCTAAAACTTTGATGCAGCACTGTCCAGTCAATCACTAAAACTTTGATGCAGCACTGTCCAGTCAATCACTAAAACTTTGATGCAGTACTGTCCAGCTAAAATCATTATCCTCACACTTGTATCAAAAGCGTTTTCTGAACTTTGTCTCTCCGTATGTCTGTCCTCTTGTCCCTTACATCTCCAAAACCACTAGGTGGTAGATATTCACGAAACTTAGTGGTAATTTTTAGCTGTGGTAACAATTTGCGAACGGTTTGTCATCACTGGATCCAGCCCCTGTGGTTGATTGGGGTAAAATGTACAAACATTTTAAGTACAATGACATTTTCATATCTTTTCGGACCGAACTTCATATACGCCGCCATAGCTGGAAGAAGCATACTTTATATGAAGGATTTAGAATTATGATCCCTGAGTCACTGTCTAAAGATCGCGTCGGTTGAGTACGGAGAGCGATAAAGAGCTTGGAAAATGCATTAAAAACTTAAAAAGGGTGGGGATTTGGTATAGTGAGAAATACAGTTGCTCAAGTTTTGTTTAGTTCCCCGCATGATACTTACCGTCTATACTCGCGTATATTCTTATACCAACTGCAAACTGCATAGACCCAGATCTGCCGTCGCATAATGTGTCGGCAGATCTAGGTCTATGCAGCTTGTAAGGAATAATCAGTAGAACAAACAACATAGACCCTGATCTACCGGCGCATTATGCGACGGCAGATCAGGGTCTATGATGTTTGCATTTGGATCTAGTTTATACGCGAGTATATGTGGTACTCATTTTACATATGGACAAGTTCATTGTATTGTTTAGTTTCTTTTTATATCATTTTATTGTATCTTAGACATTGATACGCATGAAAATGTCATATAATTAACATTGTTCTTCTGTTTAAATGTGTATGTAATTCAATTCCATAAGATAACATAAACCAAAACATACCAAATTATTATCCATTCCATTTTTTATGTTTCCTTGACAATGCTGTATTCTGTTGCTGAGATGTGAAAATGGACCAAAATTTGGCTTGTAGAGACATATATATCGTGCTAAAAGAAGATCCGTTTTTACATTAATAAAATAAATAAACTGCCATGACGAAATACAAAATGAAATGGAGAAAGCGCTGTCTGTCTGTCTGTCTGTCTCTCTCTCTCTCTATATATATATATATATATGTGTGTGTGTGTGGGTGTGTGTGTGTGTGTTTGTGTGTGACTTAAGGCACAAGTACAGTGGAAGTACATATTGCAGAAATTACACGAAATCCAAGATTCATACGCGTTGAATAGAATACATTCTTTCAGCACAATCGTTGTCATATTACAACAGCGAGAAACTAGAATACCTGATAAATTAGATAATCCGCTCATATTACATTTTAAAAGCCAAGGAAGATATCTTCAGATAATTAAATCAACATTTGATCTCCTTACCCTTCTTAAAGGCTAGCGCAATAGGTAGAATTCTGAGTTAGCACTGAGGAAAGGCTTTCCGACAATTTTTGTGCAAAATTTTTTAGGTCCAACGTGTGACCAGTTTTTGTAATTTTAGAGACAACTTTTATACAAGTATTTCCTTACTTGTTCAAAATCTCATCCATCCACAGAGGAACTCCTGTATTACAAACTGCAAGACCGTATTTAAATTTACTTGTCAAAGCAGAATTTCGTTATATAAACACACACATACCGACAATTGTTTTGAAAATCGGAATATTTACCGTATGTACTAACTTATAAGTCGAGTCCAACTACAAACTGCACCGACCCAGCTCTGTCGTCTCATAATGCGCCTCCAGATCTGGGTCTATGCAGTTTGTTAGGAATAATTAGTAGAACAAGCAACATAAATCCTGATCTGCCTGTGCATTATGCGACGGCAGATCAGAGTCTATGTTGCTTGCAGTTTGGTCTCGAATTGTAAGAGAGTACATACGGTAATAATCAGTGTAATAAATGTATTGGCGAATGAATGTCAATATCTGCGGCTGTAAAATCAACGATAAACAGTCATTAGGATTGAGACCATAATGCTACCTTTATATCAGGTGTGATGAGGGGCCATATCAAGTTATATTTTTCAACAATATTACCAGATAGAATTAGTACAACAATCCCAAATTTGAAAATATTTATGATGGTTGTATTGTCACGAATATATATATATATATATATATATATATATATATATATATATATATATATATATATATATATATATATATATGTGTGTGTGTGTGTGTGTGTGTGTGTGTGTGTGTGTTCAGTGATCCAGCTAGCTAGAAATAAAGTGACATTCCCCCTCCCTTTCATTGTCCTACCCTCCGCCCTCAGCACCCTTCTTATCTCTCCCACCCATCCACTCTACCCTCTCATACACCATCAGCCCTTCAAAAGCCCTCCCCTCAGCCTCTCTCTAGATCACTAAAACACCTTCTTAAATTTGTGTTGTTTGAAATTTATTCCACAGGTATACACTTCAAGGTCTGAGTGGAGAAAAAAATAAAAATGAAAAAACTCCGTAGCGGCAGCGGGCTTCGAACCTGCTTAAACGCAACAGGACCAAAAGGGGTCGTTTACCTACGCAGGGTGTCTCTCTCCGTGCACAACGGTCCTTCATTTAGTGTCTCCAACTGAAGGACACCACACTGTTTATCATCATTCCCGCAGATGATCCTGAGTTGTTAGGAAACACATGATCCTTCCACCATCGGGATTTGAACCCGAGATCATTGTTAATAGTGGGTAATGTGTTAATCTAAAGACCAACACATTACTTTGTAAACATATTGGTATGTCTATTCAGTCTATTGGGTCATGATGCTGAGTTGATTTACACTGCAACTGGTGAACGTGCTAATTTGAAAGTGGATGACTGTAATAATCTGGAGATCCAATCTTCCGCGGCATATATTAAATTTAACCATACCAGGTGTAAATTAGGCGTTTATCAAAAAACAAAGATATGCGTAGATCCCTGTTTGAGCGTTAAGAAAACTTTCAAATATATATATATATATATATATATATATATATATATATATATATATATATATATATATATATATATATATACACACACATATATATATATATATATATATATATATATATATATATATATATGTGTGTGTGTGTGTGTGTGTGTGTGTTTGATCCGCATTCGTTTCTAATTTCAACAAAGTATCTGGAGATATCTGGAGAGAGAGACAGAGAGAGAGAGAGAGAGAGAGAGAGAGAGAGAGAGATAGAGAGTTTAAAATTATTTTTTTATGAAGTTTTAGATTTGCTGGAAGAGATGTAAGGAGAGATTTTTTAAACGTATTTTCAGATGTGGTGTGGGGAATTTTAATGATTGCTTATTAAACGATTCCACCCTACAATATAATGACTGTACTTGATTGCTCAGTTCAGCCGTTGTGAATGATAAATCTGAAGAGATATTTACCATTAAAATTGTTTAAATATCACATAAATCTACTTATTTACTTTGAGAGAAACAGAATTTCAACAATTGAGTAGGCATCAATGTTTCAAACATTATTGTGGATTTGACTGCTGCAAATCGACCAATCGAAAAGTGCCCTACATTCGCAGATGTGGTAGAATTGTAGTTTTACTGTCGCAAAACATTCATTTCACCGGATCGGCAATAAAACTAATTTATAAAACCACCATTAACGTCCTCAAATACAAGACTGTTATTTCTTAATTCCGACTGTCTTCGTGTATGATTAATGACAGTTAGAAGAAAGGCGTCCTTCTCATATTGGAACATTTTCTATTGATACTTTTATTAAGAGTTTTTCATATTTTCTTTTTTATCACCCTACCTTGACCCCTTTTAAGTCTTACAGAGTGAACTATACAATATCATGCAATATCGCTGCCAGTGAGGTCTTGCCAGCAACAAATTAAAATTTCGGAGGAAGCAAAATTGCAATAAATAGACACAACTGAATTTTCAATCAGGTTGTCTCCCGCTGAGCTAATTATCTACAGTAGATAACAAATCGCGCATCGCGCGTGCAATGGATTAAATTCACGGCCTAAGCACGACTGCAGCAATTATTTTAATTTAAGAAAATACAATGAACGAGTCGAGGTGCAAAAACCAAAACCAAAAGACAACCAATTAAATCGGATATAAGCTACTATAAAAAGGACCTGTATAGTATGTCTTTGATAAGTTTTTCTTGAGGAAAATCTTGAAATGACACCATGTCTATTCACTTTTGAAATTAATTAGATAATGATCAGAGGTCGACTCCTGGTAATAAAAACGCTTTTATTAACAAGCCTACAACTTCCACACAATATAAATTCAAGTTCTTTTTATTATTATTATTATTATTATTATTATTATTATTATTATTATTATTATTATTATTATTATTATTATTATTATTATTAAATTAAAGTAATCATTTACATATTCTTGTCAGTAGTATAGAAATGGGAAGAAAAAAAAATTGGACCAGAAGTGTGCAAGTCCGAATTCTACATCGGATCAGCCCGGGTCAACTACTATGGTGTATAACTGGGCAAGGCACTTTACTCCGATTGCCTTCGTACTAAATAGTCTTCATGTGTTGCTGTACCTTAAAACACCAAACCAAACCAATGTTTTCAGAAACGACGTAATGGTTGTGGACCATTACCGGCTTCACTCCCTGATAGATTGTATTGACTACTGACAGTCATCTTCGTATTCCCAGGGTGAAATTCTCGGATACACCGATCCTCGGTACAAGAATAGTAGTTTAAGGAATGACCGACTGTTCCAGAGCCGTTAGTTTGGAATTGTTCCACGTGTTCATGATAAATACAACCCATTATGCATCTTTATTCATTGTTTGTCTGTATATCTAGAAGGCGTTGTTATGGCCACCCTCTGCCGTATGATCTTGTCTCTTCAATATAAATTAGTCTGAAGACGGTATCACACAGAGTCAGTAGTTGATTAATGTTTTTTGCAAAATTAAATTTATGACTGCTTAGTTCAGTGTGTGTTTGACACGTTAACATTTTTCTTTCAAAATGGCTTCATCGGATACGCTCCGTTACGCGGTTTTGTAAAAACAAAAATAAATTAGATGACGCTGCAGGGTTACTTGATTTTTGTAAGTTTAAATGAAAATTTATTTTACTCGTTTAAACTTTTCTTTTAACATTTGCATGCAGAATATTCAGCAAGATTTGCAGTCAAATACTATAGTTATTGGTCTGGAGTCAGCAAAATCAATACATTTTGTACGTGCGCGTTAGATAAAGCAAATAACCTACATAAAATGTGGAAAATGCACGTAATATTGTGGCAGACGCTACATCTTAAAGGGTTTCCCTTAAGGCAAAAAGTAACGACATAAACCTAACCATGATTATCCTTAGTTTGCCAGTGTTTTCCTCAAAACGCATCAGGGGGTATTTGTCTCTAAAAGAGTTCAAACCAGCGTAACGCCAAGCATAACAATTTGTGACCATTTAACGTTTTTTTTTTTTTTTTTTTTTTTTTTTAAATACTGTTATTTATATGAATCTAGGCTACAAAACGGTGAAAAAGATATGTTTGTTTCTGAAATCGCCAGAAAATATTACTCGCTACGTTAAATGTAATATTGGTATCATCTAAGAGAATTAACGATGAAAAAAGATATCCACTTCGGATTACATTATAAATGCATACCGAAAAAATCTCTTTAGCCGTATAATGCCAAGTATTACAGCAACTTTTTGGATGTTACAAACATTTTCTCTTGTATAGGAATGGATTAAGCGAAAGAAATTTAAAGCTTGGATAGGTGTGTTTTTTAATCAGTGATAACTTTATGTCGAATCGACGAGTACTTTTTTTTCCAATTAGACTCAAATTAAGAGCCTGAAAATGGCGGTGACATTGAAAAATCAATCCGTTAATGTGTGCGCTGGTTGTGCAAAGAAAACCTACCGAATTCCAGGCAGGATAACAGGGTAGAACGCGTTAAAATACAGCACCGTGCACGATCTCAAATATAAAAATGAGTACGTGAAAAAAAAAAAAAAAACCAACAACAACAAAGAAACAAAGAGATGTTTCTTGCATGATATTACTGTTTTCGACGACAGGCCTAATCCAATCGGTGAATTGGTGTATTTCTTGATTCAGATTAAAAGTCATGTTTTATTCACAAGTTCGTTAAACAATGTGTTTTTAATGAAAACATGCGCATGCAAATAATTTTACAGATTTATAAATGCAAGGCTGAACTATATCGTCAGTTTCACCGTACTTCAATCGTTTATTTAAATAATGTTCATTACTGTGCGAACGTTTGTGTCTGTATATATATATATATATATATATATATATATATATATATATATATATATATATATATATGTCTGTGTGTGTGTGTGAATGCTTTGCAAACAGAGAGTTTCGAAATTGTAATAATTTTGGAATACATAACGAGATGGGCAGATGTCAAGAGATATGATCCTAACCTATGTAACGGGCTTGAAGGTGAGGGTTAATTGTGAGATAATCTATCAATTTACCCATTCCCCCAAATTAAGCCTTGCAAAAATCCGAATAGTATATGTTAAGAACTGTCAGAGGTGACAGAGGTTAATAAACAGGATATTTAATTTTAATTCTAGGAGTGATAAATATTTTTCTTTCGGATCACATGCTCTTTCGACTTGATAAACTTCGACTTTAAGAAGAAAATCTCTGTATGCTTTGTTTTGCCCCTATTTTGTGTTTTTCATGATTGATAAATTTATTTAGTTTTGGAAAGAAATAAAGCATGGATTAAGCAAAGACTATAAAGACACGAATTAATTGCGGAAACTATAGTATATAAAATATTTCGTTAAGTATTAGTTCTCGCAAGCTATACTTTCGTAGCAGAGAAAGTTTCTACTGGCACTGTATATATTATTTAGCTTCTGGCAGATGTCGGAATGTTATTTATTTTGCATCATTATAACGTATAAAGCTGAGTAATTCTTACACAAAATTGGGAAAATAAAACAAAATGACGGAGTGATGAGGCGTGCACTTTTATAATAGATTTTCTGTTGCGATGATTTTTTGATAAAGCGACGACTTAAATCATTACACGCACCATATAGCACTGAGATATTTTAAATCAAAGAAATGTCTGGAATCATTACACAGACCAAACAGCATGACGATATTTTACCTCAATTCAATGTCTGGAATCATTACACAGACCAAACAGCATGACGATATTTTACCTCAATTCAATGTCTGGAATCATTACACAGACCAAACAGCATGACGATATTTTACCTCAATTCAATGTCTGGAATCATTACACATACCATACAGCATTGACATACTTTACATCAAGTCAATGGCTGAAATCATTGAACGTACCATACAGCATTGACATACTTTACATCAAGTCAATGGCTGAAATCATTGCACGTACCATACAGCATTGACATACTTTACCTCAAGTCAATGGCTGAAATCATTGAACGTACCATACAGCATTGACATACTTTACATCAAGTCAATGGCTGAAATCATTGAACGTACCATACAGCATTGACATACTTTACATCAAGTCAATGGCTGAAATCATTGCACGTACCATACAGCATTGACATACTTTACATCAAGTCAATGGCTGAAATCATTGCACGTACCATACAGCATTGACATACTTTACATCAAGTCAATGGCTGAAATCATTGCACGTACCATGCAATACTTTACCTCAAGTCAATGGATGGAATCATTTCACAGACCAAACAGCACTGAGATATTTTACCTCAAGTCGATGGCTGGAATCATTACACGCAATACATTGCCTCAAATCAATGTCTGGAATCATTACACGCACCATATAGCATTGATATATTTGACCTCTTGTCAGTTATCTGAAAGTAATGGTTTGGTTTTTTGGTGCTTTACGGCACAGCAGCACAAGTAGGTTATTTAGTGCCGAGGCAATTGGAGTAAAGTGCCTTGCACAAGGACACACCACAGTAGCTGACCCAGACTGGTCCGATGGTGGGATTCGAACCCGCACCCTTGCGGTCATGATTCCGGCACGCTAATCACTGAGACATGTCTACAATTAAAAGATATGAAGTATATTTACTGAGGCACGTATTTGCATTAAAGAAATTTGGAAAACAGAACATGGAGAGAGCCATCGCAAGGGTCTCCGACCACATAGCCTTCCACATCACAACCCCAGACTCTAACCCCGGTGCCACAGTGGTAAAAAGCAACTGTTTTACATTCTGAGCGATTGATCTTAGGATTTTACCAACACACCTCTGAGCTTAAACTTAAGTTTAGAATCCAGTGATCTGATTGGCTAAAATTAAAATCCGACTTAAAATTGACCAATGAATCGTCTTAACTCCAGACCTAACTTTCAGGCTTATGTTGGTTAAGTTGGGACCAGCTAATTCTGTCTTAGCGTAGGCTTTTAAATTATCTGCATTTACCTGTTTAAAAATTAGGGGAAAAGGGTTAATCAAACTCTTGTCGCAAATATTAAATGAGGTTGAAGTGTCTGTTCCAGATAAAACATCAGATCATACATGTGTAAATAATAGTGGTTTCTTTACTGAATGAGTTCTCATTAAGAATACTGAATTGCTCATTTAGCCTTTGAAAACAATCCTGTTCTATATAACAAAAACATGATTAATATCCGCATAAGTGATTTATTTAAATACTATCTGCCTGTATATTGCGTATCGAAGAAAGTAACATTAGTCAATCTGACTTTGAGGTCTCCTTTATCCAAACGATGACCGAAATCGAATTTTTACTCCATGCTTTAATTATGATTCTGTGACTCTTATCCAGAACTTGTATCCTGTAATGCGATATTACCTTGACTTCTACATCGCGAAATAAGGTGCAGTTAGCCTCAAAATGTGTTAACAAGGATGAGTTGGTAACGAAATTGTTTCTTTAACTACCTGTAATTAGAGCCCTGCTCGACAAAGTCGGTGGACACCTCTAGTAATCACTTTGTCCGTCCCTGAAGAAATCGGTTTACGCAAGATAATTTTACTGGGAATAATTTGATTTTAACCAAGGCTTAACTTTACCAAGGCTTGTTGGATTTTATCCAAATTTGTCAGGCAGCTTTATATTGATTAGTCTTTAAAGGATTATAATTACCGGCATCCATTTCACAACGTGTTTTACAGAAATTGATTGTCCATCCTCTTGACTTTCGTTTCCACAGTATTACATTACAAAGGATTGTGACACTTCAACCAAAGTTTGCATGCAGCTTAGAATTGATGAGGCACTAAATTATGTCGATTTTTAGCGTTCCATAACATCATTATTTACAGGAGTTATGCCCCTTTATCCGTTCTCCTGACTTTAAGTTTGCTTTAAGTTTAGCAAGGTTTGTTGGATTTCAGCCCAATTTAAGATGCAGCATTATAGCGATGAAACCTTGAATGAGTTTGACTTTCAGCGTTCTACGACTTTATTTACAGATGTAATTTCAAAGAAGACAAATTAAATAAAAAACAAAATCTCAAACTAATATGAATTATTCACTTATTAAATGATTTTAATTCATAACAAATATCTCTTGAAATATTACCTCGATATGTATTATTTGAAGAGAGAGATATGTAGTATGTAATCATATTGAAATTAAGTGTGTCTAGAATATATGACTGCTTGCAAATATAATTAAAATTAATTCTTGATAAAACTGGCTTATAATTTTAACATCAAGATTGCACACAAATGGTAAATTCAGATTACTATCAGCACAAAATGTAATATTTCATACTATATGTCTCATATTTCATACTATATGCCTCAGATTTTATACTATGTCTCAGATTTAATACTATATGTTTCAGATTTCATACTATATGCCTCAGATTTTATACTGTATGTCTCAGATTCGTACTGTATGTCTCAGATTTCGTACTATATGTCATACTACATGTCTCAACTTTCATACTGTATGTCATACTATATGTCTTTAACTACTTAGATCAATCTACATGATAATACGCATTTAACCGAACTACCTAAGAAGCAGAAGTCATTTAAAGGTGAGAGTGGTCTCATATTAACTGTCACGGTCTGTAGGCTTACATAAAAAAAAAATAACGTTAATTTATTCATTAATTAAAAAGTTAATATTTTTCTCCCACCGTTACCTGCGAAGCAGATGCCGCGGGACACGGGTATCTTCTAGTCAAGATATATTTCTTGGTTGGTTTTATCCCTACTTTAATTTCATCGTAAGACCACTTACCTCTACTTTACTTTACAGGCACTGTACCTAATAAATAAAATATCTTTTTCGACCACTTGAGCCAGATCTCGTTAAAGGTTTCGGCTATCCTATAATTGAGCCAATCCATTATGTTACTTTTACGCACACTGACAACTTGATATATTGGGGTCACCTAGCAAAAAGCACGTGCAATATGAGGATAATAAAACTGTGACACACTCCTGTCATATGATGCCCCCAAAGGGTAACAATGGTATCGTTATCTAAAGCTGATATTTTTAATACAGCATTCCACAATTTCAACATCCAAATAGAGTCCTAAAATAATACCTCGGTATCGGTTATTTCAAAATGGAAATATTGAGTACGTAATCAGATGAAATATAGTGGGCCTAGAATGTAGGAATGTTGGAAATATCATGAAATAAGTTGTTTTTTTTTAGCAATCACTATGCATGATTTACTACTGTGAAACCTCTCAAGACCGAACTCCCTTGGGACAAAATTATATTATCGGTTTACAGGGGTTTTCGGTTTACTGTTTTTAAGTTTTACCTTGCTTGGCTTTAGGCTTTGGGCTGTTTCGAGACCATTGGCTGGCCAAATTCACTTATTAAGTTTTACCTTGCATGGCTTTAGGCTTTGGGCTGTTTCGAGACCATTGGCTGGCCACATATTCTTGTTAAGGTTAACCTTGCGTGGCTTTAGGTTTTGGACTGTTTCGAGACAAATTGGCTGATCCCATGATATTAAGTTTTACCTTGCATGGCTTTAGGCTTTGGGCTGTTTCGAGACCATTCGCTGGCTACATGTTCTTCTTAAATTTCGGTTTTATAGATAGATTACTTGTTAACTTACTGTGCATAGTTAAACACGTGTATCAACCTGGATTTACTATAAATTTTTGTGGTAAAATGAACAACAACAGGTAGGCTGCTGGTTAATATCCTTTCGTTTATTTGAATCTTTACTTTAAATACTATATGAAAAAGGTTTTTGAAAGATTTGCAAGGCCTATAGCTTATTTTACAAGAAAAACCTTGTCTAGAAATAATCTTTGTCTGTGTTAGCTGTTCAAGATTGTTACCATTTTAATATTGTCTGTCCAAAGGTTTACAAGTTTAACACTTGTATAAACGTGCAAATAGGGGTGGTGGTACATATTTTCAAAGTTTAGAGAAGTTTATATTTTGCCATATTACCTATGCATGTACACCAATGCCCCATTTAAGTAGGTGTCAGTCTGCCTCTGATTTTCTTGTTTCGTGTATCTACCTCTCACTCTATCTTTCGTGTATCTACCTCTCACTCTATCTTTCGTGTATCTACCTCTCACTCTATCTTTCGTGTATCTACCTCTCACTCTATCTTTCGTGTATCTACCTCTCACTCTATCTTTGCATTTTTTCATATTTTCTGATAGGATTTGAATTGGGTTTTTTCCTCCTTTTTCCTATCTTGTTTTTGTTTTCACCTCGCATCTGAGTTCGCCACTTTCTCTTCATTCTCTTTCTTTGATATACGCATTTTTGTCTGCACATCACAACCCAGTTTATATGCCATATAGCTACATCATTCAAAGAAATTAATTTGTTATCACAGTGTTCATAGAGGCTTTATGGATTCATTAAGGGCATTATACAAACGTGTATCTTTTTGGGATTCTCTTTTATGTAACTCAGTATATGTTTGGTTCGCTTCTCGTTTACTTATTCTAAGGCACTATTTAATACAGCTCTGTACGCAGTCTTGAATCATATAAACTACAGCAAGTATCAGAATATTACATAATTAATGTCTGAATATATTTCTGAGGCCACACTTAACTGTCAGGGGTTAGGGGATCAGAGAGACATACTTAATTGTCAGGGGTTATGGTTTCAGCTGGTCACACTTAATTGTCAGGGTTTAGGGGATCAGATAGTCATACTTAATTTTCAGGGGTTAGGGGATCCAGCAAGTCACACTTAACTGCCAGTCGTTAAGGAATCAGCTATCCACACTTAATTGCTAGGGGTTAGAGCATAAGCTTCCACACATACTTGTCATGGGTTAGGGGATCAGCGTGAATACACTTAATTGCTAGTGGTTAGGGGATCAGCTGATCACACTTAATTGCTTAGGGTTAGATGATCAGCTGACCCCACTTCATTGCCAGGGTTTAGGGGATCAGCTGGCTATACTTAATTGACAGGGATTAGGGGATCAGCTGGCTATACTTAATTTCCAGGGATTACGGGATCAGCTGACCACATTTAATATCCATGGGTTAGGGCTTAAGGTGGCCACACTTAAATGCCATTGGCTAGGAGATCAGCAAAAGAGAAGGGCTGTTTTCTATTCTCTTCTCGTAAAAGTATTAAATCTGTTTCTGGATACACATTGTATAACAAAGTGGAAGACCTACATAAAACCAATGTAGGGATATAAATGTCATTTTAGCTCACACAAATTCTAGAGGAATAACAATCTTGTTAAGTAATTATTTTCAGATTATTCTTCACAGAACCAAAATTGATAGTGCGAGAGATAAGTCAGTGTTAGATATTACAATTCGAAATCATCGATTAACACTTACTAACATATATCGACCAAACAGAGACAATCCTAATTTTTACTCTGAAATAAAAAAGAAGATATTTCATTATTAGAAAATGAATATGTAATAATCGGAGTAGATTTTAACATGGCCATGGACCCAGCTGTAGATGCATTCAACTACAGTAATATAAATAACTCCAGAGCAAGAGAAATTATTTTAGACACGTGTGTTGAAAACAGTCGCATTGATATATGGGGATCATAATATGGGAACATGTAGATATACCTGGATGAAACATAATCCAGTAAAACAGGCTGGATTTTAATTTGTCTTGGTATCTGAAAATTTATTTACAAATGTAAAAAATGTTGCTATTGATCCAGGATATAGGACAAATCCATGGGCGTCCGCAGGGGTGGAGTGGGGGAATGGGGGGGGGGGGGGGGAGTTGCCTCCTCCTTCCGGATTTTATATATATATCCCTTTGACTTTGGCTTCGCTATCCCCCCCCCCCCCCCCAGAAATCCTGCCGGACGCGCCCATGGAAAGATCATTCTATTGATCCAGAATATAGGACAGATCATATCTATTGATCCAGAATATAGGACAGATCATTCTATGGTTTTAGGTAAAGATTGTTTTTCACAAAATAGAAAAAAGGAAAAGTTTTTGGAAATTTACCAGTTCACAAATGTAATGGAGCAATATATTTTCTATGAGTATACTGAGGCGTTAGAAAATATACCCTTATCTGATTTGAAATTTATGATAAGTATTTTAAAAAAAAAATTTCTTTAAAATCATTCTGTTGGAAATTATAGAAGAAACAAATTCAAATGCATCTTACAAGAAAGGAAATGACGCACAACATGAAAATCAGCTTATTGCAGACACTAATTGTTTAGAAGAAAGAAAGAAATTAAATGAGTTCACAGTATTAAATGGTAAAAAGAGAGCTGTGGTAATAATTTCGAAAAAGTACATCTATGGTGTTAAAGTAAGCTTCAGGGCAACATGGGTCGAATAAGAAAGAGACAATTACTGAGTACTTTTGTAATTTATAAAATAGAAGTCATTTGCAAAATATTGCCATCACTTGTAAAAAGTGATAGTACATTACCAGAAAGTCAGAAAGAAATTTTGAAAGAAACAATATATATATATATATATATATATATATATATATATATATATATATATATATATATATATATATATATATATATATATACTATTCTTTGAATGTTTTTACACAACTGTGTTGGGCTGATGGCAGCATAACATAGATATGTAGTTTACACGTTTTAGACCGTTTCTTAAATGTGTCTTCTTTCTTTCTTGTATTGTTTATCCTTTGTTTATTTCCCCGTCATTTAAACGTGTAGGAGTCATGAATTCTTCTAGGCTTTTGTGTTTAGTGTTTAGTGTTTTGTGGATGTAAATTGTTTCTTCCCCTGAGGAAGAGCTTGTTTAGCTCAAAACTTTTTCCCCTGACGAAGAGCTTGTTTAACTCGAAACGTTGGGAAACTGTTTCGTATTTGCGCCGTTATCAATTTTTGTGTCATTATATATATATATATATATATATATATATATATATATATATATATATATATATATATATATATATAACGGGAAACTGAAAAATAAGTACTTGAAAAATTCTTAATTGTTCAGATATCCCGGAAAAATACATGCAAAATCAAAAGTATTCTGGTTGAAGTTTTGTGGAATAATATTGGAGTTTTATTAATAGAGCTATTTATATCAGTAACAAGAAAGGAGAGTTATCTCCTTCACAAAAGGAAGGAGTTTAAACATGTATAACCAAAGGAGATAACTCTAAGAAATTCCTTACAAACCAGAGACCAATTTCACTTCTAAATGTTTCTTACAAAATTGTTTCTGCCGGTATTACAAACTGCCTGTATTACAAACTGTCTGTATTACAAACTGCCTGTATTACAAACTGTCTGTATTACAAACTGTCTGTATTACACACTGCCTGTATTACAAACTGTCTGTATTACAAACTGTCTGTATTACAAACTGCCTGTATTACAAACTGTCTGTATTACCCACTGCCTGTATTACAAACTGTCTGTATTACAAACTGCATGTATTACAAACTGGATTAAGAGTATTCATTCTGAAATTATTGATACTGATCAAACATGATCAAATTAGGTGGATATACAGCTGAGCATATATGAAATCTTTATGATGTCATGTACGATACAAAAAATCATAGCAAGGTCTACTCTTGTTTATAAATTTTGAAAAGACATTTGATTCTCTGGCATAATTATTCATAACAAAGTATTGAAATTTTTTTACTTACAAGACTAAATAAAAAAAAAAAAAAAAAAATCAAATCTTGTGTTATTGTAATGGTTAAACTTCTGCATGGTTTAATGTTCAAATATGCTGTAAACAAGATGATACACTCTCCCCCTACATATTCATTTTGTGTGGAGAGAATTTAACTCATATTGTAAGGAAAAAATAAGGATATTAAAGATATCGGGATTAACGATGTGAATAATCTTGCATTCTGATACTCTGATGAAACATAACTTACTCTTGATAGTTCAGAGAAATCTTTGAAATCTGCATTAGGTCTTCTCTCCCAGTACTCAAAGTACTCTGGTCTTAGTATTAATATTGTATTTAAAAAAAAAAGGATATAGTCTGGTCTGGAAGTAGAACAGAAAGTAAAGTGATATTCGGTCCTGAATACAACTGTACCGAATCTACATTTCTAAGTATACTATTTTCATCGATTTAGAAAGGAGTATTACTCTTAATTACACATCCAAAATAAGAGAAATAAAAAAAAATAATCTTCGTACTGAGTGGTCAAAACAATTACTTACACCTTTCGGAACAAAATAATAGTAAGTAAAAGTCTGGTATAACCTGAAGTTAATTTTGTGCTATTATCCTTTACCAAGTTCTTTAGAACATATTTCCAAGGAGCTGAATGCATTCTTGTATAAGTTTATTTGGAATGAATGGAGGGATATCATTAGGCGAAACATTCAAACAACAGGTTACAAATATAGTTGACTATAAACATTGTTATAACAGGTTACAAATTTAGTTGACTATAAGCATTGTTATAACAGGTTACAAATATAGTTGACTATAAACATTGTAATAACAGGTTACAAATATAGTGGACTAAGCCTGATCAGTATTATTAAGTTTATCCATTCACTAAAACTTAAAAAGGCTGAGGAGAATGTTAATATTAGATCTAAAATGAAATCACTTAAATTTTAGTAATTAATATAGATCAAATTTCTTCATTCGGAGTAGATTATACATTTTAAATTAAGAAAATGTAATCCTTCCTAAGCCGGTGTTTTCCCAGACCTTTTAGAACTCAATGATGTATAATGATAGTATTCCACAATAACCATTTATAAACATCTGTAATGTGTAAATTTTGAAGAACTGTTATATGTCTTTAAAATAATTCTGTTTTATGGTTATTTATCCTAATGCAGATTTAATTCCTAGTGAACGAGTGTGTGTGTGTGTGTATCTGTGTGTGTGTGTAACCTTGCGCAAATTATGTGTCCTTTTGTCTTGATCAGGATTTCTTTCTCCACTTGCATTCTTTCTTCTTTCACATAAAATAAAAAATCCTAGTTAAACTCTCCCTTAATGCCGTGCTCTCTCTCTCTCTCCCTCTCTCTCTCTCTCTCTCTCTCTCTCTCTCTCTCTCTCTCTCTCTCTCTCTCTCTCTCTCTCTCTATATATATATATATATATATATATGCGTAATCAGATTTTTTTATGATATGATGTAAAGTGTATGTCAGGCTGGTCATGTAGGTGCATTTACTCATCTTAAATTAAATATAAATTGTTGTTCTAAAATTTAATAATCAATATATAGTTTATCCAAAGTCTATTCAATCCTGATTGTTGAATGCTCTGCACCTCAATTGTCATCCAAAAACCTCCAGACGAAAATTATTGACCGCCATGCACTTTTATAATGGTGGTCAGATGTTAAACTGGGTTAAGAAAAGAGGACGTCAGATCTAATCATAAGAAATAACATGCAAATACAAATTTGGTTTAAAAATAGCTTATCCGGCCTGCGCCCTGGAGCAAGTTGCACATGCCTGTTGTATAGTCTGAAAATCAAAGGCTCACCACCGTGGCACTCTTTTGGTTCTGGGAAAAAAGTTTCGGTTTTATAGAGTTGATTTTAGTGCAAAATTGATATGTGAGATCGAAAATTTCTTTCCATTTCCAGATTAGATGGTGCTTTGGTTTACTGAGATGAAGTTTTCTAAATTAAGGAAGGCAAAATTCAGGACAGGAATCATGATTAGATTTCGAGGGGATTCGGTTTTTAGAGATTTTGATCTTGGCATATCTCACTGTATATCGATTACACATAAATGTGTGATTATTGACTTGCAGTGCAATCAGTACATAATAATTGTTGCTGGTAAATTTAGATACAATATCGTAGACCGTACTTAATCATTGAAAACTTAGATCAACCACGATATATTTCTTGGCTGGTACTGTTCCTATTTCATCTTAAGAACACACACTTTTTTGGTCATTCATCACTAACCGAAATATATCCGTCGATCACTTTATTCATATCTCGTTCATAGTTTCGTCTATCCAGTCTTTACTGTTACACACACTAAAAATGAATATATTGGGGTGACCCATGAAAGGCACGTGAAATGTGATAATATATTGGGGTCACCCATGACAAGCACTTGAAATGTGACGAAAACAAAGGCAGTGACAAAATCCGACCATGTAACGTCCAAAGAGGTAACAAGAGTACAGCAATCTAAACCTGATATTCTTATTGTTCTTGTTTGTTTGTTTGTATTATTATTATTATTATTATTATTATTATTATTATTATTATACACCTCACTGCACCGAGTTTTTAAAAAAAATCGCTGCCGGTGGCAGGTTTTGTTTTCCAGACAACCCTGCGAATCAGTGTTTAAACTATTATTTTAACTCTGATTCTAAAACGCCATTGATAGCATGCAATTTGCACATGAGAAAGGCTCATAGTCTTATTTCGTCAGTCCTCCAGCCAGATCGTTACGGAGATAACTAAGTTTAGGGTATTTTGATACTCTAGACAAGAATGACAGCCTAAGCCCCAGGCTTCATTATTGAAAGACCGAATAGCACAAGGTACCTTTTAATGCATGTTAATTGACAAACTAACCAGACCATCTTTAAAGGTAATGACATTTATCTAGCTTAACTGACGCTGTAAACCTTTCCGGACAAAACATTACCACATAATTATTCAGGTATAGGAGATAATGAGACTCTTAATTTATAGGGCAAACAGCTGGAAGCAGCTTTGCAAGAAATAGTTGAGAATTTTGTTCTGTGTTCCCGTCCATCCAGAAAGTCAATTAAAATGTTCGATCACGCTCCGGATACTAAATAGTTGTTCGCTTAGCCTGTAGTTGACTTGTCTCGTTTAACCAGACCTCTTTCGTGGCTCCGTGAGATCTCCGTCTGGTTAAAAAAAAAGAAAAAAAGAAAAAGAGGAGTTTTACTTGTAACGCTAGGACAAAGCTTTCCAGAATTTGAATAAGGTGTTTTGATTGGCTAGTAAGACGAGATGAAGTAATACATGATTGTGATGACGTGATGACATCATGTTACACGTAAACATTGACAGTTGCATTGGCTGATTGAAAGATGTCTCCTGGACCGGCGTCTGTTTATAAAGAAATGATGCTTAATTATAATATAATTTTGGCTTGAATGATCGCAGAAAGTACAATAACATAAGCTTTAAGTTAGCGAGAAATATCTTCGTAGTTTCGCTTGTACAAAGTTTGACCTTAGCGCCTACAATCGGCAACAGCGATCAAATACAATATTTGCCAGACCGTCGTATGAGCTCACGAAGCCACGCGACTAGTGGAAGGCTTCTTCAGGTGAATTCTAATATTTATACGCCATTTTTGCGGGTTCTCGGTGATTCATGTCTGCGGAACGAGCCAAGTAAAAAATTAATGAATTGATTTGTCCAATTTTGTTTGCGAATCCAGGGCTAATATTTTCATAAACACTTTGGTCTAAGCGGCTAATAATTGGTGATAAGAATGTTGAGTTTGTATTCATTTGAAAGATAAATTTGTCCTTTGCAAGAAATGAGTTTTTTTGATAGTGTAAATTGAAAACTACGAATCTTTGAGGATAAAATATAAGGGCTGGTTGTATGAAGATTTTTGTTATTAGCGTGTTGTGCGGAATTAACATTAGGCTCAATCATCAGCTATTTGTGGGCTAAAGTGACGTATGGCCCTATTTGTGGGCTTAAGTGCCGTATGGCCCTATTTGTGGACTTAAGTGCCGTATAGCCCTATTTGTGGACTTAAGTGGCGTATAGCCCTATTTGTGGATTTAAGTGACGTATAGCCCTATTTTTGGATTTAAGTGACGTATAGCCCTATTTGTTGACTTAAGTGCCGTATGGCCCTATTTGTGGACTTAAGTGCCGTATAGCCTTATTTGTGGACTTAAGTGCCGTATGGCCCTATTTGTGGACTTAAGTGCCGTATAGCCCTATTTGTGGACTTAAGTGCCGTATAGCCCTATTTGTGGGTTTAAGTGCCGTATAGCCCTATTTGTGGACTTAAGTGCCGTATAGCCCTATTTGCGGATTTAAGTGACCAATTTGTGGATTTAAGTGACGTATAGCCCTATTTGTGGACTTAAGTGCCGTATAGCCTTATTTGTGGATTTAAGTGGCGTATAGCCCTATTTGTGGATTTAAGTGACCAATTTGTGGATTTAAGTGACGTATAGCCCTATTTGTGGATTTAAGTGATGTATAGCCCTATTTGTGGACTTAAGTGACGTATAGCCCTATTTGTGGATTTAAGTGACGTATAGCCCTATTTGTGGACTTAAGTGACGTAAAGCCCTATTTGTGGGCCTAAGTGCCGTATAGTTCCATTTGATTTCTTCAGTTTTATAAAGAATTAGGATTAAACTTTGATCAGGATCATACTATCATACCCAAAGTCTTATTTTCTGTAAATAAGGGAGGTAATTGATAATATATATCCAAAATAATTCCTTGTCTCCTACTTCTGGATATTTTAATAAAACCCCTCACAAGACTGGAACCGTTATTATGACAATTCATTTCCCAATAAAAATGGAACAACTTCTTTAGTTTTCAGAAAATTTTAAATATTGAATACAAACTCAAAATTCCTATCAGCATTATTAACCATTCAGATCAAAGTGTACATGTAAGTATTACCCACGGATTCCCTAACATATTGAACAAATCAATTACTTTATTAAAACAAATCGACACAGTGTTATTGTACTTATTTATCTCTGCTTTTAACATTTTCATACATAGAATGTATAATATTACAAATGTTTTCTCTAATCCCTAATTCCGGTAATTTGTACCATAATGTATCTTTTGCAACATAGTCAAAAGCTTTTGTAAAATCAATACAAGCGCAATATAGTTTCTTACCTGAATTTAAACAACGAGTAATTAAACCATGGAATATAAGATTATTATCCACAGTAACATATTATCGCTGACCGTGACTGAACTTTAATATAAAAAGTATAATCTTCTACCCACTTAACAAGTCTATTGCCCACTCTACAAGTCTATTGCCCACTCTACAAGTCTATTGCCCACACTACAAGACTATTGTTTACAATAATCCTCTGCCCACTCTACAAGTTTATTGACCACTCTACAAGTGTACTGCCCACTCTACGAGTCTACTGTTTACAATATGGTTGAAGAATTAAACTAATACACTTAATAGAGTGATGCCAATATAATTTGAACCATATTAAATTCACCTTTTTTTTAATTAATTGACCCTTTTTATTAATTGGACCTTTTATGAACAGAAATATTTATTCCGTCAGACCAACTTTCAGGAAAAGTTCTGTATTAAAAATAATATTAACTTTTTTCAAACAAATATGAGTGTAAATATATCATTATCTTGAATAAAAAAAATTCGTTCATCGTTTTATTGATACACTGCTCTTTCCACGTTTTAATTCTCTAATGGCTTTACTTATCTCTTCTTCTGTAATATCTACATTCAACAGTTCAAACATAATTTCAGGATCGTCCCTTAAATATGCATTATACAATTCAGTGGTATCATTATCAGCACTAAAATAAGGATCCTCGGGTATTTTGATACTTTTGAAAAAAAAGCTGCATATTCATTGACAATTATTTCAGTTGCTTGTTTAGTAGCGCATCCTTTTAGCAACAAGCAATGTTCTTCTGCATTTTAAAAAAGCGTATCTAACAATTGTTTGGTTTGTCGATCAATAAATTGAGCTCTACACGGCCTGTTTCTAAAGGTTGCACGTGCTTCAATACTCAGCCATGCATTACCGATATGACTCTTTCTCATTTCTTATGTAAATATTTTAGCATCGATTAAATTGATTTCTTTTAGTTTAACATTCCACGTCAAAGCAAGGCGAATATCGCTGTGACCGATTTTGACTGTTTATTTGACGCTTTGTTAATTGGCGCTATAGAAAAAAAAAAGAAGATCCGTTACAGAAAAAAAAAATTACTTAAAAAAACGTCATACTTGAGCTGGTAATTGTATCATGATTAACATTTAGATATAGAAATACGGTAATTGTATCATGATTAACATTTAGATATAGAAATACGGTAATTGTATCATGATTCACATTTAGATACAGAAATACGGTAATTGTATCATGATTCACATTTAGATACAGAAATACGGTAATTGTATCATGATTCACATTTAGATACAGAAATACGGTAATTGTATCATGATTCACATTTAGATACAGAAATACGGTAATTGTATCATGATTCACATTTAGATACAGAAATACGGTAGTTGTATCATGATTCACATTTAGATACAGAAATACGGTAATTGTATCATGATTCACATTTAGATACAGAAATACGGTACACTATTTAATGAACTTTCTGTTTCAATGAGAACAAGTTTAACTTGTTGGTGAAATCATCAGCCAATCGTATTCCCATATGTATTTCGACGATACATTATGAACATTTATATGTATAAAATCATCGTTTTTACCATTATCACATCTAGATATATATGTCTACTCAAAAACTGATAGCACAGTGATTATAATAAGGGCTCGGATAAATCACAGTGATCAGAATGAGGGTTCAAAGAAATCACAGTGATCAGAATGAGGGTTCAAAGAAATCACAGTGATCAGAATGAGGGTTCAAAGAAATCACAGTGATCAGAATGAGGGTTCAAAGAAATCACAGTGATCAGAATGAGGGTTCAAAGAAATCACAGTGATCAGAATGAGGGCTCAGAGAAATCAGTGATCAGAATGAGGGCTCAGAGAATAATCAATCCAGCGTATGTCCCTGTTATTTATAAAGTGTATTAACCAACACCAGTGTCGTGACCAATACGCCCGTTTACAGTTCCAAGAGTCGCTTTCTTACAAAGGTCAACTAAAGCATTACCGTGCTCATTAACCTGTCGAGTATCACGTGATGCACGAGACATTAAAAAAAAAAACTGGCGTATAATCGTCGGGCAGTGGGATACTGATAAAATTATTATCATCTGCCAAAAATGATGTGGCAATGAACGTCGGACGTTAACATCTCCACTCTGAATCTGTGGTAATGAGCTTCCTTACGTTAACATCTCCACACTAAATATGTGGTGATGCGCGTCCTGACGTTAACATCTGCACTCTAAATCTGTGGCAGTTGGCGTCCTTAGGTTAACATCCTCACACTAAATCTGTGGTAAGGAGAGTCCTAACGTTAATATCTCCACACTAAATCTGTGGAAATGAGCGTCCTGACGTTAACATCTCCATACTAAATACCGTGATTTTCAGGGGATAGCCATTTCACATGTAATTAAATATGATAAATGAGGTCCAAATTGTTGTGAGACGGCGCGAGTTACATGGCCATTCTGTTAAAACTTGTGATAAATTATTTAGTATGGTTTTCTTCACTTTGACTCTCTATCAAAGAATATACTAAAAAATAGTCAAGTTCATATTCATATGAAAAAGAAATTATTTTACATCATAGAAGGGGAGCACACAAAATGTGAAGCAGATGCTGGCGTTTGCCTCCATTTTGCTCCGCTATTTTCAGCTTTTTGGTTGTTAACTGTATGAGGTCACGTGGTCACGTTTTCATGGCAGTTAAATACACAGCACACAGGAGGCTTCCTTAATCTAGGAAACATAGGTCTTGTTTGCGAAAATGGTATTTAAAAACTCTTCAGTTATATATATATATATATATATATATAAAGTTGTTAATAAGGCTGCTATATCATATCTGTTATTCACCGTGTTATATCAAACTGTATAACTGTTATTCTCCGTACTATATCAAACTTGTTAATAAGTTTACTATTATCATAGCTGTTAATTTGTGTTACTTTTAGAAAGGGGTGTATACTACAAACTAGTATTTCGTAATTTAAAAAAAAAATACTTTATGAAAATTGTTGCAGTACCTTTTTTTGGGGGGGGGGGATTTACAGAGACAAATATGTGTCTCTCTCCTGTATTATTTCAGATTCTTCTGTATTGCAATTCTAGACTATTTGATCAGTAATACTGGCACTGTAGAAATTAGTGTTTACCATTGGATCAGAGGACGCTCGAGCGTCCTCTTTATTAGTTTTTTTTTTACATAGGAGTATTTTAGGACTGTTTCATTTTCTGAAGCAACATGATACTTCCTATTTGGACTGTCTTTCTCATCCTCGTGAAGAAGGATATATCATAATAGCAGCATGGTGTACCAGGCACGTCCGAAGTAAACAGACTGGTGTGCCCTACAATAATGGACTTGTCTTTCGCCACTAGATACAATGCAAAGTTGTTATAATAGTAGTGTACACGTCTCTCACGAAGTAAAACTTCATTGTGCTCGACAAGAATGTATTTTCATCTATGATAATCATCACCCCTTTCCGCTTCCTGTGCGTGCATGGTGGGGCACGCTCCTCACAGCTCATACTTCTGTAATCCTTTGAAAGGGAGGTAACTCACTGTGAGGAGAATGATCGTGGAGAGGTCGGGGGGATCGGCAGTAACGTAGAAAGCAACAGTTTTAAAACAAAATGCCTGCTCTAAAACGAAACTAACAATAATTTGCTTCAAATAGATTTATCTTATTTTGTTCCATGGACATACTTTTTCAGTCAGACATGGATTTTATAGTGTCTGCGCAAGTACATCGAACATTTTATAGGGTTGGGTCAAAATAGATTTGTGCACATTTTCATTATTAATGTTAGCAGCTAAAATTAATTATGGCGACACTTCAAAGAGCACTGTTGTACAAATGCCAACACTATGACTTTGAATTTGTTCTTTCTGCTGAATCAACATCTCGAAAAACCGTGAAATTAAGACTGCGTTCATTGTTAAAAGGCCGATAATTGCACTGAAAGAAGGTCAAGTTTAGGCTTACGTAGGGGTTTACCCATCTAAAAAAAGAACATGACGACTAGTAATATGGTCACATGACGCCTCGATGTGTAGTCTGAGACGCGAATAGCAGGTAGACCTTGGGATACTTTGACGTTAATATCTGTGGTAATAAAAGACTACTTACTGCTGTTGCCGACGGGATACAATCGTTTTATTGAACAGTAATGTATTCTCTAAAAAGTAAAGTAGTCTTGATTTGCAAGTTTTGTAGAGCAGTAGATAAAGCAAGTAATTTTTGTTGTGTAATGTGATCGTGGGGTATTCCCCCTCCTCTCTCTCACATATTGTACTTACATATATACAGCGATCATAATTGCTTTGGCAAATCACGCCAGGCACTCTTTATAGCATGTAGCTCAGTTTCCTAGACACTGTTGTATGTATGGTCATGTGTGCATTCACAATTATCACTTATTTTAACACCATAAAAAGTAAATAGTTGTTCTAATGATCTACTTTTCTTGCTAAACAGGCTATGCTACTTTTTTGAATTAGGTACTACACAGGCGAAGCAGCCAAGACATCATTCGACATAATTTCCTGTTGGTTCATTCTTACCACATACCTTCAAATTTGTATGCAACTATAAGCGTGAAAGAAGAGAAGAATGTTTCATTTGGTTTAAATTTATGTTTCATGCAGTATTTTACTCGCGTCCTCTTTGGTACTTTTCTAAAGTTCCAATTATATTCTTGTTATCCTTTCTTTGTTTTAAAATCAAATGATTAAAAACAAGTTAAGAGTAGAATTTGATCCGTTCAAGTTCTGTTATGTGTGAATGGCTGAGCTGCTTGCTATGTGTATGATGTACGTGCTCGTCAACCATGTGGCTTAGCTGAAGCAGGCACGTAAGCTGACCTACGTAATTCAGAACGAGGCTGGATGGAATTTTCTGAGGAACACTATCGACACGGTTTTCTAATTATCGCCCGTTGTACTTACATCGCTCGCTAGGTGCGTAGCAGTAGTGTCCGCCATATCACTAGTGAAATAGATTGTAAAAATACCCATAAAGGATTCGACTGATTGCACGCATTTTATAAGAGAACATTTACATTCCAAATTTGTAGGAAATAAATTCACAAACACAACAACGGACTTCAAAGTGAAATGAGAGGAAAACAATATTAAATTTTAATGGCTACTTCTATTATTGAAAAAGGAATGCATGTTTCTGTGCATGAAAACTGGTTGTCAGCAACCACAGAGAGGATTTAAAATGAAGACACGCTGCCTGAAATTAAAAGTCGAATGCCTACTAACTAGATCACACTGGATGAATTTTTGTTTTCAAACAAGAAATATGACGTCCAAAAGAGTGGCAGTGATAGTCTGATTATTAAGAAGAAATGGAATTGAGGGTTCTATACGCAAATACAGATGACAATATTTTGCACTGGTCTTAGGAAATGTAAACTTCATGTATGGCTTAGAAAGATGACGACAAGTTTGTGAATGTAAAGTATGATGAAAATTATGTAAATGGCCGTGCTACAAGACTATGTACATTTTATGCAGAGAAAATTATGTCACGCATAGTTGATGAAATTGAAGAAGCTCGCTTATTGTTCAGTAAGACTTTTAAAATATGCATGCGTCTGTGAGTATAAATTTATATAATTATAGTTTTATCTTGGTTCCGATTTTTTAATCATGTTACGATGTTAATGAATGTGGCATTTATTTAAATTACAGATTTGGGAAAATAAAATGTAGTCATTTTATGTGTCAGTTCAAGTTTCAACTTTAGTCGAGTGAAAAAACAATAATTCATAAGAAACAAATACGAGTTTCTTCAGGCCTAGAATACAACATAAATTTCCTTGTAGCAAGAAGGGCTAGTAGATTGAGAAATTTACTAGTCCTGCTTAATTTTCACATATCCTTCCTACAAAACAATGTTAGCTACATATCTAGATTAACAACACTCCAGGGAGAAGGTAATTTAAAAATTCGCTTTTTTTTTCAACTATGAATTTATCACATGCCCGCCCACCAAATGCTTTGAAATAAGCATAATTTGCCCATGTGGAGATATTCCTACCATATATTTGTCAGTTTTGTGCGATTTATAATCGCCGTAATTCTTCCGTCTACTTTTGGATTTAAGATTAGTTGGCTTCTGAAAAAATGTTTCTGCAGAATCAATAATAAATGTAGTTCGGGGTAGTTTTCTCTGAATGATTCTGGGCAACAGTCTGTATTTATTTTGTCTTGGCGGTCATATTATCAGCGATTTCAACTTATCTGCTAAGATTGGAATTCGAGAATTTAAAATCTTGATTGCCCATCTGACGGCATAGACTCAAATGTAAATGATACCAAACCCGCAGTCTTCGTGCACTTGTCCGTGTATTTCACACATTGATTTCTTCCATAAGTTGTGTTTGCGACGATTATTTGAACATCCATTGACGGAACATGAACTTCCTCCACCTTTCTTATATTTTGCATCGCTATCCATGTCAATGTATAAGAGAAAACGAGCAAAGATAAAATGTAAAAAAAAAAGACATGTTGTTTTAATATTGGCACGTGCGGTATCTAATGTTCATTTCATTATCATCATGGGTGACACATTACGTGATTGGTTAATGGCTGCGCACAAGAAACTGGGGTCAAATACAGAAATCGGGGCATCAGTGGGAGCTGTTTGGTAGATAGATTGGTAGACTGATTACACTAGTTTATACATGCCCCTTCTCTCGTGCTGCACGCGTGATTGACATAACGTGGAAATCGTCCAATGACTAGAATTTGCATCATCTCATCTCTCTGGAACGGAACCAAAAAATAACGTTTACTTTCTTGGTTACGTATAGGCAAAAGCTAGGACGCTTTATATTCAAAATAAAAATTATTTAAGCAATGACTTATGCGTTTACAACTTCTACAGTCAATCATCAGCTCAACAACCTCCATCACCACTAGTACAACAACAACAACAACAACAACAACAACAACAACAACAACAACAATAATAATAGCAACAACAGCAGCAGCAGCAGCAATAATAATAATAATAATAAAATAACAACAACAAGAACAGAAGTAGGAACAATCGATTCTGAAAATAATTGGGAAAAATAGCATAACTATCACAAATAAAGGAAGTCTAGATAGAGTTCAGCATTATGGCTACAAGGAACGACATCTTTCTTTCATTCAATTATTGTAAAGGAAAAGTTTCGGTTTCAAAGGAGACTTTGTAGTTCTTGAAGATATGTGTAAAAAAATATTAGCAAAATGTCTTTTCTATGGCCCTTTTAATTCCTCTGATAATTGGTACTACAACTGTACTGTCTTCAACAACAACAACAACAACAACAACAACTACTACTACTACTACTGCTGCTAATAATAATAATAATACATTCAACGAAGCAATGAATATAGTGCTTTGTTGCCTATTTTTTTTTATTTAGCGGTTACGGACTTCGTTTTCTGCGAAAATGTTAAAATGTGCAAAATTGTATTAGATGCGTGTTTACGTTCTATTAAGATGGGATCTTTTTGAGAAGTTAGCGGTGAGTCGTCCTGAACAAATTTTATCGCTGGCACTTTTCTATCATAAAAGTTATCTTCGAATAGCATGTGCCCAAACGTTTAATTTACTTGAATCCGGCCTACTAACCCAACCCTATGACCTATATCCAACATCAGATTAAAATAAAAAATAAATTAAAAAAACATCACTATGTTAGTATAAAAATTAGGCCGCATTCACGCGCCCGAACCCACTGCTTATGGTTGGGTCTAACTTTCCGCACTCGTTCCGCCTGTAGCGCAGGAGAGTTTCTAGCGAAAGCTCCTGTGGACTTGTAGAACTCTGAATTCAGAAAAATGCCAGAAAATGATGGATTTTAGATTCAGTTGATCACGTGAGTAAATGCCATTTATCATAAGCATTGAAACAGTTGTAAATTTGGAAGAGAACATTTCTGAACAATATACGTAACATTATTACTTACCACAATCGGTACCTATCTAGAGTCATCTTTTTGAATGTGTCTTTCAAGAATCTTCAGGATTGACTACCACTGCTGTTATTATACAAATATGCTTATTCCATCACTGCAAAGAATCCGCAAAATATATTATTTAATTATATACTTGCATGATTTAATTGCTGTGCAGGAAGTTATACCAAAAAAAAAAAAAAAAATCGTTTCGTAGCATAAGCCAGTAAATGTCAATGCAGAATGGAGAGTAGAATAGGTCATCAAAAGCTGGCATTGTATCAGCTACACATCATGTATCCATTTTGCACTAGTCAAGCCTGGTGATCAACCATATTGCATCATACACTATGTTCTGAACATAGTAGACAGTTGAAAGAACTGAACGCTGCAATAGTTTGTACCCCCCGATCCTAATTTGTTAGAAAACGTTAAAGTGCTCACTCATTATTCTGTGCATCTAGGACATTCAGGATCTTAGGTTAGAGAAGTACTTTTCGCTCAGTCATAATAGGAACGAGAACATCTATCGATAAAAACCCAGGCTTCGAACAGAAAAGAGTTCTCTGATCAAACAAACTCCGACAAACAACCTTGAAGTTGTAAACAAGGTAACATTTTGAACGTCTGTAATTCATATTCTATAATTATTTTCATTGTTCAGACAACCCCTGCATTCATCAAAATTCTCAATTTGATCACGTACTTTACTGAAAAATGTTTTACTCTATAAAGTTTGGATACAGTCAAAAAGGTCAGAATGTAAATGTTGATCTATGAATTAAGCTACCTGGTTAAATATGTAGGTTTCCTTGAATTATCCTATCATTGTTTACAGGTAATTAGCATGTAAAAATTGAGCTGAGGTTTTCATCAAAGTTGAAATGTGTCATGAAAGCACGATAACATTTTCTGTTTTCGATTGCAGGCATAGATAGTGTAAGCGAATTAGTGTCTGAACATTTAATGTTTAAATTATGAATCTATTCAAGGTATGCCTAGTCTAGAACAAATCTCCAAATACCTTCTATAAGATGGGATATAATGCCATATTACTATATTTCAAGTTCACACATTTTCTCTCTCCTTTTAAAAAACAAATGCTCTTTTATGAATAACAAACAACATGCAGTTCCTGCAACATTGTTTGTTTGTTTGTTTTTTTTTTTTTTTTGTTTTTTTTTTTTTTATTAACGAGCTTATTATTACAAAATTATGACTGTTTTCTTTCCAAAATTCCACAAAATAGCATTCTCTCATTCGTTGAAATAGCAGATGACATCAAATTTAAGCTTACCGAGATTTCAGAATAGCGGTAGATATTTTTTTAAATAAAATGTTAATTTGAAAAATATTTATCTTATTGTGGAAAAATCATACTGAATGTTCTAAGAAACGAAAGAATCCTGATCGAACATTAATTAGGACGCCACGGGTCAGGTTTTTTTTAAAGTGCTAGCATAAAAAACAAATCCCATTAAAAGTAACAGTGTCGTCATCGTAGTAGTAGTAGTTAGAAAAAGAAGTAGTAGTAGTATAAGCAGCAACAGTAGTAGCATTAGTAGTAGTGGTATTAGAAGTAGTAGTAGTATAAGCAGCAACAGTAGTAGCATTAGTAGTAGTGGTATTAGAAGTAGTAGTAGAAGCAGCAGCACCAGCAGTAGTTGTAGTAGCAGTAGTAGTAGTAGCAGTAGTAGTAGTAGTATTAGAAGTAGTAGTATAAGCAGCAACAGTAGTAGCATTAGTAGTAGTGGTATTAGAAGTAGTAGTAGAAGCAGCAACAGTAGTAGCATTAGTAGTAGTGGCATTAGAACTAGTAGTAGAAGCAGCAACAGTAGTAGCATTAGTAGTAGTGGCATTAGAAGTAGTAGTAGAAGCAGCAACAGTAGTAGCATTAGTAGTAGTGGCATTAGAAGTAGTAGTAGAAGCAGCAACAGTAGTAGCATTAGTAGTAGTGGCATTAGAAGTAGTAGTAGAAGCAGCAACAGTAGTAGCATTAGTAGTAGTGGCATTAGAAGTAGTAGTAGAAGCAGCAACAGTAGTAGCATTAGTAGTAGTGGCATTAGAACTAGTAGTAGAAGCAGCAACAGTAGTAGCATTAGTAGTAGTGGTATTAGAAGTAGTAGTAGAAGCAGCAACAGTAGTAGCATTAGTAGTAGTGGCATTAGAAGTAGTAGTAGTATAAGCAGCAACAGTAGTAGCATTAGTAGTAGTGGCATTAGAAGTAGTAGTAGTATAAGCAGCAACAGTAGTAGCATTAGTAGTAGTGGCATTAGAAGTAGTAGTAGAAGCAGCAACAGTAGTAGCATTAGTAGTAGTGGCATTAGAAGTAGTAGTAGAAGCAGCAACAGTAGTAGCATTAGTAGTAGTGGCATTAGAAGTAGTAGTAGAAGCAGCAACAGTAGTAGCATTAGTAGTAGTGGCATTAGAAGTAGTAGTAGAAGCAGCAACAGTAGTAGCATTAGTAGTAGTGGCATTAGAACTAGTAGTAGAAGCAGCAACAGTAGTAGCATTAGTAGTAGTGGCATTAGAAGTAGTAGTAGAAGCAGCAACAGTAGTAGCATTAGTAGTAGTGGCATTAGAACTAGTAGTAGAAGCAGCAACAGTAGTAGCATTAGTAGTAGTGGCATTAGAAGTAGTAGTAGTATAAGCAGCAACAGTAGTAGCATTAGTAGTAGTGGCATTAGAAGTAGTAGTAGTATAAGCAGCAACAGTAGTAGCATTAGTAGTAGTGGTATTAGAAGTAGTAGTAGAAGCAGCAGCACCAGCAATAGTTGTAGTAGCAGTAGTAGTAGTAGAAGCATTGGCAGTAGAAGTAGTTGTAGAATAAGTAGTAGAAACATCAGTAGTAGTGGTTGTAGTAGAAGATTTTTAAAATCATTCTTTTTAAGTCTATCAGAATAGCATGACGCTTTTTGAAACTTCCGCAATTTTTAAAACTGTTTTTTGGGTCGAGGGTCTTGTTTTGGGAGATTTCAATTAACTTGTCTTTCTCCAACAACAATATTACAAAAAATTTTTGAAGCTTTTGCTTGACTGTTATTATAATTTTACTTGAAAAGTTGAAAGGAACCGTTTACGTATTTTTAAAGAATCTTGACATAGAAAGTTCGATGGAAGACATATTAGCTTTAAACAGGTCGGATAAAGTTACCAACTTTCTCTTAATCACACAATTGTAAAGTGCATCATAACACAGATCTCGTATTAAGAAGATGAAAAAAATGTGCTCGTTTGGGCCGAAGAAGAAACACACATTGGTCTCGAGTTATGGCGAATGTAAAAGCTGGGTTGTTTCATGCGCATTAGTTTCTGGGACATCCTGAAAGAAATGAACAGGATCAATATGCAACAAGTGCAGCCTTGAGAACACTTGGGTTAAGCTTTTACCTGTATAGAGCACGCGATCTGTGTATTATCTTCATTACCAGTTAGGGGAATGTACATGATCTTTATATTTTGTACACCCGTGGTCCAATATTTTTCGACATTATTCTCTTAAAGATTATAAAAACTTAATGTGCTTCAAATTACATGTAAACGCTGTTCTCGTTTATTTTCATTGATACACGTGCTGGTTTATTTTTTCTTTCCGATCGCGTCCAGAGCAACCAACAGCACACCAGCATTTAAATTCGGCCCAAGTCAGAAGGAATCAAAGTTAAACTTCTCATATCAACTAAGCACTAGAATTTTGCGACAGAGCACTTTGCAAGTGTGTAATTAACACAAAGCCCATAAATTTATGTCATTTATTGAAAGGTATGTCGTTTTCTAAAAATGTTTGAAAGTCAGAATTCAATAAAATACATCAACAGTCTCATTAATGAATTTGACGCTTGTTAATCAATTAATGTAACTGGCTGTGTTATCACTTCATAGGAGCAGATAGCTGACTTAATGTGTTTAGCTGGTCCATGTTAACTGATATATGTGTGAAGGCCACGCTGCTCTATCGAATAACTGAGAAATTTATATGCAGTCTGCATATAATTTTTTTTCATTTTTTTTTTCTCAGTTAACACGCTTGATCTCTTGATTACATAAGCTAGATTACCTTGATGAAAAGCATGATGAAAACAATAATCGAAACATGAGAAAATATAGATAACAAAAATCTGTGAAAATTTACAAAGTCGTAAGCGCATTTTCAATATAAAGGAATGCAAGAATGTTTTAATTACCCATATAACAATGGTCTGAACCTGAAACATTGTCAAGTATTTAAAGCATTTTTAAAATTTTGTTACAAAATAGCTCATTTGTACATTTGTATTCAAGTAATACTTGAACGAGCATACGCAGGATTTGCTTATTGGTCATCCGATCGAAACATTGGATTCAGTCTGTGAATTTTCTTTAATTTCGTAAATATTTTCTTCAAGGGACTTAGAAATAGCTTTCCCAAATCTTGATTGTAACATTGGAGGTCACCTTTATTAATTATTCTGTGAATCTAGGACATTCTAGACAGAAGTTTAGAGAAGTCCTTTTCGCCCAGTCATAACAGGCACGAATTCGTCTATCAATAGGACTGAGGCTTTGAATAGGAAACAGTTCTGTGATCGACAGAAACTCAGAGAAGCAACCTTGAACTGGACGTCTATAATTCATATTCTATTTTTTGTTTTTCTTTTTTTTTTCTTTTTTTTTGTTGTACTAGTTCTAGCAGTCCCTGCATACAGTATGAAGGGTTTTAATATTGTTGTTATTAAGTGTTTAATAGTAAATGTTATTTTATTAGAATTTTAATATGACTCCTTGCTTTGACCAAGATGTTTTATCTACGTAACATGTGTTTAATATACAACCGGCCATCCAACGGCAGAAGCGAAGAAACGGGTCTGGGAAATGGGATAAAAATACAAGCACGTTTTCTTTTCTTTTTATTTTTTCGCGATTTCTTCTTATTCGTGACTTTTAAGTTACCTGTCAGTCATCATATTTATACTAATGTACAATATTAATGTAGCTGAAGTGCACAATAAAATCTGAAAATGCATTCCCAGCCAAATTACAAATAATTATTCCATGTGACGAAACGCACTCCCGAGTTCAGTATGTTGTTCGCCATAGAATTAGATTTTTGATGTACATTTATGGTATCTAGAAGTACCGTATATACACGCGTACAATTCGATATCAACTGCAAACTGCATAGACCCAGATCTGTCGTCGCATAATGCGCCGGCAGATCTGGGTCTATGCAGTTTGTAAGGACTAATCAGTAGAACAAACACCATGGACTCTGATCTGCCGGCGTATTAGGCGACGGCAGATCAGGGTCTATGTTGTTTGCGTTTGGACCCGAGTTATACGCGAGTATATACGATACACTCTTAGCCTTGCTTTAAGATCTTGACACAGATTTTGTATCTCTGCAGCAAGTATGTTGACTTATGTCTTTTATGTGCTTCACAGTGTTTTAATTAATTTGTTTCTTAACTTACAAATTATGCATGTGTTGTTCTAATTTGAGCATATAAACCACACTGATCTATGTACAGATACCAAATTAGGTCGGAAAATTTTCAGTGGTCGGCTTTGATGATGACACGACAATTCTTGCTTTTAATGGTTTTTATGCTAGCACTTCAAAAACGACCTGTTACATGTTGCAATATTCGAAAAAAGATCGTTTCGTTTCTTATAATATTCAGTATTTTATATATATATATATATATATATATATATATATATATAATATATATATATATATATATATATATATATATATATATTTAAAATTAAAATTCCTAAAAATATCTACGGCTCTTTCGAAATCTGGGTAAGCTTAAATTGATGTGAGCTGTTGTTTTCAAGGAATGGCATCGTGGTATTTTTGTGGAATTTTGGAATATAAACTGTCATAATTTACGTGTTCATGATATGTTAGTTTGAAATTTATACAATATGGCAGAAGCTGCATGTTGTTATTCATAAAAGCATTTGTCTTTAAAAAAAGGAGAGAAAGTGTGTTTACTTAAAATATAGTAATATGGTCTTTGGAGATTTTTACAGGACATACATACATAAACGCAGTCAGACGTGACATTACAGTTGGAAACTGAGCATGCTTTGAATAGATTCATAATTTAAACATTAAATGTTTAAGAAACTTATTCACTTACACAACCTATGCCTGCAATCGAAAACAGAAAATGTGGTCGTGCTTTCAGGACACATCTCAACTTTGATGAAAACCTCAGCTCATTTTTTACATCCTAATTACTTGTAAAGTTCGATAGGATAATTGCAGGATACATACGTATTAAAAACAAGCAGGTTATTTCAGAGATTAACATGTACATACTGACCCAAAATTAGACTGTATCTAAATTGTACACAGGGACAAAATTTCAGTAAATTACGTAATCAAGTTTTATGAAGACTGTACCGGATGGAGAATCATCAATAGAGAGAGTATAATGAGTCCAATCCGCATTATGCAAGCTAATTAGAGAGTGAATCTGATTAAGAAACTTTCAATGTTGAGGTTCACACTTTATATACGAGGCTGTTGATTACAATTTTCTTATTTCTGGTTTCATGCCGAGATAATCAATTAATCCAATTGGCTGTAATTAAAGATTTGACTAATTAGATCGCTAGATTCATTAAATTGATGGATTTATGTTAATTAATATCTGGGTTAGTGTAACACTGTGCTCCCCAACTTGGCTCTATATTATGTTCTGTGCTTATTTCATTAAAGGAATCTGATGACATCAGACAGAAGACTCTGTTGTACATATTTTAGGTTAAAAAAAAGAAAATAAAAAAAAAGGAATTAAATGATACGGAGAATTAAATAGTACTTGAACCTGGAAGTCCTTGCATATATTAATACTTTAACTTGGAAGTCCTTACATATATTAACACTTGAACCTGGAAGTCCTGACATGTATTAACACTGAATCTTGAAGTCCTTACATATATTAACACTTGAACCTGGAAGTCCTTACATATATTAACACTTGAATCCTGGAAGTCTCCACGTATATTAACGCTTGAAATTCAAGTTGTTGAAGTCTCCCAAAACATGAACCTCGAGGACAAATTTTGTACAAATCTTGAGGAAAGTTTTTAAAAGGATTCTGATAATTGGATTGACTTAATACGCATGATGATTACTAGTAGTATCTAATTGACTTATTTTAAATTTAAAAACAACAGTGCAAAACTAGTATGAAACCAGACCAAGCGCCTTCGAAATCTACCGATTCCTTTCTCAAGGGTACAAAGCTACAAGGATGATTACGCAAACGAGACAGGAATAAAGAACAAAACGTGATGTAGATTCTGTAAAGTAATTACGTGTTTGTGTTTTGTTCTTATCTCGTTTGTATTATGGTCCTTGTAGCTTTGTGCCTTGAGAAAGAATCGGTAGATTCCGAATGCGCTTGGGCTGGTTTCACACCAGTTCTGCACTGTTGTTTCATAGATTTTCTTTCATATATATGGTGTTTTCCTGACCAGCACTATCTTTATGATCCAGAGTAATTTGGAAAGACTTTTATTTATAGTGTGATTTCACGTAGCACAGTTCGTTTCTCGTCAAGAAATGTGATTCCAGATTTAAAATATGTGAGCGCGTACGACTGTGAATGCAAGAGACAACCTGACTTTATTATAGCAATTATTATTTGTAAGAAAATGTTTTCAAAAATAAGATTTTCACATAATCTTGGCAGAAACTAGATTTTATGAATCTTTATATGTTAATTGGCCACAGAGTAGAAATCAAGGACTTGTATTCAAAGCGTAGAGTCAAGGCCTTGTATTCAAAGTGTAGAGTCAAAGCCTTGTATTCAAAGTGTAGAGTCAAGGCCTTTTATTCAAAGCGCAGAGTCAAGGCCTTGTATTCAAAGCGTAGAATCAAGGCCTTGTATTCAAAGTGTAGAGTCAAGGCCTTGTATTCAAAGTGTAGAGTCAAGGTCTTGTATTCAAAGCGTAGAATCAAGGCCTTGTATTCAAAGTGTAGAGTCAAGGTCTTGTATTCAAAGTGTTGAATCAAGGCCTTGTATTCAAAGCGTTGAGTCAAGGCCTTGTATTCAAAGCGTTGAGTCAAGGCCTTGTATTCAAAGCGTTGAGTCAAGGCCTTGTATTCAAAGCGTAGTCAAGGCCTTGTCTTCAAAGTGTAGAGTCAAGGCCTTGTATTCAAAGCATAGAGTCAAGGCCTTGTATTCAAATCGTAGAGTCAAGCCTTTGTATTCAACTAGTTTTAACGCTTCGATTGGGAATTTACTAGAAACTTCGAGATGAAATATTTTAAATAGTACAGCACAATTTTTAAAACTTTTTTATGTTTACTGCAGAAAATGTTAATGAAGTAGCCGTAAAAATGAATAATTTAATTCAATTCAATATTGTATTCTCATAAGCAGGCACGTCCTCATAGAGTACATACAACAAATATTGCGTGGTTATTAAATCCTATATGTACAGCATTCAAGAGAAACTCTAGAAATGTAATCAACAAAAGCTGGAAAGGAGAGGATTGACGGATATAAACAATATTTATAACAAATTACTGTAAAAATAATAGTCTATCTCTTATTTTAAACTCTTTATAAACAAAAAATAGCAAATGTACATATTGTTTATAATTACTAGAAGTTAACGACTAAATGCTCGTATACATAGATGGTTCGTTCCAGAAATGCTTTTTAATTAAGTTTCCACGTAAGTTAATATATATTGGACACACTAAAAGAAAATGATATTCGTCTTCAATGTCATGGTTGTCACATATCATACAATATCTTTCACTTTAATCGATTTTCTTGTTTCCATATCTCTCAGTTTTAGTTCTAAAATTATGAGAAGACACTCGGAGTTTTGTCAAAGCTGATTTATGTTTATGGTTACAGAAGAAGTTTTGATATGTTCATATAGAAACAGTTTATCAGAGTTAATGTTTTACACGTTTATTTCTAATACGGGTGAAAGAATCAAGTAGTAATCAAGTATGGCGCATTTGAATGTTTACATGTTTATTTTTGTTCGAAAAGACTAGACACGTAACAAATTAGGCAAATTTAGCAGCACGTTCAGAATATCTGTTGCACGGTATTATTAGAGCTGTGTGAGATATCAGCGCTGCCTTTTTCATTAAAAAATATTACAGCAAATTTTACAAGCTTTTGCTTGACTGTTATTATTATTTTCCTTGGAAAGCTTAAAGGAACTGTTTATGAATTTGTAAAGAATGTTGTCATAGACAGTTCGATGGAAAACATGTTAGCTTTAAACAGGTTTATGAATTTGTAAAGAATGTTGACATAGACAGTTCGATGGAAGACATGTTACCTTTAAACAGGTCCTATAAAGTAAAGAACTTTTATGTTAATGACACAGTTGTAAAGTGCATCATAGCACAGATCTGGTATTGAGAAGATGAAACAATTTACTAACATTTATCTCGAGTTATGGCGAATGTAAATTTTGATGCATGCGCATTAGCTTCAGTGGCACTCAAAATGAAATGATCAGGATCGATATGCAGCACGTGCAACATTGAACGCAACTGGACTGAACACTTACCTGTATAGTGCATGCGATCTGTATATTTTCTCAAATTTTTATATGTGTATAGTCTTGATTCCCAACGCAGATCACCGGTAGAGGATATCTCTATCTTTCATCGCGTGACTGCTGACTTTCATCACATGACCTTTTAGAATAGTGCTCACAAAGTAGCAAAACCTTCACCATTTCCATCACCACTTGATCATTCTTTCACAATAATTAGGAGAAACATTAATTGCAACACATTTACGTACTAAAACGAGCAGAAGTTGAAGTTAGTGTCCCACAAACAAACATGACGTTTGGCACTGATGGACCAAACTACATGTACAGTAGCTACGATATTGTGGTTTCAAGTGACATTTAGATAGGTCGAGTCTACGAAGTGATCCTCTAGTTGTTAATGGAAGAACAAAATTACAGTCGAAGTTACCAAGCAGTTTGTGTCTCTTCTTACGGAACATGCGCGTTTTTATGATAGTACGCTGCGGTAGTTTAGAGGACACTCAGCATGGTTTTTGGTGAGATCTTCCATTTGTTTTTACTGGAATAAACAAAGGTTGGTTGGTTGTTATGGGTTTAACGCCATTTCTCAGCACATGATAGGCTATACATGGCGGCCAGTATATCTGGCGGAGGAAGAACCCGAGAAAACTCCGGGAAGAACCACCGACCCACGGGAAGCTACTGGCAAGCTTTCTCACATACCCACGTTGGCCGAGCCTAGACTCGAACCCACGCGGGCAGAGGTGAGATGTCAGTGATCTGTAAAGGCGAGCGCCTTAGACCACTCGGCCAGAATAAACAAAGGAAAGTTCAGTCTGTAATAGTATGTATGCATTGTTACAAATATGAGCGAAATTGTTGCAAGCAATACCCCAGTACTTTTAATACAGTAACCTAACTGTCTATTTTATCACTTCACAGAAACATATAGCCGAATATGTTTAGCTGATCCATGTTAACCGATATTTGGGTGAAGGTCATTCTGTCTCTGTGGAATTACCGAGACCACAATCTACATATACATTTAGCTGTTCTGTTGTAACTCTTGTTCCTTTTTTAATCGTCTAGCCAGATTACCTTGTAGAAAAGTCTGATAAAATAATACCAGAAACTTGAGATATTAAAAATAACGAAAGATCTGTGAAAACTTACACAGACATTAGCGCATTTTCAATATAAAAGAATGTAAGAGATTATTTTAAATATTTCCATAACAATTGTTTGAAACTGAAGCATCGTCAAAATATGTAATATAGTTTATAAAATTTCGTGACAAAATAGCTCAATGGTATATCTTAATCCCAAGAATACACGAACGAGCATGCGCGAGATTCGTTTGTGGGTCATCGAATGTAAATATTGGACTCAGTCCATGTCCGTGACTTTTCTCGAAATTTCTTTAAAAGTTTTGTTCAAGAGTCTAATAAATAGCTTTCCCAAATGTTGAATCTACCATTGGAGCTTACACGGTTTTTGTAACACACACACACGTGCACGCTCACTTTTCTATTCGACATATCTGTACTGCAGATACTATACTTTGTTTCAAATCTAAAGGTTTTATGTGAAATTTATATTTTATCACTCAAATATATATAACCGATGATGGTTAAAAGATGTATCTTTTGATTTTCCTTCATGGAAATACATACCAGATATTTTCGTACAGGAAACATTATACAGAGTTGTAGAAAGTTACAGCATATCAGTAGCACGTTTCAATATTAGCATTGACAAAGATGAGGTTTTAGAACTTCTCCATGACTGATCACAGTAAACCACACGTAGGGCACACTATTTTGTCCAGAAACAGCTAAAATCTAATGGATTAAAGATTTCGCACATGGGTACTAAGCAGAGAAAGGTGCAGTGGCATGAAAATAGTATCAAATCGAATTGGTGCGAACAACGAGTGTATGACGTAATCAAATTATTTTGACACTGGTTGGCGACAGGGATTTCTTTTACTGATTCATCCAACTGACAAAGAAAGGAGTAATTCTCTTATAATAAGTATTTATTTAAGTCACCTAAATTTACAGAAATGAGAGCGGGTACTATCTTTGTACGAATCGGATATTAGTCACGGTAAGATTTTGGTACAGACCATTGCGTTTGATATTAGTCATGGTAAGATTTTTGTACAGACCATTGCGTTTGATATTAGTCACGGTAAGATTTTGGTACAGACCATAGCATTTTATATTAGTCACGGTAACATTTTGGTACAGACCATAGCGTTTGAATACTTGCTGAATTGATCTTAGTTTCTTCCTACGTTTCAATATTATCACCGCGTCAGACATTGCTTGTTCACACCATTTAGACTCTGGTTTTAAGATTTTATATCTAGATGACACAGATCTGTCTCTTTGCAGGGTAAACAAGTAACAGTGGGGATGCATCTATCGTCAGTCACAGCTGTCTGTTCCAAACTCAGGGTCAGGGTATGCATCTTCGTGCTGGCCATTTTCGTGTGTGTTTCTGAAACGAGTCCGCTGGATGATGACCACTACGAACTGAGGGACTCAGACTTACAAAAAGCAGTGGACTCTTATCTAGCGAACCGCCTTCATCTAGGATTGAATAGAAGATTTACAGATGAAAGTCAGACAAATAATTTAGGACTAATTCTTGGCCGAGAAATTTTAGGTAAGGACTTTATCCTTCTAAAGCTTTATCAGTTTTTTTTTTTAGGACTGACCAATTTATCATTGCCTATTCATTTTTCGAAAAATGAGGACTTCCTTTGCTACTATAGATTAACAGAAAGTTTGAGGACTTTGGGGCAAAGGTTGACATAATTTACAGTTTTGTTCTATTACAGGTTAAATGACGTATACTATTAAATTTCAATGTCATCTATATTTATGAAGTATATTTATTCAGTAATAAAATAAGCTCTTGCATAAAGATACAAACGATAAAAAGAGCCAATTGAAAGAAATGAAATCAAATTAGGTCTAAGAAATATATTTCTTGTACGCCCTCCTTATATACAAAATAGAATATGGTTTTTATTTAAATGCTTATATCCCACCTATCATTTCTATAAAATAAACACACACAAAAAAAATTATTGTAAAAAAGTTCGCATGTCACACGCTTTAAAAGTCATTACTTTTTTCTGCATTGTGCATTTGATAAATATTTCTACATCTTTATTAATAGTAATCCTGTCGAAACATTAATTGGAATATATGTTGAAGCAGTGCGAAAAAGTCTGATAAAAATGAATTACTCCAATCTTTTTCGTTGTATGTCTAGACTTCGATTTTAGATGTTTTACAAAAAAATAAATATAAAAATAAAAATATAAACCATTGAACCCTGAGTGATCACGCACCGAAATTTCAGCATTCTTGATTATACAGAGAAAAAGAAACTTCAGCTGGCATATATTCTGTATCTCTGTATGTCAAGCCCTGACTTCTTGGCAATAAATCCTGAAAAGGAATATAATTTGACCTGTTAAAGATACAGGTCTTCTACATATTCTTCTAAATTAGACTTGTCCATATCGGTTATCTTATAGCTTAAAAACTGGTAAAGTCTTTTAAACAGGAAACAGCAAGATTGATGAATGACTCTTAGATGACGGCTGTCCTATGTCAGAGAGAATACCATAGTTAAACAGCAAAACTGTCATCTCATAATGTGACTCTTACATGACAGCTGTCCTCTATGAGGTGGAATACCATAGTTAAACAGCAAAACTGTCATCTCATAATGTGACTCTTACATGACGGCTGTCCTGTGTCAGATATAATACAACAGTTAAACAGCAAAACTGTCATAATCTCATCATGTGACACTTACATGATGGCTGTCCTATGTCATATGAAATACCATACTTAAAGAGCAAAACTATCATAATCTCATCATGTGACACTTACATGATGGCTGTCCTATGTCATATGAAATACCATACTTAAAGAGCAAAACTGTCATAATCTCATCATGTGACACTTACATGATTGCTGTCCTATGTCATATTAAATACCATACTTAAAGAGCAAAACTGTCACAATCTCATCATGTGACACTTACATGATGGCTGTCCTATGTCATATGAAATACCATACTTAAAGAGCAAAACTGTCATAATCTCATCATGTGACACTTACATGATGGCTGTCCTATGTCATATGAAATACCATATTTAAAGAGCAAAACTGTCATAATCTCATCATGTGAATCTTACATGACGGCTGTCTTATGTCAGATAGAATACCTTAGTTAAACGGCAAAAGTGTCATAATATCTTCTGTAATATTTCAAGCTAAATTCTGAATCTATGATAACATAAATAAAGGCACATCTGTATATTGATAGTAAGGCTTTATTATCCGGTAGTAATTAAGTTTATAGATGAAGACATAATGTATAACCGCTTACAGACAAATAAATAAAACACTAGCTAAATGGAATATTTCGGTCGACACGTAAAGTTTCGCAGTATCTCTCCAAAATTTACACACAATTGCGTATAATAAGCTATTTTTCGAAAGCAAGATTTTCTTTAAATGAAAATTTAAAGAATAAATATTCAGTAAATGTTAATCTAACATTTAGTTTTGGTACCTATGTCTTACCCTATACGTAAGAATGTATATCTTACTATATACGTATAAACCTATATTTTACTCTATAGGTAAGAATGTATATCTTTCTCGAAACGTATAAACCTATATTTTACATTATACGTAAGAATGTATATCTTACTCGATACGTATAAACCTATATTTTACTCTATAGGTAAGAATGTATATCTTACTCGATACACATAAACCTATATTTTACACTATACGTAAGAATGTATATCTTACTCGATACGTATAAACCTATATTTTACTCTATAGGTAAGAATGTATATCTTACTCGATACACATAAACCTATATTTTACACTATACGTAAGAATGTATATCTTACTCGATACGTATAAACTTATATTTTACACTATAGGTACAAGCTCAGTGATTTTAAAGTGACATTTTCAGTTTGACTCTAAATTTGTTATTTACCACATACGTTTCAAAGAGTTTTAGTAAAAAGAAAGCCATCCTTATTTTCGAGAGAGAGAGAGAGAGAGTGAGAGAGAGAGAGGAGGGGGAGAAAGAGAGATTTCTAGTCTTACATTGACTTTGGGTGAATTCTTTATATAATATATATATATATATATATATATATATATATATATATATATATATATATGTATATATATATATATATATATATATATATATATATATATATATATATATATATATATATATATATATATATATATATATATATATATACGATATAATCAGGTCAGTGTCAAATGTACTTTTTACTTGAATTGAAATATCAGTGAGGGAAGTATATCAGTAACTCTGGCATACATCCAGCAGCTGAACAGCAGAAGTTTGCTTCCTAACCTTTTTATCTGATAAAATTGTCAATATTATCTCGATACAATAAAAACCTTGGAAGGTGAGAGCCTGTTTTATAGTCCTTCTCCTGTTATCTGATTTAGTTAGTTTTGTCCTGGTATCTACCAACAGCACATCAGTGTTTACTCGTGTATATACAGTCAAATACAGGGACACAATTTACAGTTGTTTGACAAAACCTCACACGGTTTTATTAAAATTGATTCTTTTTTATTTTTATTGTATTTTAGCTGTAAGAAAACTCTCACTTTCCTTTTAAATAAACAAGTTAAGATTGTTAATGCAAAAAATGATGACATTCCTTTGGTCTTATACACGGCTAACATCAGTGGTTTTAGACTGTCCTTAATTTTGGTCTTATACTGGGATAACATTAGTGGTTTTAGACTGGCCTTGAATTTGGTTTTATTCTGGCCTAACATTAGTGTTTATAGACTGGCCTTGATTTTGGTCTTATACTGGGCTAACATTTAGTGTTTTCAGACTGGCCTTGATTTTGGTCTTATACTGGCCTAAAATTAGTGGTTTTAGTTTGGCCTTAATTTTGGTCTTATACTAGGATAACATTAGTGGTTTTAGACTGTCCTTAATTTTGGTCTTATACTGGGCTAACATTAGTGGTTTTAGACTGGCCTTAATTTTGGTCTTATACTGGGATAACATTAGTGGTTTTAGACTGTCCTTAATTTTGGTCTTATACTGGGATAACATCAGTGGTTTTAGACTGTCCTTAATTTTGGTCTTATACTGGGCTAACATCAGTGGTTTTAGACTGTCCTTAATTTTGGTCTTATACTGGGCTAACATCAGTGGTTTTAGACTGTCCTTAATTTTGGTCTTATACTGGGATAACATTAGTGGTTTTAGACTGGCCTTGAATTTGGTTTTATTCTGGCCTAACATTAGTGTTTATAGACTGGCCTTGATTTTGGTCTTATACTGGGCTAACATTTAGTGTTTTCAGACTGGCCTTGATTTTGGTCTTATACTGGCCTAAAATTAGTGGTTTTAGTCTGGCATTAATTTTGGTGTTATACTAGGGTAACAGAAGTGGTTTTAGTTTTGCCTTAATTTGTGTCTTATACTGGGCTGACATTAATAATTTTAGACCTGCCATAATGTTTTTGTTGTTAGATGGAAAGCGGCAGTATCTTTGTAGTTCTCACTAAGTTCAGATCATGGGGCTGCATGAAACACGAAAGAAAGAAATTACAACAAAATTAAGAACGGAAGATCCTAAAACGAAGAGTTTCTATAGCAACAATGTTCATTGTAAACTTATCAATTAACTAGCAAACTACTGTTTTGGACTGGGATTCTAACCCTTACACCGTGATTCGAAAAGCTACTGTTTGGACAGGGATTCTAACCCTTACACCTTGATTTAAATATATTTTGGTAAAAGAATTAAGCTTGCCTTTAGCCTCTCAACCGCAGACATCTGAGTTTCAATGTTAAATAGCAAGTAAAAGAGCTGGTCTATAAGTCACTTATCGGACTTGTTGCGTTATTATCAAGGGGTTTTCAGACATAGTGTGCCTGTGCACGTGCCAGGTCTGCAGCCACCTTAAATAATCAGATGGCTGACTTGTAGCTAACTGCTATATCTAACGTAATACAATTGGTTGCCTTCCTAGACATTGTACCTGGTTCGAACGGCTTTGCACAGCAAAGAAAATACATAGAAAAGTACGCGACGAAACATTTATAAGGCTATATAATAAAACTCGAGGGTATATATAAATATGATTGATCATCACACCTGATTTTACGGTCATCGATTCCGGATAAATGATTGTTATAAGGCAAAACTTACGATTCTGGATAATAAGGAATGCTTAACCTGTTAATTAGCAAAGGACCAGAGACTGTAAAAAGCTGAAAGTTCCAGAGAAACCTGTTTTACATGTAAATCGAGTTATTAGGGCCCCGCATCGAGATGTGGGAACCCTATAGTAATCATCTTTTTCGTCCGTCCGCCCGTCTGTCCGTCTGTCTTTTCGCACATCTTGGAACCAGTATAGCTCTTCAGTTTTTATACATAATTGGATGCCATTCAATAGGTGAATTGCTTTTTACATGTAGACGCGCCTTTTAATGGTTTTTGATATTCTGATTGGCATAGCTCAGGAACCATTCAACAATATCTGATGTACTTTGGTATAAACATGGTTTCAAGACCCAGATGTGCCTTTCATGACTGTCTAGTCAACTCCATTTTGGATAGAGTTATGGCCCTTGACAATTAACTTTGTATCTTCACATGGGTTGTTGCTTGTAACCGGCATAGCTCAAGAACCATTCAACATATACTAATACAATTTTGTCTCACATACTTACATGTGACTTTTATGGGTTAAGTCTTATTTAGAAGAGTTATGGCCCCCTGACTGCTCGTCCTTCTAACTTTGGTATCCGCAAGGTAACTTCACCAAACGTTCTTGGATTTCAAACAATTTGGCACGCGGCTTCGATTCAGCATAAGTTTACTAAGGAATATTGCATTTCACCCAAAGTTATCGTGAACCCTTATTTTGACGAGACCTTGAATGAGTTGGATTTCTTGCATTTAACCGGGAACAATTAACTATAAGTTAATGACAGGACCGTGATATCGATTAAGATTTGGATGATATCTAACACACAAAATGATCTTTGATCTAATAATAGTATCAACCAGGTATGAACATTCATGGTAAGGTTGAATGTTATGATCCGTCTATCTATGATTTTATCGAGTGTTGTTTGAAGGGAGTTTGTCCTAAATTTTACACCCTGTGTGCCATAAAATAGTGACGTGTGGATGTATTACGAGGACAACTAATTTTCTTGCACTTGTTAATGTTTTTTCCTTTGTCCATCAGCATATCTCTGTTCATCAGTCCATCCTTCCATTCACTCAGTTATATATATATATATATATATATATATATATATATATATATATATATATATATATATATATATATATATATATATATATATATATATATGTCTTTACACTTTTCCCTGAAAAGAAAGGTTATATAGATGCCGAGCTTATGACGCATGTCAGAGCCGCTAACCTTCCATAAAAATGTTATCCAGAAGATAGATGCTATCCAGAATTATTATTTAATAATATCTTAATCTCGTAAATGTTGCACTCTAATGTATGTGTGTGTGTGTGTGTGTGTGTGTGTGTGTGTGTGTGTGTGTGTGTGTGTGTGTGAGTTGTCTAGGGAATGGGGACAGTGGGAGGGGCACTATGGCCCCCAATGGTAATTAACTTTACGGCAATTTAGACTGGTATAGGAATTAACATTAGGGTAAATTTTGTGGACGATATGGCCTACTTTGGGAATCTAACATTAACGTTTTATAGCCCTTCTAGAGGAATTTACCATTACAGATGACACTATGCCCCCGCCTTATTGGAATTTAACATTACCGATAACACTATGGAAATTTAACATTAGGCATGACACTATGGATCTTATGGGAATTTAACATTCGGGGTCACTAAGGGGCTTATGGAACCTTCAACATTACGTATGACACTATAGAGCTTATGGAATTCTAACATGAGAGACACTATAGGGTTTATGAATCTCGAACAGAATGGGTCAAACACACATAATAACAGAAAGTACTCACCCGAACTGGCTAAAATCTATTTTGACTGACTAATACCTATTGTGATATTGTGATTGACCAACAGCTATTCTGACTGACCAAAATCTATTCTGACTGACTAATACCTATTTTGATTGACCAAAACCTTTTTGACCATTCTGACTGACCAAGACATATTCTGGCTGACCAGTACATATTTGTTAATAACAGCACCTATTATGACTGATCAACACCTATTCTAATTGACCAACGCTTATTCTGACTGACCAATATCTTTTCTGACTGACCAACTCCTATTCTGATTATTCTGACTGACCAAGACAGATTCTATTCTGACTAGCCAATACCTGTTCTGACTTACCAGTACCTATTGGACTGACCAAAATCCTATTCTGATTGACCAATGCCTATAATGACTTACCAACCCCTATTTTGACTTTACCAACACTTGTTGTAACCTACCAACGCCTAATTCAAGAGACCAACACTTATTCTGACTGACCAACATCTATTGTGAATAACCAACGCATATTCTGACTAGCCAACATCTATTCTGACAATGTGCAGATAAATACCGATGCAGTTTTCCAAATGTCAGCGTTTTACATACTCTGTAGATAGAAATTCCCATTCTGTTTTTATAGAGCAATAGGAAGAGTCACCTTATTCCATGAACGCAATTGCAACTTTGTATAAACTTTGTTAAAAACAAATTCTCAAAATCTAAATTTGGCGTAATGTCTCGTGTACTTTTAAATAGCAAGCATTCAGCACTCTGCTGTTTTCAATATCTCTGAACTTGAACACTGGACCTGTAGTGCGTCATTTTCTTGTAGGCTAAGCCATTAAGAAAGCGTCTTAATCATTCCATTAATCGCGTGTTTTGTATCCATCAATCAGAACGCCGGATGACGTATGGCGTGACTCCGGTGATTTAGGAAAGAAGCATTTCTTCGATCAACAATCACAAAATGCTTTACAGTTTTTAATACAGTACAGTATACCTCGCTGAAATGAAGACAAAGACTATTTGCTGAGGTGGATCTGCAGTCATTCCTATGATTGTTATTGACAGTACCGTCTCTGTTTCTACTACACAACTAGAGTTAGTGGATTTGACCAAATGAAAATAAGATTCACACTTCAACTGTCCATCAAACTATGTCACTTTTTCTCTTTACATCTAGAAATAGAAGTAACTTCTCCAATTTTTGGACCCAAGTTTGGGCCCTGTTGTTTGTTTTGTTTTCCATGCTATTTGGAAACCCAGTTTAGCAGTTTGATAACTTTAGAACTTCACTCAAAACTTTATTAATTGTTACCTTTCCCTTAAATCAGGTTAAGTGTAAATATATTTTTTGTGTTTTCATTGAGATCATGGGAACTTTTCTTTCCTACGTACACATTTGCACACCCACTTTGTTTTGTTTTTGTTTTGATTTGGCAATCCATGATTAGTGTCTGTTTTCTGAGAGATATGGTTGGCCTGAATAAGGCCGGTTGAAAATAGTCCAAGGAAAGAGACACTCGTCCGAGTCCAACTGCTATTGGCATCGTCGTCTTTGTTGCTGATCTTGTTGTGGTTGTTGCTGTTGGTTTAGATTTGTTAGGAGGTGTAGGCTTTTTCCTCTGATGCTTTTCCAAAGACGTGTGACATAATCCTCTCATCTCTTACTGTTCTGTCAGAATCTGATGTAAGACAACCACGGTTTCAATGGTCACATTCTGTTGGCCGCTGCCGCTGACAGTCATCGTTTTCATTTATTGTTTCATCTTCTGTTGTTGTTTCTGTTGTATACAAGTCGCTTATTCTTGGATTTGATTCTGTACAAATGTTTGAAATTCTTCTTCTTGTTTCCTCTTAAATGCATTGTATTCTGTCGGTGCCATCAGAATTTCCTGTGTTGGCATATAATCAGAGAAAATCAAATCCAATAACATTGCTTGAGTAGTAGAAGCAGTGACGGTATTGTCATTAATTATAGAAATGACTGCAGGTCCACTCCAGCAAAAAGTCTTTGTCTTTATTTCAGCGATATGTACTGTAATGCATTAAAACTGTAAAGCATTTTGTGATTATTGAGCGGAGAAATGCTATTTTTGTAAATGACCAGAGAGGCATGCCACACGCCATCCCGCGTTCTGATTGGCGGATACAAAATATGTGATGGATAGAATGATTAAGACACTCTCTGATTAGCTTAGCTTAAAAACATGACGAACATGAAGGTGAGGGACCTCCTGATCCGGGTACAGTACTTGTTGCCAGCGAGAACGAGATTGGTGTAGCGAGGTTTAATGCACTTCCGACATACCTATGGGATGCTAATGACTCTCATTGATGAGGAAAACGAGCGAAAAGAAGAACATCAGCAACAACAACAGCAGCAGGAATAAGAAACGCTTGTGCCTATGTTAAAAGACTGGAAAATAAAACTAATGAGCCAAACGTTTCACTGCGAGTCGGAGCCGATGTATGGGTCAGGACCTGTTGACAATGACGTTTGCTGCATGTAGAGTCTGTCTCTGGAGGTGCCAGCATTAAAAACAGCCTTTCACAGGGCTAAACCAAATGTCTTTTTCAGGGCCACAGATTATTTTAGAAACAGAATACTAATTATTATTACCAGCTTCTATGTTTTGCGCTTATTGGGTGCATTATGTGTGTCTATGTCAGTGTATTTGTTTGTATTCAAAAACGAAACGGAAATACCCTTGTTGGTAATGTGTGATTGTATGTGCATGTGCACTTCCAAATACAAAATACAAAAAAAAGACACATTAGTTTCCCTTATCAGTGTGTTTGTAAGTATGTGGGTATCGGATTGTAAGTAAGTGTGTTAGTGATTCTATAATAACGTACCCACTTTGCCGTTTAGTTTGTATGTTTGTGGGTATTTGATGATAAATAGGTGTGTTACTGACCATAACATAACTGCCCTATACGTTTTATATATATCTGTGGGTGTTTGTCTTTCACTACGTGTACCATTACCTATCAACATTCTTCTCTCATCTGTCTTGTTTGTAAGGTAGGGTGTTGGATTGTAATTATATGTATCAGTGACCATCTCACAACTTCCCTGTCCCTCGTCCATTTTGTTTGTAAGGGCGGGTGTTGGATGGTAAAGGTGGGTGTTGGATTGTAATGATGTGTGTTGGTGACGATGATATAACTCTCTTTTCCTTGATCCGTTTTGTTTGTAAGGATGGGTGTTGGATGGTAATGGTGTGTGTCGGATTGTAAACGTTGGTGTTGGATGATAATGGTATTTGTGTTGGATTGCAAAATAATTGTCTGTAATTAGGTGTGTCTTTGTCCGTCCCTCCATGTTATTTGTCAACCCCTATTAAAATTTCCATAGCGGGCTTTACTGGCCCCAGTGTTAACGTTCATAGCGATTGAAAACAACAATGTACTTTATTCTTGCTGTATAAAAGAACACGAGACTTTGCGCGAAATTAAAAGTTTTGGAGTTTGTTTTTGACAAAGTGTATGCACCTGCGTTCATGGAATAAGGTTGACTTTCCCATTGCTCTATAAAAAACAATCGGAATTTCCATCTCTACAGAGCATGTAAGAAGGGGATATTTTTAAAACTGGATTTTTTTTGCTTGGACATACTTTGTCCGAATAGTTGTTGGTCAGGCGAGATAGGTGTTTGTTAATCAGAATAACTGTTGGTCAGTTACAATATAAGTTAATCAATGAAAATAGGTGGTGATCAGTTAGTAAAGCAGCTGGCAAAGCCAGATTAAGTGTTGGTCAGTCAGAATAGGTATAAGCAAGTCAGAATAGGTGTTGGTCAGTCAGAATAGGTGTTGATCAATAACTATAGGTGTTGGTCAGTCAAAATAGGTATTGGTCAGTCATGGTGAATCCTTGTCTGTTATTAGGTGAGTCAAATCCAGTCTGTTCAAATTTGACAAACCCTAGAGTGTCCCGTCATGTTAAAGTCTCGTAAGTCACATGGTGTCATACGTAATGTATAAGATTTCATAAGCCCCTTAGTGACCCCCAATGTTAAATTCTCATTCACCCTATAGTGTCATACGTAATGTCAAATTCCTATATGAGCCATAGGATCTTCTGTAATGTTAAATTCCTATAGGGGAACTATTAACCATTAATGTTCAATTTCCATAGGAGGCCATAGTGTCATGCGTAATGTTAAATACCCATAGAGGGCTATAAACTGCTAATGTTAAAATCTTGTATGACCCCATACACTGCTAATGTTAAATTCCCATAGGTATCCATGCCATCCCAAATTTTCGGTAATATTAATTCCCATCGGGGGCTATAAACCGCTAATGATAAATTCTCATATGGGGCTATACCGTCCCAGATTTACCTTAATGTTAATTCTCACAGGAAGTCAAAGTGCCCCCATACTACCTCTGTGTGTGTGTGTGTGTCTGTGTTTACACATACCTACCTACCTACCTACATACCTACATAGATACACAGATACATACATACATACATGCATACATACATACATACATACATACATACATACATACATACATACATACATACATACATACATACATACATACATACATACATACATACATAACTGTATGTGCATGTGTGTGCATTTAGATTGTAAAATTATACATAAAATGTTTCGATGTCATTCTGATACAACGACACCATAAACGATTACGATAAGGTTTCAGTTTCATATAGTTTGATTTTATTCATGTTTATATCATTCTTTTGCAGCTAAAGAAGATCTAAAGAAGCGCAGAACAAAGCGGATAAGTAAGTATTCAATAAATTTACAAAATTCTTCTCTTTCTCTCTTCAAAGGGTTATTAATGACTCTAGAAAGAGTGACTTTCCAGACATCGATGATTTCTTTAGTCTTTCAGCTTTCTTTAGAATATTATAGTGACTACCTTTATGAGACTCCACTTCATACCCTCCCCACCCAAATTATCAAGTCAAATTACTTATGTAAATTTAGTCATGTTCCCAGATAATATGAAATTTGTTACTGCACTCTTTCTCCTTAATGCAATATATTTTGAATAATAATATGATGCAGTACAGTTACGCGTTTCTGATGATAATGATGATGATGATGATAATAATAATAATAATAATAATAATAATAATAATAATAATAATAATAATAATAACAATGAGTTAATAAATCACTAATAATTTAATTTGTGCATGTATAATGTTATGTATGCTTTCTTCTAAGGTGTAGTTCTTGTATATGGACTTGAGTCTGAAATAAAGTTGTTATTATTATTATTATTATTAGTAGTAGTAGTAGTAGTATTAGTATTACTGTTATTATTATTATTATTGTTGTTGTTGTTAATGGACCTTATGAGATAACAAACAACTTCTATATACAGACGAAACATGTTATCATAGTTCAAAATCAGAAATTTAAGTATGAAAACGGTGTTTATAGTTAAAATGGATAGTGTGCCAGTACAATGAGGATACTAGAATGACCATGATATCACGACAGTCCATAGATATGTTCAAAACTATCATTAAAAATCATTCTATAGGTATAAGAATAAAAGATCAAATTAAATTATTTATAATTGTTGTTTCCTGTCATCGTTTGTGCTTTGAAATGATTTATAATTGTTGTTTCCTGTCATCGTTTGTGCTTTGAAATGATTTATAATTGTTGTTTCCTGTCATCGTTTGTGCTTTGAAATGATTTATAATAGTTGTTTCCTGTCATCGTTTGTGCTTTGAAATGATTTATAATTGTTGTTTCCTGTCATCGTTTGTGCTTTGAAATGATTTATAATTGTTGTTTCCTGTCATCGTTTGTGCTTTGAAATGATTTATAATTGTTGTTTCCTATCATCGTTTGTGCTTTGAAATGATTTATAATTGTTGTTTCCTGTCATCGTTTGTGCTTTGAAATGATTTATAATAGTTGTTTCCTGTCATCGTTTGTGCTTTGAAATGATTTATAATTGTTGTTTCCTGTCATCGTTTGTGCTTTGAAATGATTTATAATTGTTGTTTCCTGTCATCGTTTGTGCTTTGAAATGATTTATAATTGTTGTTTCCTGTCATCGTTTGTGCTTTGAAATGATTTATAATTGTTTTTTCTTGTCATCGTTTGTGCTTTGAAATGACACAGAGCTATCCTGAAATGATTTATAATTGTTGTTTCTTGTCATCGTTTGTGCTTTGAAATGACACAGAGCTATCCTGAAATGATTTATAATTGTTGTTTCTTGTCACCGTTTGTGCTTTGAAATGACACAGAGCTATCCTGAAATGATTTCTAAACGAAGAGTTTCCTCTACTTGTATACTGGCCACTTTAACTTAAATGCATATGAAAAATCGTTAAATCTATCTATACAAGTCTTATAAAATGCATGTGAAAAAGCGTTAAATCTATCTATACAAGTCTTAAAAAATGCATATGAAAAAGCGTTAAATCTATCTATACAAGTCTTAAAAAATGCATATGAAAAAGCGTTAAATCTATCTATACAAGTCTTAAAAAATGCATATGAAAAAGCGTTAAATCTATCTATACAAGTCTTAAATGCATATGAAAAAGCGTTAAATCTATCTATACAAGTCTTAGATGCATATGAAAAAGCGTTTAATCTATCTATACAAGTCTTAAATGCTTATGAAAAAGCGTTAAATCTATCTATACAAGTCACCAATAAATCTGTAACTTGCACCTATGCAAAATTAAAGCAACACAAAATCGTTTTAAGTTTTGGCCGTGTCGAAAGAGGGACTACAAAGTGAAAATATCAATCTTTGAACCTCAATTTAATACTTTGAACAACAACCACCACCTCCTTCCTAGCCATCTACCATCAGATCACGTCCATAGTGGTAAAATGCTTAAAATAGACCTCAGAGGGTCGGTTATCTCAATTAAGGCTGATAGCCGAGTTTCAAACCGCAATACACATATCGTTCAGACAGGGCTTTACATGTATCAAGCTGCTGGCAAAATATCGTGAACGAAAAGTTCCATTAAGGATAACCGCGATTATTAAAGATCCTTGACTAATATTTAAACTTTTGTAGTCTCTGTCCTCTTGGATAGATGTCACAACAGTGCTCTCTCAGCTAATTTTCTTTTGAGAAATAGAAATTATCATCAAAGAATTACATATTGAGAACACATAAAGGACATATACAGGGGAGTTGGAATCCTTAAGAGTTAAAACTTTCCATATAAAAGTTTTATTATCACTCATTAATTTGAATTAGCATTTATTTATTTTAATTGCTTTAAATACTGTATATATCTCTTTTCTACACTTTCTTACATGATATACTAGTATTTTTTTTTTTTAAATCTCTCCATTTATTTTTTTCAGGCATCGGTGGATTGGAAAATCTGGATCTTTTAACTAAGACCCTTGATAAACAGCGCGCCCCAAGGCCTGGAGGGTTCAACATGATGTCTGTCGGTAGCATGTCGTTTGACAAACTACGTGATTTAATGGGCTCCATCGGCAAACGTCGCCGCCGATAAACAAGTTGTCTGCTATAGATATACGTCAGAAATCTCAATACTACAGACGCTTATCACTGTTAAATAGTTCTACGATATCCCAATGACGGTATTATCGGATAACAGATTCTCCGATCTGATAAACTCAATCCACTAGAAGCTTAGTTGTATCTAGTTTCCACGGATGGATAATTTCAGTTTTTGAAACGCTTATCCTTGCAAAGAAAGACAATTTCCATCGAATTTCGGACTCAATGTAAACAGAACTAACCCTGATAATACAGGGTATGCTCTGTTGCTTGTCGAATGTTTTGAAGTAATGCAGATCGTTTTAAATGTTGCATCAAATAAATGACTGTAAAAATGGATGGCCTCCTTTACGAATTTCATCACATTCACTCTGAATGTAGAAATGACATTTTACAATAATTTAAATTACATTTATTCGATTGATTTCCATTTTTGGACTCTGTACTCGGTTTCTTTTAATGGTTATATTCACAATACTCTATACTGAAAAAAGCGCAATTAACTTTTATGAAACCAAGTTTTTTTTATATAAAATAATTTCTTTTAGTCTTTATGCATTACTTGGATTAAAGATTCTACTTCTGTCTATATGATTATCTTCTTTAAGTAATTGCGTTTTTGTTTACAGTTAGTACTTATTTCGACTTTGATAGAGATTTTACCAAAATTTAGTCTGATAATTATTTACGTAATTTTATGCAACATGGTAAATGCTGTCTTAGATGTATTCTCACAATCTTGGCACTTTTTACCATGCATGCACTTCTCTGCACATTCATAATTTCCGCGTTATGAAATGTGCTCTAAATATTTTGTCCACATAACACGTGTCTTCCGTTGTATTTGACCCATTTATTTGTTATCACGTTCAAGCTTTTCTGAAATATTTTTATTTGATTTCCACTTCAAAGCGAGGAAAGAAATAAGTGTAAAAAAATGTCACTCAGCCTTTACAATCTCTTAACTACGCGATTTCGTTCTTACGTGATCTCACAGTGCAAACATTTATGAAATAAATATAAGTTAATATGTGCTCTTAAATTTAATTTATATAAAAATCCATATTTCCTTCCAAGTTTATTGAAACATAAATGTACTATATTTGTAGGATTATGTAGCGCCAAATGAGTCCGTCTCTATCCGCGACTCCCAACTTCAAAGTTTCCACGGAATGTATATAATCCGTCTTTATCTTGTAGTCGTGCTCACACAATTCAACAATTACATTTGAAGTCGTCTCCTGGTTTTAACTTCTTTCCACAAAAGTCAACCAAATGCTGAAGAGCTTATATTTAAAAAAATGCGAAGTATTTTGTCTTGGTACTCAAATAAATAGTTTTTCCTACCGGCAATATGCTCCTTTTGAGATACCATAATTAACCATGAAACGTTATCTCCCTTAGCCTTTTCATCCCGTGGCGTCTACCTTTAGGTAGGACGTGGACTGTGACTCAGTTGTTTTGTTTATGTTTCCATGTACCGATATTTATGTTTTTTCCTACGACTGTATATTCCTTCTATGTATGGAAATTTTAATAAACTGGAGATACTCTCATGCTTCACAATCACGTGACTTTTATCATTTTTGTAATATTCAGTTATTAGAATATCCTTGCGAGTTCGGTTCTCATGATGTATTCAGAGCCATAGTGTTCGATCATGTCTTTTAGTTTATGGATGTTTATTCGCGCGGTCTTGCGAGGATGAACATATTTCCTTATTTAAATAAAGTGCCTCAACTGATCAATACTAACAAGCAAGTTGCTTTTCCTCATTTTGGGTGCATGTTAAATAGTTCATTAGATTCATTTTCTATATGACAAGATTTATTGAATTATAATTTATACCTTTCGGTTCCTGAGCAAAAAAAAGAAAAAAAAATTGTTTTCGAAAATTAAAGAGTAGCTTTTCGCAAGGATGCCTATTAGGAAGGGTCTTAAAGTATTTTAATTGAGTCCATAATTAGCAAAGGAAGCCTATTAGGAAGGGTCTTAAAGTATTTTAACTGAGTCCATAATTATCCAAGCTTTCTTTATGAAATTCTAATTTTCTAAACACTACTCTGTATTTGCAATTCTGAGCTGGATCACACACATAAACTCACTGAGAAGAAAAATGCCACTATGACCATGTTCTATGCCCTACTAAAGTACCAATCAAACAGGTTACGTTGGCATATCCGCCTTTTTCTGAAAAATAAAAAGGAAAATTCATCTAATTGTAAATAATAACTACCAACCTTAGCAATAGGAGTGTCAAATTATTTTGGGGGAAATAAATGCATTCCAATTTAAGTTAGAATTACATATATTACATGTTTCAGGCGACGGGAAACGCAAAGCAAAGTCTAGTAGAAATCGATACAATTTTAAAGTCATTGTGGTCAATTTTCCCCAAAGCATCGTCAGTAAAGCTGATACCATGTTAAATTTTCATGACTTCAGTCAATTAAAACACTTTTAAGACATATCCTGAAACGAGTTATGTCCACATTCCCTTGCGGAAAATTGTTTCAGTACCTTGCAAACATGGCACTTATTGGAACATACATTTCCGTTATGTTTGTCGTAATCTACTGCAGTTATACTTCTAACTACAACTGAAATTCATATACATATCCACAATAATCTGACCCTCTACTTGTTGGTCAATATTATTTTTATTAGTTTCATTATTTGTGTAAGAAAATCGTGAGTACGCACCTACATATCATGTTTGATTTGTATTTTAGTAGAATATTTCAGCGAACAGTGTTACCCATTCATTGTACAAACGTAGTACGAAACAATAATGACCTCAGTGCCAAGCATACACAATACTAAACTATACACAGTAAATCAAATGGACTGGGTCCTAATTTATATTAGAACAGTAAATCAAATGGACTGGGTCCTAATTTATATTAGAATAAACGGTTAAGCCGCCAGTTGACTTTAGTTGTGCACAAGGACAACAAGAAGTGAAATCTGTAAAAGACAAGGTAAACACTTTTTGCATAAACAGAAATCTGTTACACAGTCTAAGACTTTCTCATTTGGAATACCATCGCATGATGCATCCCATAACAGAAAGGTTGTCTCTATTAGTATCCTCGTACGATATGCATGAGGGATTAATCCCCAACCCTGCAAATGAGGGTCGGGGGTTGGGAGGATGGGATGACTTGAACAGGTTTGATTCTGCTCGTCATGATATTGGAATGATTCAGAAACTTGCATTTATTAATCTTTTACTGGATGCTTTTAATAGTGTGCCTCAAAAGCTCGTGTCCTCACAAGGAGATGCGATAATGATTAGAGTTTAATAAATAAATAAATAAATAAATAAATAAATAAATAAACAAGATGGTCTAAAATGAACTCGACATGGTTCCGAATTTACTCGATATCGTCGGGCTACATTATCCCCTGCTCTAACAGAAGTATAAGAAAAGGTTACACCGTAAACAAAGATGTAGATTCCGTTTCTGATGATGCAAATGGCAACCCATAAAAATGACCCATGTTTTAGGCTTTTTTCACGAACGTTTAGATAAAAATTGAAATTATGGTTCACTGTCAGTTGTGGGACTGTTGATAATACTCAGCCAATTCTTTGATTATGGTTCACTGTCAGTTGTGGGACTGTTGATAATACTCAGCCAATTCTTTGATTATGGTTCACTGTCATTTGTGGGACTGTTGATAATACTCAGCCAATTTTTTTATTATGGTTCACTGTCAGTTGTGGGACTGTTGATAATACTCAGTCAATTCTTTTATTATGGTTCACTGTCAGTTGTGGGACTGTTGATAATACTCAGTCAATTCTTTTATTATGGTTCACTGTCAGTTGTGGGACTGTTGATAATACTCAGCCAATTCTTTTATTATGCTTCACTGTCAGTTGTGGGACTGTTGATAATACTCAGCCAATTCTTTTATTATGGTTCACTGTCAGTTGTGGGACTGTTGATAATACTCAGCCAATTCTTTGATTATGCTTCACTGTCAGTTGTGGGACTGTTGATAATACTCAGCCAATTTTTTTTATTATGGTTCACTGTCAGTTGTGGGACTGTTGATAATACTCAGCCAATTCTTTTTAACTACTAGAGCTACTTTATAAAGAGGGCTAGCGCCCTCGAAAATAGTGCGGAATCGAAAATATAAAAGTTGTGAAATGAAAAGACTTTTTCTCGATGTCATAAATAATCCTACAATTGTAACTACTGTATCTAAATCAAGGTTTGCAAACAAATGGAAAAGTGTGACAGCTGTACAAATATAAAACCAGCAAACGAGATGGAAAAGCGAAGCACTTTTTAGCGGTGTTGTACAACTGTAAATATGATAGTGGATATTAAATGGCTCACTATTACATATCTGACATCGTGAAATACAAAAATAAGTTAGATTTAAGCGTGGTAGGACGATGAAACGTTACTCGTTGTACATGCATTGCAAAACAAAAGTACACCAAAGGTATGTAGAAATAAACTTGGAAAATATGGAAAAGGAAATTGAGGATATCAAACAGGAAACTATGCAACGGAAAGATGAGGAATGTAAATTGGGACAAGAAGAGACAAAATCACTCAAGAAAATGCCCGACAATGATGCAAATGCTTTACAGATAATGATTTATTATATACTTAAGTGTGAAATAAAGAAAGTTATCGGCGAAATAATTTTCATTTTTTTTTTCCATCCTATATTTTCACAAGTGAAAAATATATCCTTATATTTTCACTTTTGAAAATACAAGATTTCCAATCATGCCATGCGACGCTTGATGGTGTGTGCCTACAAAAGTTATACCTGCAGCAACAAAAACAAGCACTTTTTGAGCTAGAGCAAATAAATAGAAACTGCAGTACATTGCAGACATGGAAATTAACCTTTGCTGAAGAAATTTGTCTCGGTGCCATTCGCGTCTCTATGAAGTTATTTCCCCTTACTTACTTGAGAAAAGAGATAAACCCGCTGTGGTGCGTTGCTGAATCGGACTTGCTTTGTGGTCAGATATGATCAAATAGTTTTAAAAAATGTCAAAATGTTTATTTACGGCGACAAATTAGGTCATCCCAATCCTATCGCTCTCTTAAATCACTGATACTTATACGATCAGCCCATGAAAGTAATGTAGATTTACGAAATGGGGTGGGGTGGGGTGGGGTGGGGTGGGGTGGGGTGCTTAAGAGTGGGTTTAATCTTCTAAGCTTCGATTCTGGAGTAAGTTTGGTATATAATAAAAAGAAAATTTTCTTTTCATGCGTAAATACCGGATACATTTCATCTTGTGGTACCAAAAAACGATATATTGTAACTCGTGGCTTCGCCATTCGTTAAAAATATCACGTTTTTTGTACCACACGATGGAATATATCCAGTATTAACGTAGGTAAGGAAAATATTCTCTATTTAGTTAAAGTATGACGATTTGTGACAATTAAATAATAGACTTTCAGATTTAAGAAATTAACAAACACTGTACCTAATGTTTGTCCTGCAACTCAGTATAACGTTCCTATTAGCCAAGACATTGTACAAATATTTATAGAGAAACAATCTGCCTCACTGAAAAAGATTATTTCACATACAAGTCGTTAAATATAATTAATAACTTCTCTTTATTATTTAATAGTTATAACTCTGTCAAGAGATACAGAGCAAAGTTTGATATGAAATTCTGGCAGAGTCACCTTAATTGGGTAACATGGATGGCAACAGTTGGATGCGTATCTTAAGGTCTTTCAACAAATCATAGTATACCAGAGTTAGTGAAATCAGTATACAAGTTTTATGTATACATTCAAAAAAGAAAACTGTTGTCTGAATGTTGTTGTCTGTAATAATTTTAACATTCCACTAAATCATGACTGGGATACATAAATCAGAAAAGTAAATACTAGATTGATAATGGACCTGAAGAATATAAATCAGTAAATGAGGGTTTCGGAGACCTTGCACCTGCTGATGTATTACAAGCTTACAAACGTCATTATGGTACAGCTGAATATTGGAGAAAATTGCCTGCTGATGAAACTAATTCAATGCTAAAGAGTGATGAAACATTTGGTTGGACTTATTTCTTTGAGCAGGATAGCAATGCATTCACAGAGAAGGGTATATCAAGATTAAATCAAAACCAGATCTTATATTATTTGCATGGTATATGCTTAAAGTCAAATCAGTGTATCTTTTATATAGTCTGTTTTCACTGTTGAAAACACCGCAAAGAAATTCATACAGAAATTAATATTTGGCGAAGTAGATTATGGCTCAGATGAAAAGATCATGATAAAATTATGAATATATATCAGATTCAAAAACTAGATATGACTATGCAGTTGCTGGTAATATATTCTATTGCCGAGTGATATGGTGATGAAAATGCATAGCATTGTTGGTAAACATTTTTTTTTAAAATAACCGACATGAAAAAGTCAACCGATAGCTTTGAACTAGAAATAAAAACTGATATAAATACCGTCGTGCTAAAATATTATTACAGTAGCTGATAAGAAGTTTATAAACAATTCGTTAAAAGAGAGATAATGGAATGAAAGAAGAGAACGTGGATGAGAACTATTTGGAAGAGAAGGATAAAATGACGACTTTATTGTAATAGCATCTGAACGTGATTTACAGATAAAGATCATGGAATAAACATACAATCAATTTATAATTATGATGATCGTTGCAGGAGATATTTATTTTAATTTTGAATTTGTGACGAATTTCTTATCCGGCTTCTTGCTTTATTTACACTTTTGATCAAAATGAAAAGAACAGGCCAGCTAATGCTAAAATAAGCAAAATGACACAATCAGCCGAGAGAGAAACAACACGTCCAGCCTTTTGAAAAGCCATTTTATTACACTGCCAATAATATCAGACAGTGCTGCTAGTGGCTTGTGAGATAGTTCAAACAAATAGTACACAGTATGTTTCATGTCTGTCTAACTTTGTCCACGATAGACTCTGTGTTACCATTTCCAACACCACTACCACCAACACTTATACCTCCACAAGCTCCAGCTAAACCTATACCCAAATTTGCTATACATAAAGCAAGAGTTGCTACAGTCTGCAATAAATGTGACAATTTTCATATATTTCTTTAAAACTAATTGTTTTAACCTATCTCCTAATGTTTATTTTTCTATAACTTTTCAATTTTTCTTTTCGATGTTGTCTTTTAAATTTCTCTACAGCTATGTTAAATATCCAACTACTAGCATATGTGCTCATTTACTTTAAGCACTTTCGATCAGATCTTGTAATTTGACTTTTTGGGTTTACTCTATCTTCAAACAAACCAATTTTAAAACGTCAACAGAAAGTAATGCTAAATTAATGTGTCCCGGTTGCTTTGTAATAGAGGCATTTGTGCCATGGACAACAATTGTAAAAGCTGTTGTTAGTAATGGAGTGTTTTGTCTATTACGATGTTAAGTCGTTCAGGGGGACAAAAGATGCGATAAGATAGACTTAAATATATTATTTAAAATCCAATCAATAAAACAGTTTGCAGTTTTAAAAATTTCGACTTTTCTATTATGTTCTCGTATCCCTATTTGCGATGGCATTTTAGCATTTGTTTTATCTGTTTTCACTGGCTTTCGTGTATCGTTTGTTTCACAATGAAAGTATTTTATATGCTGTTCTTGTGCGAATAAGTCAAAAGAAGAACAAAGAATGAAAAAAAAAAGTGAATACCTTGTTGAACTTGAACTAATATAAGACCACTAGCATGCAAACTTTTATAATGTATACTTCTCAAATCAAGCCAGATGCAGTTTTTATTGGTGTTATATTGCCAACATTAGTGTTACTAAGTTTCATTTGGTTTTGCTCTTCATCAATGAAATATATTTTGGCTTCTTCAAACTGTTGCATCAAGTGGAAACCCTAGGAATAAACCATATTTGGCAGACTCTCAAGAGTCACTACGATATTTTCTATTGTTGAGTAATAAAACTGTTTGATATTACGTTCTCCACTCCTTTTTGTACAGTATCAAAACGCATTTTCTCCACTCCTTTTTGTACAGTATCAAAACGCATTTTCTCCACTCCTTTTTGTACAGTATCAAAACGCATTTTCTCCACTCCTTTTTGTACAGTATCAAAACGCATTTTCTCCACTCCTTTTTGTACGGTATCAAAACGCATTTTCTCCACTCCTTTTTGTACAGTATCAAAACGCATTTTCTCCACCCCTTTTTGTACAGTGTCAAAACGCATTTTCTCCACTCCTTTTTGTACAGTATCAAAACGCATTTTCTCCACTCCTTTTTGTACAGTATCAAAACGCATTTTCTCCACTCCTTTTTGTACAGTATCAAAACGCATTTTAAACTCATTCTGGGAGAATGAAGTTTGAAGTTCGTTAACGTTGTATTAGCTGGTTTGTCGATGACTTTCTTCCTTGTGATGTGGTCATAAAAGAAAGCACGGAGATTTCTATACCTGTCATTAACTGACTGTGCAAGTGATTTCAAATTAATCATATCGTACTGGAGGCAACTGTATTCCAGTTCACAGTCTTGATTACCATCTTCTATCATTTCAGAGGCCTTTTCAAGCGTTATGTTAAATATAAAATTGTGAAGAAGAACGTAGGGATACAGCGAGCAGTGATCTGATAAAATCTGAAAATGTAATGGCATTCTAAACTTCTGTATGTACACCGCGAACTGTAAAACTTCAGAACCGGTATTTTGCGTATTACCTGTCCTTATTGTCACTTTCCGAATTTATCATTCATAACACCTTGTTGAATCCAATTCGTCGTATCGCAAGCAGGTCACCACACATCGCTGTATGCCACGAAAGTGTTGTTGTCATTAAAGTTAAAGAGATCACCGCTTCCGTAGGATATCGTGATGCTTTCACAAACGTTTTATCTAAATTGTGTACCGCAGGGTTGATAGCATCTCTTTCACATTCATGTCAAATTACATTCAAATATATGGGTGTAGATATGGAATTGTTATTTGTACATTTTGTTCAGGTTTAATGCTGCTAGTGGTATAAATGATATAATGATATGCAAGGCCGATGCAGTAACTTCTTGTGGTATATTTTCCTACTTGTGAGGAGTTATGTATTTACAGTAGGTCCACATCTGTTACTTATTAACAATAAGACAGTGTTACACCCTTGTTGTAACCTTGTCACTATTCTTTGCACACGTATTGTTGACACTGGTCAGCCACAACGTCGGAAACTTTCATCGCCAATGTCGAGGTCGTGCTGGGCACAATCAAAGAAACTTGTAAGCAACATGCACAAAACACCCATCATAATGAAGATGTACTCGTATTTAAATTGATTAGATGATTGGTAAAGATCATTAAGTGTAGGCTTCTTGATTTGCCAGGTTTTGTATCATTTCCTGGATGAGTAGAGTCGTATAGAGCAAAACATTATCGAGTTTGTTTAAATGCTTAGTCACCATAACCTTGTTCTCTAAGTCTTTCATTAATGTAGTCAAGTGTATTATATATTTTTTCATTGAACTCTGCATATTTCATCTGTTGTTCATCCATAACGTATAGTGTCTAATTTAATCTTCATCAGTTAATGTTTGTCCTGCAACTCAGTATAACGTTCCTATTAGCCAAGACATTGTACAAATATTTATAGAGAAACAATCTGCCTCACTGAAAAAGATTATTTCACATACAAGTCGTTAAATATAATTAATAACTTCTCTTTATTATTTAATAGTTATAACTCTGTCAAGAGATACAGAGCAAAGTTTGATATGAAATTCTGGCAGAGTCACCTTAATTGGGTAACATGGATGGCAACAGTTGGATGCGTATCTTAAGGTCTTTCAACAAATCATAGTATACCAGAGTTAGTGAAATCAGTATACAAGTTTTATGTATACATTCAAAAAAGAAAACTGTTGTCTGAATGTTGTTGTCTGTAATAATTTTAACATTCCACTAAATCATGACTGGGATACATAAATCAGAAAAGTAAATACTAGATTGATAATGGACCTGAAGAATATAAATCAGTAAATGAGGGTTTCGGAGACCTTGCACCTGCTGATGTATTACAAGCTTATGGTACAGCTGAATATTGGAGAAAATTGCCTGCTGATGAAACTAATTCAATGCTAAAGAGTGATGAAACATTTGGTTGGACTTATTTCTTTGAGCAGGATAGCAATGCATTCACAGAGAAGGGTATATCAAGATTAAATCAAAACCAGATCTTATATTATTTGCATGGTATATGCTTAAAGTCAAATCAGTGTATCTTTTATATAGTCTGTTTTCACTGTTGAAAACACCGCAAAGAAATTCATACAGAAATTAATATTTGGCGAAGTAGATTATGGCTCAGATGAAAAGATCATGATAAAATTATGAATATATATCAGATTCAAAAACTAGATATGACTATGCAGTTGCTGGTAATATATTCTATTGCCGAGTGATATGGTGATGAAAATGCATAGCATTGTTGGTAAACATTTTTTTTTAAAATAACCGACATGAAAAAGTCAACCGATAGCTTTGAACTAGAAATAAAAACTGATATAAATACCGTCGTGCTAAAATATTATTACAGTAGCTGATAAGAAGTTTATAAACGATTCGTTAAAAGAGAGATAATGGAATGAAAGAAGAGAACGTGGATGAGAACTATTTGGAAGAGAAGGATAAAATGACGACTTTATTGTAATAGCAGCTGAACGTGATTTACAGATAAAGATCATGGAATAAACATACAATCAATTTATAATTATGATGATCGTTGCAGGAGATATTTATTTTAATTTTGAATTTGTGACGAATTTCTTATCCGGCTTCTTGCTTTATTTACACTTTTGATCAAAATGAAAAGAACAGGCCAGCTAATGCTAAAATAAGTAAAATGACACAATCAGCCAAGAGAGAAACAACACGTTCAGCCTTTTGAAAAGCCATTTTATTACACTGCCAATAATATCAGACAGTGCTGCTAGTGGCTTGTGAGATAGTTCAAACAAATAGTACATAGTATGTTTCATGTCTGTCTAACTTTGTCCACGATAGACTCTGTGCTACCATTTCCAACACCACTACCACCAACACTTATACCTCCACAAGCTCCAGCTAAACCTATACCCAAATTTGCTATACATAAAGCAAGAGTTGCTACAGTCTGCAATAAATGTGACAATTTTCATATATTTCTTTAAAACTAATTGTTTTAACCTATCTCCTAATGTTTATTTTTCTATAACTTTTCAATTTTTCTTTTTGATGTTGTCTTTTAAATTTCTCTACAGCTATGTTAAATATCCAGATACTAGTATATGTGCTCTTTTACTTAAGCACTTTCAATCAGATCTTGTAATTTGACTTTTTGGGTTTACTCTATCTCTTTACTTATACCTTTCTTTATGTCCTCCACCTTTCTGGCATACGTTTCAATGTCTAATTTCATCGACTGCATTTTCAAATTGACAACCTTTACATAATTTACATAACCTCCTAATTCTCCTTCTTCTTGCATAATAAATAATCCAGTCTTCGCAGATGGAATTACATCTTTTTAAAACTCTTTTGTGGTAACCATCCATTAAAGTTTCTGCGTCTCTTGCTTGCTTGTCAAATGGTTCATTTGTGTTGATTGTTTGCATCTCTATTTCCTTAGGAGCATGTATTGGTTGGAGTTTTACCATATGTGTTAATTGTTCGCATATCTATTTCATAAGGAGCATGTATTAGCTGGAGGTTTATCAGCATGTGTGGTGGTATCCATTTATTTCCTTCTTTTTTTTATCCAGCCTAAAGACTTAAGGGAGTTACATCCACCTTCCATTGCTATGAAGTTGGCACTAACATCCTATTTAGATACCTTTTTAACAATTTATATTGATTCTTCACCTGCTGCATTGTGAAACAATGTTTTCTCCTTAATTTATAAGTGTGGCTTAATTAATTGATACTGAACATAATCTATGTCAAAAGCGTTTATAACCAAATCCACCAGTACAACTGCATATAAAGGAGTTTGAAAACCCTCATTATTCAAATGAATGCAAGGAAAATCAACTTCAATTGTTCCATCCGTAATTTTTTCCTCGTAACTATTTTCATAGTAAACAGGATTTTTAAATGTATTCTCAACATTGTCTCCGCTACCTTCTGTCAGATGCCGTTATTCTATCAGTTACATCTTTGATCTGTACATTTCTACATGATTATAATTTTAATGAATTACAAACAGAAGTTAAACAAGATTTCATGACATTAAATAGTATTAGATACTTTATTGGATATTATCATTTAACTTAGGATTACCTCTATCAGCACTACGCAACAGCTTGATTACATTCAAACAAACCAATTTTAAAACGTCAACAGAAAGTAATGCTAAATTAATGTGTCCCGGTTGCTTTGTAATAGAGGCATTTGTGCCATGGACAACAATTGTAAAAGCTGTTGTTAGTAATGGAGTGTTTTGTCTATTACGATGTTAAGTCGTTCAGGGGGACAAAAGATGCGATAAGATAGACTTAAATATATTATTTAAAATCCAATCAATAAAACAGTTTGCAGTTTTAAAAATTTCGACTTTTCTATTATGTTCTCGTATCCCTATTTGCGATGGCATTTTTGCATTTGTTTTATCTGTTTTCACTGGCTTTCGTGTATCGTTTGTTTCACAATGAAAGTATTTTATATGCTGTTCTTGTGCGGATAAGTCAAAAGAAGAACAAAGAATGAAAAAAAAGTAAGTTAATACCTTGTTGAACTTGAACTAATATAAGACCACTAGCATGCAAACTTGTATAATGTATACTTCTCAAATCAAGCCAGATGCAGTTTTTATCGGTGTTATATTGCCAACATAATTGTGACTAAGTTTCATTTGATTTTGCTCTTCATCAATGAAATATTTTTTGGCTTCTTCAAACTGTTGCATCAAGTGGAAACCCTAGGAATAAACCATATTTGGCAGACTCTCAAGAGTCACTACGATATTTTCTATTGTTGAGTAATAAAACTGTTTGATATTACGTTCTCCACTCCAGTCTCCACTCCTTTTTGTACAGTATCAAAACGCATTTAAACTCCACTCCTTTTTGTACAGTATCAAAACGCATTTTAAGCTGTTTGATATTACGTTCTCCACTCCTTTTTGTACAGTATCAAAACGCATTTTCTCCACTCCTTTTTGTACAGTATCAAAACGCATTTTCTCCACTCCTTTTTGTACGGTATCAAAACGCATTTTCTCCACTCCTTTTTGTACAGTATCAAAACGCATTTTCTCCACCCCTTTTTGTACAGTGTCAAAACGCATTTTCTCCACTCCTTTTTGTACAGTATCAAAACGCATTTTCTCCACTCCTTTTTGTACAGTATCAAAACGCATTTTCTCCACTCCTTTTTGTACAGTATCAAAACGCATTTTAAACTCATTCTGGGAGAATGAAGTTTGAAGTTCGTTAACGTTGTATTAGCTGGTTTGTCGATGACTTTCTTCCTTGTGATGTGGTCATAAAAGAAAGCACGGAGATTTCTATACCTGTCATTAACTGACTGTGCAAGTGATTTCAAATTAATCATATCGTACTGGAGGCAACTGTATTCCAGTTCACAGTCTTGATTACCATCTTCTATCATTTCAGAGGCCTTTTCAAGCGTTATGTTAAATATAAAATTGTGAAGAAGAACGTAGGGATACAGCGAGCAGTGATCTGATAAAATCTGAAAATGTAATGGCATTCTAAACTTCTGTATGTACACCGCGAACTGTAAAACTTCAGAACCGGTATTTTGCGTATTACCTGTCCTTATTGTCACTTTCCGAATTTATCATTCATAACACCTTGTTGAATCCAATTCGTCGTATCGCAAGCAGGTAACCACAAATCGCTGTATGCTACGAAAGTGTTGTTGTCATTAAAGTTAAAGAGATCACCGCTTCCGTAGGATATCGTGATGCTTTCACAAACGTTTTTATCTAAATTGTGTACCGCAGGATTGTTAGCATCTCCTTTCACATTAATTTCAAATTACAATCAATATATGGGTGTAGATATGAATTGTTATTTGTACATTTTGTTCAGGTTTAATGCTGCTAGTGGTATAAACGATATAATGATATGCAAGGACGATGCAGTAACTTCTTGTGGTATATTTTCCTACTTGTGAGGAGTTGTGTATTTACAGCAGGTCCACATCTGTTACTTATTAACAATAAGACAGTGTTACACCCTTGTTGTAACCTTGTCACTATTCTTTGCACACGTGTTGTTGACACTGGTCAGCCACAACGTCGGAAACTTTCATCGCCAATGTCGAGGTCGTGCTGGGCACAATCAAAGAAACTTGTAAGCAACATGCACAAAACACCCATCATAATGAAGATGTACTCGTATTTAAATTGATTAGATGATTGGTAAAGATCATTAAGTGTAGGCTTCTTGATTTGCCAGGTTTTGTATCATTTCCTGGATGAGTAGAGTCGTATAGAGCAAAACATTATCGAGGTTGTTTAAATGCTTAGTCACCATAACCTTGTTCTCTAAATCTTTCATTAACGTAGTCAAGTGTATTATATATTTTTTCATTGAACTCCGCAGATTTCATCTGTAGTTCATCCATAACGTATGGTGTCTAATTTAATCTTCATCGGTTTTATTAGGATCAAATAACTGGAACAAACAGTTACTTCTTGTAAACGCTAGACGATTATTAGCTATTGCTTCTCCAATAATTACTGTTGTTGTGGTTTTTATATTATTTACCTGGCGAAAAATAATAAACGGGTTTGCTTTTTACAAGATATTTGCTATTATAAGTAACAAATTTTGATATCTCTGCCAATACTTATGGTGTTGTGAAGAACGCCTCCATCGTAAATATAATCAAGTTACACTCTAGGATTATGTATTATATAATAATTAAGATATTGCTTTCTTCCAGATAAGATGCATATAATTCTTATACCTTGCACAGTTTGGATTCCATATGTGAATTGATCCTGGAAACAAAACGAATATTTTTTATCACTTAATGGGTATAAATATACAAAATTATGTTATATTTAGGTTCTATATATAAGTTGATTTTTATATATGAGTCTGATTGTTTTATTTCAATTATCTATTGCTGTGAATACATTAATGTGTGAGATTTGTATTCAGCAAACATGGATGTAACATAGCTAAATCTATAAGTTTCACTGTTTGATATTCATGCCGATTATTTTGTTAACTACAAAAATGTATTTCTTTGTAAAGTCGAATTGTATCTAATCAAACATTTAGTTTGATGCCATCTAGATACAACTAACTCGGTATAATGCGATAATTGTAAGGCAATATACATACAGGCATTAGTTTGGTTTTTGTTATCAAACTTCCTTTTTGTATTTATTGACTTCCTCTTTAAATGTTCCAATTCTATCAAACAACACAATATTATTTACACAAATTTCCGTGCTCAGTTGAGTTTTGATTGACACTATATTTTCGTTTATATCGGTCAATTCTACCATTTAATGCGAGAGTTTTTGCATCTACTTCAGGTTTCAATGCATCTGTCTCTTTTGTACAATTTGTGTTCTCAATCAGTTAAATCTTTTTTCAAAATGTTTCATCCTTTTGCATATTTTGTCAATGCTACATTCCACCACACTGATGTTGTTAACAACTTTTGGATCAACATATTCTTTCGTATGTGTTTTTAATTTTTCAATCTGATTGAGTAACTTGTAAACTTCAGTGATTGTGACATCTTTTATCGTTTTGTTCGGAACATTCAAATCTACAATAAATAAATCGTGGGTTGTTTTCATAGACATAATCTTGATTATCCCATTGTTCAAGCTAATAATTTTTGTATAAAAATCAGTTGTTACATTTATGATCTCTTGATCGCTTGTTTGATTTCATTTATGACGTTTTTCTATAATTGTTCCAATTGATATTGGAGAGTACTATAGTCTACCAGTGATTTTGCATTTTAGTTCTCTTGTATCGTTTTCTAAACCATCTAACTCTGTGTTTATCCTCTGCTCAATGGGTTGTCTAACATTACGCAAATCATCTGCTCTTTCTCTTGCCCTTTTCAAAGGTTGCATAGCAGTAGATAAAGTATTGAATCTCTGTCTAAAGAGTTCCTGTGCATCTAAAATCTTTTACCTGTTCTCATCGTTGTGTTTCTGTAACGTTGACATTTGTTTGCTCATTAAGTATCGTTCCATTCAATAATCCATAAGTTATTGTAAACTTGTTCCCTCTACGTCTTGATATCTTCTAAACGGTTACCCTTCAGAGTCTTACGCATTTGATTGACCACACGCCTTTTTACAAACAGACTATTAGGTGCATTAAATTTGTGTACAGGATCTGCTAGATTCTTAATACGGTTATTGTTCAGGTTTAAATCAGTGTCAATTGTTTGTTCTGGTGCAATATCTTTGTCATCAGTGTTTGTATCAACGTTTAAACGTGAGACATCACTAGCACCTCTTAAGGATATAACTATAAGTGTTCTCTGCACTGATTTCGTAATTTCTGCAGTTCTGCTCTGCAAATGTTACGATATTTATCTAGAGCTAAACTTGTATCACAAAGGGTGAGGTACACAGAAGGTGCATCATCTAAGGTGCACTTAGTTCTGCTATGCAGATGTTGTCTCTTGACAGCTCGTCTTAGACGAGGATATGCTATGTAAAATATATAAAATACGTTGCAGGCATACCGTGAAAATCTATTACTTTACATCTTCATATTTTATCCTAATATTCAATCTGTTAATAGTGCCCCTCTAAAACAGTTTTAATGGATATTAACACTGTATGAAACAAAGTACCACGAGACACATTTTTAACTGGAAAAGACTCTTACAACATAGAATAGTTAGCATTTAAATATGTATTGATTTGATCGACATGATTTGTTTTAGATTTCAAAAACTCATATACTGTACCAGGTTCAGTAAAAAAGTGTTTGTTGCTGAAAACAACAACATTTATTATTTCCGAAAGGACATAACGAATACTTGAGGGCTGTTATTTTTTTAATTATTCATTCGAAAATCCGTTTAATGAAGATTAGTCTCTGTTAGATGTACAAGGTAAAATGCAAGCTGATGATAATGTAAGTCTTGCTGGTAATTTTTCATAACAAAGTATAAGACGTATTGAAGTTATTAATCCAAGAGCTGGGATAAGTGTTTCATGGAAATTTCCTGACCAATTGAAGGAGGACATAAAGAATTTGGAATGAATGCATTTCAATATAATATGTAAAGAACGAACTTTAAAATCCCCCAGCACCCCCCCCCCCGAAAAAAAGAAAGAAAATAAAATACGCTTTTATGTAGTACTGGGCGGTAAAATGGTTCAAAGTACTAGGAAAGGAGACCTCAACACATTGTAAGGGTCGAACACCATAGCAGTACAGATTGGAAAAGTTATTGCTCACATTAAGTTGGACAGGAAAAGCGATAAATGGGTGCTATGTATTGAGGGGGAGTTGCAATCTTATATTGGTACAAAGACAACCAATATATGTTTCCGATGAAACAGCGATACAAACCATAAACACTAATGATCCGTTTGATAAACAGGTAAGAGAAGCTGAGACTATAATTAACTATAAATACAAAAAGCGTACATCTTTCCACCTGCAGTGAAAAGGTTAATCAAAGTTAGATAAGAATTGACGTTATACGAAAGGTTGAAACAAAGTTTTAAAAACAAGTTTGCAATAATTGCTACTATAGCTACAGCGACAGGAATTTTTATATCAAAACTTTGCTGTCTATATCAAATTTGGTAAAACGTCCTGGTTTTCCTACTCCACTACTTCAACCTCCTACTCCACATAATCCACATCCCCAACTCCATCTACATCTCCTACTCCATCGGCTCCTCCTTCTACAGGAAAATAATTTTTGACATAATCAAAAGGGCTTGAAAAACTTAGCCAATTTTATTTGCTTGTATTAGCGATAAAGGTTACGTTAGCAATGTCAAGTATTAATGGAAGTCTGATGAGTTGGTTATTTAAGAGTGCTGGCCAAAGTGTTTCTTTTATAGGCGATCACGTCATATTACTTCTTTGGCACCAGTGGGTTTGCTATTTGCATTCACGATGAAAGGTATAGAAACAGTATCAAAGAGGATACACAATTATCGAAGTTTATCAATGTAACCAGTTAAAAAAGTAAACTAAAACAACTCCTGAAATATTTATATAATTGTTTTTCATTATCAAATTTTTTTTTTTTTTTTTTTTTTTTTTGGGGGGGAGGGTGTTGCTTCTAATTGGACTTTTTGATATACACTTAGTGATTGTCGTGTGTTCTTTGAGTATCGGATAGCATTAGTAGAGTGACAGTACGAACGGCTGAGCCTGTGCGAAGTACAACATAGTCATCATAATCCTTTTTCCCTACATACTTTCTACCTCTGTATATTCGTTTTGGCCCTCTACAGTTTTGTGTGGTACTGTCACAAAGTGATTATCAGCCTTTGGAGTACCATCCTTTGTTACCTCGTTATAATGGTCGGGTTTAACCCAACTATTCAAGTGTCTTTGAATTTCTGTAACTTCTTGTTGTATCCGATGATATTACTCATTTTCATAACCATGTCATTCTATAACGAACGGATTCCGTCACCACCAGCAAAGTATTCCAATTTCACTTTTGGATCAATCTGTTTCGTATTGTTGAAATCTTACCATAATATTTTCATCTGAGTCTTAGTCTTGCGGTTGTACAATTAATAGCTCCATTAATATTTTCTTAGTGTTAGATACTGTGGAGATAGAGTGTGTAATAGATGCTCTGTTTTGAACCTTGACACCTAAAATATACCGTATATACTCGCGTATAAGCTGATATAAACTGCAAACTGCATAGAACCAGATCTGCCGTCGCATAATGCGACGGCAGATCTGGGTCTATGCAGTTTGTAAGGACTAATCAGTAGAACAAACAACATCGACCCTGATCTGCTGGCGCATTATGAGACGGCAGATCAGGGTCTATGTTGTTTGCATTTGGACCCGGATTACGCGAGTATACACGGTAGATTAGATAAGACCTTACATTTTGATTTAACCTCGCAATACTTTCATCTGATAGACCACTACTATTCTGTAGAAACTAATACATCCAACATCTTGGTTCCTCATTACATGCTGAAGGATTAATCCTATCGTATGATAGTTTAATCTGAGCATAGCACCATAAAGGTCCAAATCTTTCTTGCTTACCAGTAAAATGTATATTTTGTTATCATTTAATTTTCCTTTTTGCCAGTAGTTTATGAATGTCATCACCTATGATATTTGTTTCTTCATTTATGTAGCTCCCCAAGCATGATTGGGAGTGATGTAAAAGTTGTTACAAATTAAGTTAAATTGTTTCAAATTAATTTTATTATTTATGGGATCACAAATATCTTGACATGGTAAAGGTATTTTACAATCATACAACAGTTTTCGTATTCGAAAGTTAACGTGAAACCTATACCAATTTGACTAACTTAGAAACACTTTTGCTTGGTAAACGCCAGTACGATATATCCCAACCAGATGTTGCCATCCACCGCCCAACCACACCCCAATGTTATCTTCAAAATCTATATCTTTAAACACCGTGTATAACAACCCTTCACATATTAACTGATGGTTAATTGTGTGGTAATTCTTTGTAACGGAAGGTTTTATTCACGTGCAAAATTTTATCTTGGAACAATTTTGTCCAGGAAAAATGCATAATTCATTGTGTAGTTGATATGATTTATATGCTTTCTTGGAATGAAATTTGAAAGAAGTTTAAATGTTCTGAAGATTGAGTCAAAATTTATCTGATTTTCATTACCTATTAATGGTCAAAAATCTCATAGACAAGCTTGTAGTTCTTTTGTTTTGATTTTAATTGTACTTTTTTTCTCAGCTTGTTCGTGATGGAGTTTCATTGAAGTTCATTTTTTGCAATATTAGCTCTTTTCATTTCTTCCGTAATTTAATGTATTACACTTTTATATCATTATGTACACTGTAGTCACTTTATAAAGTGTTTCACGGGTTTCATGTTTCTCTTTCTAATGCGCTGTTCTTTCCGCATCTATTGCATTCTAGCAACTCACTATATTAAAAATAAAAAATAAAAATTCTTTCATGCTCTTTCAAACTTTTGTCCATACATTGTGCTTCCACCGCCGTCTAGAATGGAGAGGTGTACTTTTGGTATATCTTTGCTGAAGTATTCCGTGTCTGGCGAGGTCTGCCCAAGGGAGAATGTCTCCATCTGAGAGGTGTGTTTTTGGCATATCAAGTCTTGCAGTTTGTAAACTACTAGATCACCTAAAAGTACTTGCCTGATTTTAAATATTTCCATGTAAAGTTAGAAAGGTAGCCATTAAAAAAATATCTTGTATTTCGAAATTCTGACTGTTTCTTCCATTTTGAATATAGGCATTCCAAATATATCTGTTGTCGGGTAACCGAATATATTGATCAAGTCTTTTGACCTGTTTTCCTCCTTGCTTGCTTCGGCCGAAATAATGTCTATTAATATGTGATGAGAGTTATTGTATCCATCAAGTAGCTCTGGCACAACGTGAACTCATTTGATATTGTCGTTTTGAATGAAATCGTTCCACATTCTTGTTTTAGAGTTCTGTTAAACTTTTCTATTACAGACACTCTTTTTACCTGAGTAAATCGAAGAGTATTAAATGTTTTCCTTTCAAACTAATACCTAACTTTCCTGTTGCAAAACTTCTTTCCTTCAACGAACTGTATCTTGTTAGGTTTTTGCTCTTTAAAGATGTGTCTAAAAGTATCTTGTATGTCATCACCCATTATTAGTTTAATTTTCTCAGCCCAAGAATGCTTTGGAAAGACATCTATCACTTGTCAAATGTATTTATATCCATTCTTATATTTTTATATGCTTGAGTGTCAACAATGTCTCCCTACCATTAGTCATCATTCGACTAACATATGATGTTTATATCAATGTTATCATCAATAAATGTAATATGCGAATCATCATTTTATTCTAAGCCATTGCAGTACATCTTTCTTCATGTTTGAAAAAAAAACATTCCAACTTTTTCATTCGCATGTATATTATTTGGTAACTCAACTAGCTTTGACCACTTTTATCCCATCCAAACTCGTAAATAAATACACACTATCTCTTGATGTTTACGTTGCTTCTTTCATGGTAAACTCGAGAAATATCTCTAGCACATCTCTAAAAACTGTGGAATTCAATGCATGATACCATTTTGCATTACTTATGTTGTCTAAAAAAATCAAATTAGTTTTGTGCATGTCACTGTCAATTTTGTCCTTTGAAAATATGAGTGATTCTGCATGTCAATGTCAAAAACAGCACTAACGTGTACTATGATCCAGGGAATTGGGGGTATTTTTGTCAAAACAGAAATATAAACGGCTCTGCATATCAATGTCAAAGATACAATCAATTTATACTATTGTCCAGGAACTTGGGGCATTTTTGTTTTCAAACACTTTGAGTGGTCCAGAAATGTTCTCGTATAGGGATACTAGAATTTAAATTGCAAAAATGACTGCCTAACTTAAACTGGATCAAACCAGTTTACATTGGCTAAGTTATCTAGTATGCTCATATATATACTACTGAAATGTAATGAACTGTACAAAGTAACATCAGCTAACGGTACTGACAAGTTGAGGTGATGCAATAAAAAACGCGAATAATTTTGACTTATCTCTTGTATACTTTTGCCTTTATCTAACACAAAGTACACAAAAATAGTTACTGCTTTGCGTTTGTATGTAATTATGAATATTTACGATAAATTGTCTGTGTGACCTTATGAGTAGTTCAATATGCAAAGTCTTACGCCCTTTCTTAGCGTTGCATACATACACAAAGCTGTAAAAAAAGTGTGAACAAGATCTAATATATATATTCGAGAGAAAAGTTACTTTGTTTCACAATAATCTACAGTCTCTGCACACTACAGTTGTGTTCACCGCATGACAGCGCTGCAACTTTTGGAATAAACTGTCGCGCGGTTATGGCCATTGGAGGCTGCAATATGACAATATGATTGTATTTAGGATTTTGCATGCCGCCATCTTATTAGCATGTATACTTATCGAGGACCTCGTTATCATTTTATTGTTGAATCTAATTATCTAATTTTTGTATCGACATTGATTATAAAAATCAGTTGGGGATAGGGGGGCAGAATTTCTTGCAACGTGACTGATAAAAGTATTTTATAATATGAGCAATATAATTATTTTATGCAGATTTCAGAATTTTGTCAAGATATGTTAACTTTAACAAAATGCTGCTGTGATATTATTGTCAATAAGCTCTGCATCACCCATATTCCATCAAAGTCACTGCAGTCTCCGTTGGTCAGTTCTTGTTCTCTGTCACCTTAAGTTTGAGATAAACAGCAAAGTAGGTCATATAGGATTACCTTCTGAATAAAGAACCGCGCTTTTTTTAAGTCTTTATTTATACAGTGAACAGTCTTCGCAAGTCGGTGGATTTAGGCTCCTTGTCTTACATGAAGGAACACGATTTATTCATATTTGATTGGATAAATGTCGTGAAAATCCATGTAAATTATCAAGGTCGCGTACCTCTGTATGTCAGCCGGATTCCTAGTTACCTAAGTACGTATCTATCTATCAACTTTCACCTACCCACTTACCACTCTCTCTCAATCCAGCCATCTATATATTTATCCATCTATCCATCTTGAAGGACACATCTGATGGGAAAAACAACGCCAATACTAGTATCTGAAATAAAAGGGGAAAATAATAAAAAGCGAAAGTAAAGAATATCACAGAGATAACAGATTTTTATTATTTTTTTTTATTTTAAAGATTGAGCTATTGAGAATAAATGAATGAGAGAAAGGAGGCAGTTAAAAAAACGATGATAAAATGGGATGAACACATCAGTTCAGGTCTATCGTAACAACATACGAAAAAATAAATTCACCTCTCTTTCTTTCGTTCTGTCTGTCTCTCTGCGTTCAATATTTTGCTCTTGATATGCGCTGTGGCCTTAAAGCATTGCACAAATACTAGAACATAATGAGCTATTTATATCATCATGACTTGTATACAGTCCAACTGATTCAAATAATTTATCTATATTGTTTGACAGTTGGCAATTTGAAGGCTTTTATGCGGTGAAAGCGAATACGTGCATATTACAATTGCAAGGAAGTTCATGATAGGGAATCTAAACTCGACCAAACAGCACTTTCCACAAGATGGGTCATGGCCATGCCAGTTTATTGATTTGCGTCTACGGACATATCTGCAAATGTTTTAGATTAAATATTTCATAATTAGTATTAGATATACCATATAAGTAAGTATTTAGTATTACATGTAACATAAAAATGTAAGCATACGGTGAAATAAAGCTATCCATTCCCTACAATGTTTCCTTCGCGAAATTAAAACAGTCTAAAAAAAAAGCAGCTAAATATATTTAGAAAGAACCTCTGTTCAAATATACCTACGCGTTGGTACATGTTTATCTAATATACCTTTGTTTGTTATCTGAGAGAAAAATGTCAAAACGTCTGTTCAGGGCAACTAGTCTGCAGTACACTTCTCGCAATAGGTCACATATCAATACAACTTAAACTTGCATCGACGTTCAAATAACAATTTTGCGTTGTTTGATATTTTCGCATAGACAATTAAGTCCGTAAACCACACCCAGCACCTACGTAATGTTAATAAATTAAAGTGTCCTTTTCTATTGAATTTCATTACTCCTTATAAGATTGCATCAGTGGCGGCTCGAGGGTTCGAGGCGCCCGGAGGCAATGTTCTTTAGTGGCGCCCCTACTTTGCCACAGAGAACAGTTTTTATGTCACTTGCCAACCTCCCTCCTGCTCCCCCCCCCCTCCTAAATATAAGTTTTGTGAAGAATTACTCCAGTTACACTAAGGTGAGGTGAAATACTATGAAAATTTCAGCTGCAAAAAAAAAACAACAAAAAAAACAACTCCTGACGGCGCCCTCTTCGCCGTTTGCCCGGGGGCAATTACCCGCCCACATCCCGTCGCGCCGCCACTGGATTGCATGTAAAAACAGTATGATAGCAAAGAAAGCACTAGGCGAGTCGGTGGCGGGACAAAATGGTAGCGGACAAAATAGTACGGACAAAATGGTATGGACAAAATGGTACGTGGACATAAAGGTATTGGACAAATTGGTATGGATAAAATGGTGCGGACAAAATGGTAGGACAAAATGGTATGGGACAAAATGGTACTAGGATTAAATGGTATGGACATAATGGTATGGACATAATGGTGCGGACAAAATGGTATAGGACAAAATGGTATGGGACATCTGTAATCTGTGGTATATATAAACATATAAAGGTTTTTCAGAACGTTATAGAGATGAACCTGATTTCGCGCTTCTTGTCAAGCGTCTTCTTGCTCTAGCATTTATTCCAACAGATAGCCTCATAGAAGTCTTCGAAATTCTGACCGCAGATCCAGCATACCGAGAAATTGAAGTAATATGTGATTACATGGAGGACAACTTCATCGGAAGACAAAGGAGAGGAAGAAGAGGTCCACCAAGATTGGCAATTCAGCTATGGAACCAAGATTCTAGAGTCATCGATAACCTACCTCGCAGCAACAATGCACTCTAGGGTTTGCACAATGCTTTTAACAACGTTGTTGGTTTTGCTCATCCGACCGTCACAAAATTGGCGCGAAAACTACAACAGGAGCAGCATAGCACTCAACTTCATCGTCGTCAACTGGAACTGGGAGCAACAACCGGAAAGAAGAAGAAAACATATGTTCGCATCAACGAAGCACTTCACACCATGCTGGTCGATTACAATAACCGAGATCCGGTTACATATTTGGGAGATATTGCTAGAGTGCTCAATATAAATGTTATCTGACTGCGACTAGGTAAAAAAAAATTTGACCTCATATGATAAATTTTATTTGAGTATGCCTTGGATGTGTGACATTTGTAAGTTTATTTTTTCTATTTCTAAAATATTTTATAGTAGTCACATGTATTGTACTTGTCTTTTGTCATGTAGCTTTATAGTTTGCGCTTTATTTTTCTTGAATTGCTTTTTTATTTTAAAATTTAAAACAATTGTTTGTATAAGTAATTATTATAAATCATCCATGGTCAGTTCACAATAGCAGCATATTAATGTTATTTAGTAAAAACTTGTCTGTTTTTTACATTTCGTATTAATAAAAATTGTATTCGTACCATTTTGTCCATACCATTTAATCCTAGTACCATTGTGTCCCATACCATTTTGTCCGTAACATTTTGTCCGCACCATTTTATCCATACCAATTTGTCCAATACCATTATGCCCACGTAACATTTTGTCCATACCATTTTGTCCGTACCATTTTGTCCGCTACCATTTTGTCCTAGAACCGGCGAGTCTTTACCCCCTTAAATATCACTCATTGTTTAGTATTCGTTGAAGATTTCTGGTCTGTGGGGCCGTATACGAGGAAAAAAGATGTATTCGATAAACATTACGAAACAAAAAAAAGGTTTTCTTTCAATGTTACAAACTGTAACTCGTGTACTTAATTACAATTATAAAAGAGAATCCAGTGGTACTTGGCAATCGAAAACGGTTAGCTATGCCCTATACAAAGTCAGTTAACAATGAATGAGTTTCCTAGATATCTTATAGATGAAAAATGCCCAAGTAATATAGTCGTGCGGACATGTTTAAAAGCGAATTATGAGTAATTTGTATTAATTTATTCAAACAGCGGCAAAAATATAAAATGTGAAAAATTGTTGTCTCTGATTAGCGATGTAAGTTTACGTTGTATTAATACGGGACCTTTTTGAAAAGTTGGCGGCAGTAGTTCTGAAGAAAATGTTGTCATGGGTATTTTTATTTTTCTGTCAAAAGTTATCGCCGAAAACATGAGCAAAAGCGTATTTGGACAGAATTTTATTCATGTATTGTATACACCTAAAAAAAATATTAATCGCATAATTACTTGTTATTTACGTTAATATATCTGTAAGCTAGGTCTTTTTTCGGGTTGAAATAATAACACTCGTTTGTTAGTTGTGGGATTTATTGTCAGATGAAATGATACGAGATAAACCTAAAACAATACAAAGCATATACTTAATATACAAGACAAATACAATACAGAATATAACCGACACAAATACAATACACAATACACAACGCACACGCTAACATTTATAATTTATATCACAAAAAAACAAATGATACCTTACCAGACTCGAAGAGTATAATCGTTTCGAATTATATTCAATCCCTTGTCTTTCACTTGCGTGAAAGACAAGTGCTTTTCTTATTCACGAATAATCCTGATCGAGATGTTGTCTGTCTAAGAACCAGAGTAAGAATGCCAGAGGATTTTGTTAGTGTGGCGGGGAATCGATGTTAATACTCGTGAAGCCCGGGAATCATGCATCGCGATCGATCACTCACTCGCTCACTCACTCATGACGAACACGCACATAGGTATACAACACAAGTCCCGGGTCACATACTCCCTCCCTACGTGTAAATGTCTCCTGACATTTAGCAAATTTGTGCTTGCTGCGTAAAAAGCACAAGAACAAATAACCCTGCGGAACCATACTTCAAGTCTTTTGAAAAAAAAATAGAAAAAACTATTAATCATACATATGAAAGTATTACCAATACAGAGCTTAATAAGTTTACTCTCTATGCAGACAATACATAAAACTAATGAAATTGGAATTGCAACTAATTATTTAAAATAATAACCACTGAATTGTCGTCCTAAAAAATACTTGCTGTATTTAATTTACATTAATTGGACTATCAGTAACTCATACGTAATAAGCCGTTTGCGAATACGCCCACTGGCCTAGCCGGTCGGGTGGTTTTCGGTCTCTGGTTGAACGCCTCAGCGGTTGCCGGCCTAAATCTTCCTGTGGCGTCGGTGGGCTTAGGATCAACCTCACGGACTGGCGGTCCGGGTCTCCCTGTAACATGGTCGGGCTTCGAACTGACCTTTCGGCAGATATCTCTGGGGGACTGAACTGAGTACTCTCATGCGAGACATGAGAGGGAGTAGAAAATGAGTCGTGGGTTCACTTAAACTACTGCCATATTGCCTAGACCTACTGGTTTGAAAGTTTACGCTTTCAAGAGGCTGGCTAATATGGGGATCGATAATAGATGGTGATCTACTATCAGGGGCATTTCGTGTAGAGTGTTCACGGAATTGAACATTCTTCTTACCGGCCCAACCGGGTCGTCTGTGTGGTATTACATACTGGTCGGTGTCCGAGTCAGAACTCGAAGATTCAGAACTCGACTTTAAAGGGTAGCTTTTGGAACACCCAGTTTCTTCTGAACCGGTTTCATGGGGACTGGGTCACAAGGAAGGTAGTCAAAGGGCAAAAGCATATTACGATGCAACGTGCGAATAGATTTCGAACCCTCGACCCTCCTTACCTTGTACACAGGTATATCTAAATTGGGGATTGATATCACCTGATATACATCCTTGGACCACTTGTCGGCTAATTTCTGTTTCCCTTTTAGTCCAACATTCCGCACTAGGACTCGGTCCCCTACTTCAAGTTTGGACTCTCGGACCTTTTTATCATACTGGGCCTTGTTCTTAGCATGGCTATTGCTCGACTCCCTCGCTGCGGCCGTGTAAGCAAATTGGAGACGGTCTTTCAGTTTTTCCGCGTATGTGTGAGGCTCTGCAGCAGCCTCGCCACTATCTGGTGTAGTGCCCAAATAGGCGTCGACCGAAAGCCGGGGGTGCCACCCAAACATAAGAAAATGGGGCAAGAATCCGGTAAAATCATTCTTGGTAGCATTATATGCATGGACTATTGGAGCAATGTAAGATTTCCAATCTTGTTTTTGCTCTTCCTCCAATGTCCCTAGCATTTTAAGAGCGTTCCATTGAAACGTTAGCAGGCACCATTCCCCTGTGGGTGAAACGGGTAGGAGCGAGACTTCTGTATGTTCGCTAATTTGCATAGCTCCTTTCTAACTCCACCCTCGAAATTACGTCCCTGGTCGCTGTCAAGCCTTTCTGGGAAACTGTAATATCGAAAGAAGTGTTCATAAAGGGCTTTAGCGGTAGTCTGAGCTGTCTGGTTGCGGCAAGGAACAGCCTGAGCATACCTGGTGAAATGATCAGTTATCACCAAGATATTCTCAAACCCTCCCTTAGATCGCTCAAGAGACAAAAAATCCATGCAGACGAGCTCCGTCGGGCGAGTGGTGTAAATTGGGGTTAATTTGGCCATTGCCCTAACCGGGGTCTTTCTACGTATGCACCGTTCGCAAGACTCCACCTTACGATTCACGTCCTTCTCCAGACCCGGCCAATAAAATCTTTGCCTAGCTAGCCAGAGTGTTTTCTCCTTGCTCTGATGACCCATATCGTTGTGGATACCTTTCAAGGCTAGGCTCCGGTATGACTCTGGGATCACGAGCTGTTTGATCGATTGACCATCAAGAGAAGTTGTCCTGTAGAGAACGCCATTTTCAACTTCAAGGCGGTTCCATTCGCGGAGAAATTTTTGCACAGACGCATTTTCTCTCCGGAGATCCTCCTCCCTGGGTCGAAAACGCTTACTCTTGAGGTCAATAACTTTCGCTAGAGTTTTATCAGTCAACTGTTCTCTGTCCCACTTGATGTTATTAAAATGTTTAGATGGAAACACCTCATCGGCCGAATGAGGCGCCGGATCATCTGAAATACTCCCAATCAAAGGTACAGATACAGTGGCTGCATGGCAAATGGCTTCCACCACGTCTGGGAACATTTGTGGTAAACGCGAGAGACTGTCGGCGTCAATGTTATTTTTGCCAGCTCTATACCTGATGGAAAAATTGTAGTTTGCTAGAGCCGCAACCCATCTATGCCCTGTAGCGTCGAGTTTTGCAGTTGAGAGGACGTATTGTTAACGGGTTGCTGTCCGTGACTACCTCGAAGGATGAACCTAAGAGATAGTCATGGAATTTATATGTCACAGCCCATTTCAACGCCAAAAATTCGAGCTTGTGAGCCGGATAGCGCCGTTCACTGGGTCTCAATCCGCGACTCGCGTAGGCAATGACTCTTTTCACATCATCTTGCTCTTGATATAGGACCGCGCCTAAACCAGAGCCACTAGCATCCGTATGCACGATAAATGGTTTAGTATAGTCGGTAGATGCTAAGATGGGGGTAGTGGTCAACTTGTCTATAAGAGTTGCAAAGTCGGTTTCTTGAGCAGTGCCCCAAGTCCAAGGAGCTGTTGGTTTGTCTTTGGACTTATTCTTTCGAGACGCTTTGGTCGTGCCATGGCCCTCTAATAGAGCGTTTAATGGTTGTGCTATCTGCGAGAATCTCTCGACAAAGCGGCGATAGTACCCTGCGAACCCTAAAAATTGACGTAGCTCCTTAATGTTTTTAGGTTTTTGCCAATTCCTAATCGCAGCGGTTTTCTCTGGGTCAGTCTGTATACCTCTATCAGATATAACGTGACCCAGATACACGACTGAGGACATGAACAACTCACATTTAGAGGGTTTAAGCTTAAGACCGTGCTGAAGTAATCGTGCGAACGCTGCCTCTAAACGTTCCATGTGCTCGTCGAACGTCCTGAAGAAAATGAGAATATCGTCTATGAAAATGAGGCACTCTTTGAGGTGCATTTCTCCCATGCATTTCTCCATAAGACGCTGAAAAGTAGCCCCAGCGTTGCACAACCAAAACTCATGCGGTTCGCTTCATAAAAGCCGAGCGGACCCACCGAGAAGGCTGTATATTGCTTATGTTCTTCCTCCATCTCAACTTGCCAATAGCCTGACCTTAGGTCCAGCTTGGAGAAGAACTTGGCCCCTTGCAATACATCGACCGTATCATCAAACCGTGGAAGCATATAAGCATCCTTCCGAGTCTTTGCATTGAGTGTCCTGTAGTCTATACAGAAACGTAGGCTGTTATCACGTTTCCGGACCAACACAACATTAGAGGAGTAAGGACTATCAGATTCCCTGATTGCACCAGCATCTAACATTTCCTTAATATGCTGACGCACCTCCTCATACATCCCAGGGGTATTCTCCTGTATGGCTGTTTGAAAGGCTTATCGTCATCAAGCACTATCTTGTGTTTGATGAGACCAGTCTTACCCAAGTCTGTGGGCCCCCTTGAAAATATGCAGTCCCATTTGCCCAATACTTGCCTGAGTCTATCCAGTTGCTCCGGGGTCAGATTTTCGATATCGATCTTAACCTTCAGATCTTCCAGAGGAGAATGTCCACTGTCTTTGGACATGCTGGGGGTAAAATCAGAAGCTACGTTGTCAGCAACTTTGACTTCACTTATCTGGCATATATCAGATTTGGGTCTTATCGGCACACATTTGGCGGACATATTGCAAAGTTTAACCTGAACCTTGGAATATGACCCCTTTTGATCAATCCTGATCACCCTTGGGCAGACCGTAAACTGTTTAGAGTTTCCCAAGTTCTCTGTAACTGCTTCTGCTATATGAGCATCAACATTGCGGGCAATAACGTTGATAGTAATGGTTTCATACGGCGCAACGTTGACAGTATGCGTATTGGTAGATCTTACTATAACGGGCTTGCACTCAATGCTATCAATAGCAATTTTCCATGTATCTGGAATTCTATCTGTGGGAGGATTATCAATCATGTAATCCTACATAAACGAATGACATTTGTTCCAATAACGACAGGACAGGTACTGTTGGACTCTGTATCTGGTACAACTAAAATGGGGACACTGAGTTCAAAATCTGAAAAAAACGGCATTAAAATCAGGTACTCAATGTATCCCAGATAACTCAGAAAAGAGCCGTCTGCAATAGTCACTTTGAGACCAAGCGATTCAAGAGAGTGAAGCACTGGCTTATCACTAAGCGACAAATAAAAACTATTTGATACGGTAGTCACCATGGACCCACTGTCAACAAGGGCAGTAACTGGAACATTGTTTAAATAAACAATACTAGTGTTGGAAGAACCAACCAAGCGCTGAAATAGGGTATTCTGGCCTTTAGGATGGTTACCGACACCCGTATGGACGTCTACAGAGGCCGTTACTCTGATTAACTGCTGCACTCCTCTACCATAGTCACGACATCGGTTGCCGTTACCTCGGTTACCGTTTCCCCGATTTTCCCGGTAGCTGTTGTGGCCTCTATTGATGTAGTGGCATCGGTTGTTTTCGTCGTCATTTTGGCCCTGTCTTTTGCTGTTATCCTGCCCTTTGTTAATTCCAGTCAGTTCTCTGAGGAGTATCGACTGTTCATGCAGCTGTTCAGCAAGAGCGTTGATTCGAGACCCTAATCTCTCCTCTGTTTGTTGGATCCTTAAGTCGAAATCTCTCTCTACCTTGCATCTCTCGTGGCCGCTTTCTACCATGGGCTGGTGGTACACTTTCTTAGGGGGGATTGGGCCGGCGTCCTTCGGCAAGTTCAGCTGCTTGTCGACTATCCTAATTTCTCGTAGTAACTCGTAATAGTTAGTGATGGAGTCGAACTTATGGCGAGTGTGGCTCTTAAGTAGTTCACTCCTCAGTGAAGACCAAAACTTCTGTCTGAGGAGGCCATCCTTATCCTCTTCTCTGATGTGGCCCGCTTCGATCGCAGTCTGGAGAAGTGTCTCCAGCCTGCAACCAAAGGTAGTCACCGACTCCCCTTCTCTCTGGAAAGAGTTGAAAAACTCTTGCATAATCATGCCTTGAGTTGACATATCTCCAAAGGCAGTATCTAGGTGCTTCAATATGGCTTCAATGGATGCTTTCTCGCCTAATGCTATGACGGTATGTCTCGCACTGCCCCGCAGAGACCGTCTGAATTTGCTAAATGTCAGGAGACATTTACACGTAGGGAGGGAGTATGTGACCCGGGACTTGTGTTGTATACCTATGTGCGCAATTTTCCTTTTCGGGTCCGGAACAGAACACTAAATCACTTGGAAGCCATGCTGGAACTTTCCAATTGGACTCCTTTTCGGGTCCGGAACAGAACACTAAATCACTTGGAAGCCATGCTGGAACTTTCCAATTGGACTCCTTTTATGGATCCCTTAGTAGCGGCCCTTCGGTCTGGTTTACCCGTAAATGCGATCTTCTCTTTCCCACTGTGGTGCCACGGTGGGCACCAGATGTAAGCTAGGTCTTATTTCGGGTTGAAATAATAACACTCGCTTGTTAGTTGTGGGATTTATTGTCAGATGAAATGGTACGAGATAAACCTAAAACAATACAAAGCATATACTTAATATAATATTTTTTACTTATTATATTCTTCGTAAATTGTCTCACTAGTTTAACGTTGTTGCCATCCATCAATATCCAGCCGAATTGGCCGTAGTTAAGTAATAATATTAACCACTTCCTTATATGGTAAACACGTGGTCTCATTCTATGAATTACTTCTGGCTACGGCTAAATACAAATGGCGACGGAAACGTGGAATGTTGACTACGTCATAAATCTGATGGCCACAAGATGCCGACAAAGACTGTAAACTTTTCTACCTGACACCAGTGCTGAAGAACCAGTAGATCTAACTCTCATCCAAATAAAAATATCTATTATACAAATTAAATAAAGAAAATCTGAATACATCCAAAATATTAAAATTGCAAGGATAAAAGTAAACAATAAATATTATTTATAAAAATATCGCAAATGGACGGCTAGTGATCCTTTGTTTCTTCTGTTAGTACGAGAGAGAGAGAGAGAGAGAGAGAGAGAGAGAGAGAGAGAGAGAGAGAGAGAGAGAGAGAGAGAGAGAGAGACTGACTTTTGATACAATGTATCAGTCAACAACTTCTCGTTCACGTGAACAGTGCACTTTTAACTTTTATCCACTCTGCATCGCATTATTTTATCCTTTACTCGGAATTTAATAAAATACAAGCGACTCCAAAATGAATATATATCCTGTTTTTGAGTTAATATCCAAGACAGATGGACCACAATCAGGCCCGTCGATAGAAATTCCGGGTCCCTGGGTAGAGCAGTCAAGGGCCAAAAACTAGTTTACTTTTTGTATATAAAAACCTGTGTACAGTATTGCATATAAAATCTGAAATAATCTGCCATAACTTAGACTCTTACAAGGAACAAATTTTAATATTAACTGCAAAGATTAATTGATTTTTTTTTATATAACTTAGTTGACGGCGGGCCCTTAGAAATCGCTCGGCCCCTGGGCAATCCCCCCCCCCCCCCTCTGTTGACCCATCTCCTCGGCGGGCCTCACTACAATACCCTGACGTAGACCGCACTTTCAAAATTTACCCGGCATCATGACAGCAGCATTGAAACAATCACAACGGTAACTTTAGAATGAAATTTTTCATAATCGTATCTTTAATTTTTATTATTGTATTGCGTCATTTGTTCCTAATATCAATATTTCGTTGTGTTTTTATGGCTACATGACAATCCATCCTCTTTAACAAACTTAATTTCGTTCAGTGTTGAATGAGAATCACCACATGTACGCGCCTCTCCATAGCCGTAAAGTAGCGTGTATTTCTGCGCGGTCTTCAGGTTTCATTCATTAAATTAACTACGTGTAAAATGTTCAATTAAACGTTGAATTTTAAAAAAATTCAATTGTGTTATTCCAATAACATAACAGAATGATTAATATGCTTGTTTTAAGAATATAATAAAAAGGTTGTTGACTGAGTATTAACACATATTGGGCCCTCGCTCATGTGGCGTAGAATGCTCTCGCAAGCACGGGCATCATGCGCCACATGACATCGGGTCTAATATTTTTCAATACTCAGTTAATAACGTTTACATATGTAACACATGTAATAACACCAAAAGACGTCAACACGTTATGCTAAGGAAAGGCGTAACAACCGAGACATCCAAATATGTTTCAAAGTCATTTCACTACACTATTTTATGGTTTGGTAAAATGACTCAGTATTTTCCGTCGTGCAATAAATATAATCTTACATTTACTAAAATGAAATGTATGAAACGAGTCGAATAATTTCAATTTTTTGCTCGCAAAAGATTGAAATTATTCGACTCGTTTCAATTAATTTCGCAAAAGATTTCAATTATTCGACTCGTTTCATAAATTTCATCTGAAATGAGCACTCTTGGAAAATCCTCTATCTATACATGAATTAATGGGAAGAATTATATATGCATGTATACATGTGATGAAGAGAGACTTTTCTTCACAGAATAAAATGGGTAAAACAAAATCTAATAAAAGTTGTGAATCAGTTGATGAAACGAGCATATTTTTCAACAAAGCATAATGCAAAAGTACGAATTAAAAAATATATGTCAAGTTCTTTTGCTGTGAGAAACTATTTTATTATTTAACATCAACTCCAAAATATGCCTACCTCAAAAGTAATCTTTCCTCAAAAATAGGTCCAATGAGACTAATGCCTACCTCAAAAGTATTCTTTCCAAAAGAGAGTCCAATGAGGCTAATGTCTACCTCAAAAGTAATCTTTCCTCAAAAATAAGTCCCATGAGGCTAATGCCTACTTCAAAAGTAATCTTTCCTCAAAAATAGGTCCAGTCAGGCTAATGCCTACCTCAAAAGTAATCTTTCCTCAAAAATAGGTCCAGTGAGGCTAATGCATACATCAAAAGTAATCTTTCCTCAAAAATAGGTCCAATGAGGCAAATGCCTACCTCAAAAGTAATCTTTCCTAAAAAAAATAGGTCCAGTCAGGCTAATGCATACATCAAAAGTAATCTTTCTTCAAAAATAGGTCCAATGAGGCTAATGCCTACCTCAAAAGTAATCTTTCCTCAAAAATAGGTCCAATGAGGCTAATGACTAACTCAAAAGAAATAGGTCCAGTGAGGCTAATGCATACATGAAAAGTAATCTTTCTTCAAAAATAGGTCCAATGAGGCTAATGCCTACCTCAAAAGAAATCTTTCCTAAAAAATAGGTCCAGTGAGGCTAACTTCAGAATTGTTAGGGCATTATTCATCAGATTAATATACAAAAAAGAGTGTAAAGATAAAATACTAGATCATTGTCATTTTCGGCTTGTCAGAAACGTCAACTGCAATAATGACGACGACGATGATGATGATGACGATGATGATACCAATATGAACTACTTCTGTAGATGTTTTCTGGTGGATTCTCCTGTAGCTGCCGTCACTTCAAGCCAAGAATTCTTGTTCCTGGCTTACGTAATGTCTCTTCCGGCGTGTCAAGTGTAGGAATAACAGCAGTGGAAAATAAATCACTTTTGAAACGTAGCCATTCAAAGGCAGATACATTGACAATCTCATCCAGATGACCTATTTTATATTTCAGACAAAAATTAGAATGCCATACGAAAGACAGCAAGTGTATTTCTAGTTCTATGATGCTGTTGTTATCAGGTTCACCATGACTACCATTACTCGAGTACTACTACTACTTCTACTACTACTCCTATACCTACTACTACTACTAGTACTACTACTACTACTATACCTACAACTACTACCACCACTACTACTGCAATTTTCTACTACTACAAATATTACTAATACTATTATGCTTACTACTAATAATACTCCTATACCTACTACATCTACTATTTAACTTCTACTACTACTATACCTACAACTACTACCACCACTACTACTTCTACTACTGCAATTTTCTACTACTACAAATATTACTAATACTATTATGCTTACTACTACTACTACTACTACTACTACTAGTATTACCACTACTGCTGTTGCTGTTACTACCACTACTGCAACGTCTACTACTACTACTACCGCCACCACTACTACTATTACTACTACAGTGCTAGTACTAAAACAAGCATGTTGCCAACGTATAGTATTCGTTTCCTACCCTGGATAGCATGCAAAAACTAGAAGGACCTTCCATAGGGGTTCAAAAATATTAGATAACCACAAGATCAACATTTTAATCAGGAATGTAATCCTGTTTTGCCAGGGCAGTGGTTACAAAGACTTACTACATCGCATTATAAATTCTGAGTTGTCACGTGTCGACGTTATATGATGTCATATGGGAACTGTCGTCCTACAGAGTTTGGTGTGGTATACTGCCCGAGCCGAAGGAAAACATTATAGGAGAACAGTTCCCTCGGAAGAAGACAATACTATAATATTAGTACATAGCATGATAAAGTCTCTAGTTCTGATTTTCTAACTAAAGCGATTTGTTTCAAGTCTGAATAAATTTCTCCTTGACTAAATGATACTATTCATTACACCTGTTCCAGCGTGCACTATTGCCACGTGCCGACGTCATATGAAGTCACATTACGTCATGCAAAATACTATACCTGTTATCGTCTAGTCTGTTCATAATTCTTTTCCTATAGTTTTGTCTGGTGGGGTATAGTGCTTTTGCCTTTGCCTTCGGCTCGGTCATTATACCCACCAGACAACACTATAGGAGAGCAGTACCCTCGAGACAAGGCAATAACAGAATAAGAGTCTTCCTGGTTCGCACAAATATAATGCCTGACACAATAATAATATGATAAAAGTGGCAGACAGCCGATTGACTTTCCCCAAGGCTAGCGAACATTATAGTGTGTTTGAGAATGTACCCCAAATGAACTCTCAATATTTGATAAGGCAATTCGAAGTTGCCCTTCTTGCTGATTAAGTAGAGCACAAACGATGTTGGTTTAAAAAAAATAACAAATCAATAAATAAATCTTAACCTACTTCCACTGCATTCAATCAACATTACAAGCACAAGTCTGGGTGTGTTTTTCTCACAGATTGTGTTTTGTTTCATATGTAATTCAGAAACAGACTATAACATTTCAACGCAATGGAAAACAACGTCAATTTTCCACCTGCATATTATGATTGGGTGAGGCAGTTGCTCGCTGCATTTTAACTTTGTTGTTATCGGTCCTCTATTCAGCACCTCGAATTTTACTCTAAGGTCACAACAGATTATCATGTCACCAAGGTACGCCTTGATATATTTCTTTAAAATGAGTCTCGTGACGAACATTACAAGTGGTTGCATAGACAGTGATAAGATAAATGTATGTTGGGCCTAGTTCTTCCTCTGTATGTAAACAAAATGTGCTTTGATATTTCAATTCCCGTTAAAGTAGATGTACATAGTGAAAAGGTGCTCAGATATATAGTATAGCTAGGATTTTACATAGCAAACTTTACGTTTTAAAGTATTAAGTTTGTTTTGTCATTTCAAGTCTCGATATATATATATTTATGTCAAAAGGTGGATTAAAATTTTTTACAGCACAATTATAACAGAATCACGAACTATTCCAAGAGACGCAATAGTCGAATCTACTCGTGTGAAACGTTTCCAAGTGTAGGAATTCTACCATCATCGAGGCTATATATCGAAAGTGAAACATGGAACCATCTGTAGAAAGCAGAACCTTCCATTGGGCTGATTACGTTGTGTTTGTAGGAGTACTGGTAATTTCAGCCGCAATTGGAATATACCATGCACTTGCAGGAGGAAAACAGAAGAGCACCAAGGAATTCCTAATGGCGGACCAGAATATGGCGTCACTTCCAGTGGCGCTCTCTGTTTTGGCTAGTTTCTTTTCAGCCTCCACGCTCTTGGGAACCCCAGCGGAGATTTACCAGCATGGGACACAGTACTGGATCTGTGTATTTGGGGCCATTATGGCACCCATTACGGGGGCATTTTTATTTGGTCCTTTATTCTTCCGATTGAAACTTGTGAGTGTATTTCAGGTAAGACATGTCAAAGGGTTCATAAAAACACAATAATTTAGTAGATTTTTCATACCTGCAACAAAGTTTTCAAAACGGTTTTCACAAAAGTGTTCTTTTATAAAAGTATTGCATATCATTTCCGAGCATATCGTAACAGATAACAATTTATAATTTTCTCTTGACTCTTTTCTACTTTTGCTCAGTTAAATCATCAATTGCCGATGCAGTGAGTACCAATGTCGTATGTATATTATTTCTACTGCTAGTATTTGTGCTTGTTTCAATATGTATATTTAGACTTATACTTTTGTGCGATAATTATGTGGATGAAGACGTTGACGATGATGTAATAATAATGAGTCTTTGAATTAGCATGACTGTAGAGACGACGAAAATGACAACGTAGATGATAGTGATTATGCTGTTGCTAATCGGGATAATGACGACAACAACACTACGAAAGTGACGGTGATTCTGATGGAAGAGTTGTAAATGTTGTTGACGATAATTATCATATTCCACCGCTACCATCGTTCTAACGGCACTTGAAACACGTTTTTGGCTATATCTTGTCGAGGAAATGGGAGCAAAGGACACGCCAAGGCAATACTTTGCATTGTAAGAGTAAGATCAATTATACAGTACCTTTCGTTTTCACCTAACATTTTAAATTTTCCCAGGTGCAGTGTGATGCTGAAAACTAAAAGAAAACATCTGAATATATTGTTATAATAGGATAAATGTCTTATAGACTCCTTCGTGGAGAAACAAGAAGAAGAAGAAGAATGAAGAGGCGAAGGAGAAGAAGAGAAGTGTTAAAAAATTATAATTACAATACTGGTATTATACAATCAGAACCTCAGAAATAGAAATACCATAAGAGAGAGAGAGAGAGAGAAAGAGAGAAAGAGAGATAAACAGATAATCCCAAACCATCAAGATATCTTTGGTGAGGTACCGTGCCAGCAGCGCTCTGAGAAGCATCACAACATGACAAGACTTGTAAATTAAATCTGTGTATTTGATTGCTAATTGAATAAGAAATTAAACACTTACTCATTCTTGAAACAGCAGTTTAAATATAGAGAGAAATTATTGAACAGGTGGTCCACAAATCTGATTTTCCCGCTTTCTTCCCTTTTTTCTTTCTTTCCATTCTAAAATCAAAGCAACTGGCATGTTGCTAAGAGTATTAGTAGCTCAGACTTTTCGAACATTTTCTTTTTGTCACAAGTCCCTGCTTGATATTTACTTTTTCTCTCTAGTCCATACTTGATATTTACTTTTTGTCTCCAAGCTCGGCTTGATATTTACTTTTTGACTCCAGTCCCTGCTTGATATTTACTTTTTTGTCTCCAGTCCCCGTTTGATGTTTATTTTTGTCTCCAAGCTCTGCTTCATATTTACTTTTTGTCTCCAGTCCGTGCTTGATATTTACTTTATGTCTCCAGTCACTGTTTTATATTTACTTTTTGTCTCCAGTCCCTGCTTGATATTTACCTTTTGTCTCCAGTCCCCGTTTGATATTTACTTTATGTCTCCAGTCCCCTTTTGATATTTACTTGTTGTTTCCAGTCCCTGCTTGATATGTACTTGTTGTCTCCAGTCCCTGTTTGATGTTTACTTTTTGTCTCCAAGCTCTGCTTGATATTTACTTTTTATCTCCAATCCGTGCTTGATATTTACCTTTTGTCTCCAGTCTCCGTTTGATATTTACTTTATGTTTCCAGTCCCTGCTTGATATTTACTCTTTGTCTCCAGTACCTGATTGATATGTACTTTTTGTCTCCAGTCCCTGCTTGATATTGCGTTAAATCCAAGACATAATTCCTGCGTAAATTTTTGAATCAACCACGATTAGTTTGATACGGTAATGCATGGTCTTCTGTTCTATATGTAACAAATATAGCACTAGAACATAGGTCAAATGCAACTGTTTACGTGATTACATCTTCTGTAGAGGTATACTAAACACTAAAATGGTCCTTGAGCGGGTGCTCTAAAGATAACTCTGTCTCACCGATATTGTTATGGAGCTCTCACAAGAATAAACTTACAAGCGTGTTGAGTGATGATGAGTCAGTAGGTTACAAAGACGCAGAGACAAAGATTTCGTGCAAGATACATTAACTTTACACTCCACAATACTTATCCAACCCACCCCAGAGACACCAAGGGAGCCGCAGTGGTTCAGTGATTAGCTTGTAGGACTCGCAACCAGAAGGATGCGGTTTCGAATCCCATCATCGGATCAACAGATGCACCCTAATTGTAGTATTAAATCACATAGTGTTAACACTATTGCTTGGACTTGACTCTTGGCTGATATTCAGCCAACGTCATAAAGTAGATTATGGAGACTAACGTTTGGCGCATGACACATACATATTCATCCGTAGATGCACCAATATCCATACTAAATCTCCGTTTTTCGTCCCGCTACTTAGTTTAAAACAAAACTGGCCATCGTTTCTGCCCCAAATGTTCATACACTAAGTTTAACATATACCCTGATCGACTTTGCCTTAAAATCGTCTTATTTCAATCTGGGTAAAGGTTATGGTTTTCTGTGGTTCGAGTTTACAGTATTCTTATTTTTTAATTTACTCCCTATGATAATCACAGCACCTCTTTCCTTGCATCTGCGTGAATCACGGGTTCCCGCATTGCTGTCGACAAAGGAATTGGGACTTAAGACGGATACGATTTTCAGCCGATTTGTTAGTGCAACAAATGGGACAAAGTAGGCCACATAGATTACATTTGGGTACACAATATAAAAATGTACTTTGACTATATTTAAGTGGCGATAGTTTAAGCGTGTACGCAAATATTAAGCCCGCCATGTAAAACAATTCCTGATGGTATGCTTGTCACACATGCTGACATGTAAAATAGGTCATGATGGTATACTTGTCACACATGCTCACGTGTAAAATAGGTCATGATGCTATACTTGTCACACTTGCTCACGTGTAAAATAGGTCATGATGGTATGCTTGTCACACACGCTGACATGTAAAATAGGTCATGATGGTATACTTGTCACACACGCAGACATGTAAAATAGGTCATGATGGTATGCTTGTCACACACGCTGACATGTAAAATAGGTCATGATGGTATGCTTGTCACACACGCAGACATGTAAAATAGGTCATGATGGTATACTTGTCACACACGCTGACATGTAAAATAGGTCATGATGGTATGCTTGTCACACACGCTGACATGTAAAATAGGTCATGATGGTAATACTTGTCACACACGCTGACATGTAAACTAGGTCATGATGGTATGCTTGTCACACACGCTGACATGTAAAATAGGTCATGATGGTATACTTGTCACACACGCTGACATCTAAAATAGGTCATGATGGTATGCTTGTCACACACGCTGACATGTAAAATAGGTTATGATGGTATGCTTGTCACACACGCTGATATGTAAAATAGGTCATGATGGTATACTTGTCACACATGCTGACATGTAAAATAGGTCATGATGGTATGCTTGCCACACATGCTGACATGTAAAATAGGTCATGATGGTATGCTTGTCACACATGCTGATGTAGAGATGCACATAAATTGAAAGACTGGTAGCAAAATGAGAAAATATACTGACCCAAAATAAGAAAAGCATCATTTTGGAAGATGTTGTTTTTCTACAACAATGAATTTGTTGTAAAAAAAAAAATTATATTCGTAAGTTATCCACTTACCTCCGTGATGGCAATGTCTACATCCTGAAATTTAGAAAATGGCATGCATGTTACAGTAAATAAATTCTTGTGCAGTATTTCGTGTGTGAAAGTATGAAGTATGAATTCGAAATTTAAAATTTGAAGTATGATGCGTTGTGTGTGTGTGTGTGTGTGTGTGTGTGTGTGTGTGTGTGTGTGTGTGTGTGTGTGTGTGTGTGTGTGTAATAGAAATACAGTCCAGACGTGATTTTTTAAGTGTTCAGCAAATGGCGTAAAGTACCAACAATGCTGACAGGATACTAGTTTCGATGCAGATTATGGTATAACGTAATAATAATACAGACATCATATCAGTTTCGGCGGTGTAAATGGTGTAAAGTAATAACGACACAGACATGATACAAGTTTCGGAACAATACAGACATGATATTAGTTTCGGTGGTGTAAATGGTGTAAAGTAATAACAATACAGACATGATATTAGTTTCGGTGGTATAAATGGTGTAACGTAATAACAACACAGACATGATATCAGTTTCGGTGGTGTAAATGGTGTGAAGTAATAGCAACACAGACATGATATCAGTTTCGGTGGTGTAAATGGTGTAAAGTAATAACAACACAGACATGATACCAGGTTCGGGGAAGTTAATGGTGTAAGGTAATAACAACACAGACATTATATCAGTTTCGGTGGTGTAAATGGTGTAAAGCAATAACAACACAAACATGATACCAGGTTCGGGAAGTAAATGGTGTAAAGTAATAACAACACAGACATTATGTCAGTTTCGGTGGTGTAAATGGTGTAAAGTAATAACAATGCTGACACGATAACAATTTTGGCGTGCGACATACATGTATTGTCGTTCTCAAATGCAGTCACATTGCAGAATAGATACACGAAGCGCCAGTAACAGACAGGACCGAAGTGCAACGGATTCACGGTCGCACAAATAGATGAAGGGAATCCTAAGTTCCGAATAAAGTGGAGGTAATTGTTGCCAATACTAAAAGGCAATACAATCAAATTGTCAATGACGTTAGGTGTATACAAAATGTTTCTGTGTTACTATTTTCAGTATTTGGAGATGCGATATGGGTCAAAATCTGTTCGTCTATATGGTGCTGCTGTGTTCATAATTCGGACGGTGAGTATAATGTATATTCCATTAAAATTACAGATTTTTACAAAGCCTTTGTAACAAGCATTTAGATTGGCTAAAATCGCATCATGTGACGCAGAAGACTAGAAGTTATTGGTCGTGGAGGCCGTTCATGCATATTGTCTAATATAGTTTCAAGCTTCACGAATCCTGTAAAATAGGATGTTCAGTTCTTAAACAACGTTACCGGCAAGCCTTTATTGGCGGATGCACGACACGCCATATAATATATGTGAATCACATTAGGGATTTAAATAAACCTGAATATACTTTGCACTGTAATTTTTAAATCGTAGATTCTGATTTGTTCCATTCCTTATTTGCCTTCAAAACAGCTTCACAAGTCTATGAGAAACCCGTAATGAGAACATTGTAGTCCAACGTTTTTATGTACAATATATCTTACTGACACGGATGACCGATGTTCAAGCACTAAATATGACACTTTTCATCTATGGAACTGCCTTCGTCCTATAAAGAACTGCCTACTTTCTCTAAGGAACTGTCTACTTTCTGTAAATATTTAGTCTATAAAATTCATCTGCAATCTGTAAGACTCGAGAAGTTAAATTAAAGTACTCCCGGGTCGTTATAATTCCATATTAACAACTGTTTAAACTGGAAATTGAGTATTACGAAAAAATACTTGATGTATATTAAACAGCTCTATCGGGACTTAAGATGTACAATTTTGGAGAAAAGTGAATCCGATGATAGCAAGTTTGTAAATGCAAGGTTGTAATATAATTAATAATTAAGGAGGTGGAAGGTGTCTTTATCCAAAGTTATTCACAGATTCTGTCTATGATATTCATTGGTGATTTCGAACTTGAGACTAGTGATTTGTTGCAGTGGCGTACTAAGGGTAAATGGCGCGCGAGGCGACAATGATGGCCCAAAGGGACAGAATACGAGGCCCGAATTTTTATCAGCTATTTTGGCGCCCCAAGATCTCTGGCGTCCGCCCTCCCCCTCCCCCCCCCCAACCTCGTTAGTACGCTATTGATTTGCTGTTGTTGTTATTCAAACTGTTCTTGATATAATTTTAAAAAAATGATATAATGTATTCCTATTTTGCCAGACTATTGGTATGGGAATAGTTCTGTATGGTCCTTCGACTGCACTTAATTCAGGTAGGTATATATTATTAGTATGACTAGTAAGTGTAGACGATGAAAACCAACAAACATCCAGCTTTTTTCAAAGAATTAAATTCATTGACCCATTATTTTGTACAACACTTTTAAAAAATACACGTGAGATAAACTGACGGATAAATAAACATTTTTTTCCCTCAATTTCCTGTTCAGTAATCCTGAAGTAAGAACATTTGATGTAATTTTTAAGTTGAATATTTGTAGTTTACCTTTGCTTTCCTTATTTGGATCAAATCTTGTAGAACTTGTGATTCTATTTGGGGTAGCTTTTTCAAACTGATTATAAATTTAAATAAATTAAATCTGTTTTAACTCGTCATAATACGGTATGAGATACACAAAAAGAAAGTAACAAATGTCTGAGATATTATTCTTTCAGTATAAAGATAATTTCAAAACTGAGGAAGAAGTATATCTCATATTGACTTATATCTCATATTGATGTCATCTCATATTGACTTATATCTCATATTGATGTAATCTCATATTGACTTATATCTCATATTGATGTAATCTCATATTGATTTATATCTCATTGACTTATATCTCATATTGACGTATATCTCATATTGATGTCATCTCATACTGATTTATATCTTATATTGATGTATATCTCATGTTGATGTATATTTCACATTGATGTATATCTCATATTGATGATTTCATTGGTTATCGAATCTCATTGCAAAGAACGTTATAGCAATAAGTTTCTAATCTGGAGGGAATTAATTTCAGGCATCTTTTCAATGAGTCTATATGTGTTGTAGAATTTAACCCGTTACAAAGATTCCACCAGGTTTTATTAGTGGATAGAACACCAGTATTGTTGAAAGGAGGTCGGATAGACGTTGCAATGAGTGAAAAACATATTCAAATGCAATTAGTCATTTTGTGTTCCCTCTACCCTCAACACACACAAACACGCACATATGCACGCGCACACAGTTATCGAAGACTTTGTTCTGTGCCATTAATAGAGTGTTCTGAGATGCAATTCTATATCTATATACACGTTCCTAATGTTGTAGAAAGTCTATATCTATATACACGTTCATAATGTTGTAGAAAGTCTATATCTATATATATGTTCCAAATGTTGTAGAAATCTTATCATGTTCCTAATGTTGTAGAAATCTTATCACGTTCCTAATGTTGTAGAAATGTTATCACGTTCCTAATGTTGTAGAAATCTTATCACGTTCCTAATGTTGTAGAAATGTTATCACGTTCCTAATGTTGTAGAAATGTTATCTAGTGCAATGAGAGCATACTATAAGTATTTCATTCGTTGTCTATTTCTAGTGACGCCACTTCCGACCTGGTCAGTAATAATTCTCATTGGAGTAGTCTGCACCTTTTACACGACCCTAGTAAGTAGTAAGTCTCTCTCTCTCTCTCTCTCTCTGCAGGTCTATCGATCCTTTCTTTATGTAGGTATGTCTGTAGAACTGGTTTAGTGACTGATTATAATCTTATCACACACACACACACACACACACACACACACACACACACACACACACACACACACACACACACACACACACACACACACACACACTGGATCTCTCTCTCCATGAGTCCATTCTAACATCACAAACGCAAAGTTAAAGCCGGATATGTAGGTTTATAATATGGATTTGTGAGTAAATATTTATCCTAATCCACATTAAATCAACAGGTTAACAATTACAACTATTTATTTTGCACTTGTCCCTAACTTTGAGCGCTAGCTTACACAAAATGGACTTTATTATACCAGAGAAGAGTTACGTCCAGAAACAGAGTACTAAAATTTGTAAGTACTAAAATTATCAGATCATAAATTATTCCACACATTTTAATCTGAACGATATACTTAATATTGTATGAAATGTTAATCAACAATTCTTCGTTAGCAGATCTTTAACCATGATTTGTTCATTTTGTTTTATTTATTTATTTACTTTTTGTTTTCATATTTTTTTTTTTTTTTTTTGGGGGGGGGGAGGGGGGTGCGATTCAAGTTTAATGTATTTCCAAACAGTCGATTTTGTTCCTCATCATTCAGTGATTAAGAACACACGATAGACGCCAATATATGAATTATTTAGTTTGTACTTACTTAAAATAGGGAGGTCTGAAGGCGGTTATATGGACTGATGTTTTCCAGACGATGGTGATGTTTGCTGGGATGCTGGCTGTACTCATTAAGGTGCGTCATCAACCCGGGGCAAGCCTGCATGTAAAATCCATAGGTTTTTTTTTTTTTTTTTTTTTTTTTTTTTTATAATTTAGATTCATTCATGATAAATCAGTCTTGAAAAAAAATCCATGAAAACACTTAATTCAAATTAATATATTATAAAAAAAGAAGGTCAGAGAATAATACGCAATATACAGCGCGAAATCTAAACACCACGAAAAAGCCGTAAAATCTGAAGAGCAATATTTCGACACGGCGAAAATAACCTGCTGTGTAATACCTTTATTACCAATCTGTAGAGATATTCCCCAAATTGTAGTAGGGAACATTTTGAGGATAAAGGGAACCTGTTTATAGTGGTATTATTATCAAAATATAAAAACACCAGTCCTAGATATAGTTGACATTACTCTCTTCTTACTGTGCGACGTTAGAGACCCAAATTACGCAGTTGTATTTTGGGATTCGATATATATATATATATATATATATATATATATATATATATATATATATATATATATATATATATATATATATATATATATATATATGATATTGGTATTCATAAATAGATTTCTATAATGATTATTATTACTTATTTTCTTCAAATGACCATCCTATTAAATATAATGTCCAGTTATGTTGTGTGACTATTTTGTTTCTTGATACAGTCTAGATCAATATTAAATTTGTTTTATTTAGAGACGAATAAATACTTTTGCCTGCCTCATCACCAAATTTCAACAAAGACTTTACATGATGTTATCTAAAATAATAATCTTGGTTAATATTTCTTACGCAGACGAATTCGCCTACTCTGAATATATATTGTTACATTTTTTCTAAAAAGGACATTTTTATTATCTGTGAGGACAATTATTACGACAATCTGTCGTAATATCTATTAATGTGTGTATATGTGTATGTATGTATGTCTGTATGTATGTATATCTGTATGTATGTATGTATGTATGTATGTATGTATGTATGTATGTATGTATGTATGTATGTATGTATGTATGTATGTATGTATGTATGTATGTATGTATGTATGTATGTATGTGTGTGTATGTATGTATGTATGTATGTATGTATGTATGTATGTATGTATGTATGTATGTATGTATGTATGTATGTGTGTGTGTATGTATGTATGTATTTATGTATGTCTGTATCTATGTATGTATGTCGCTGTCTGACTGGTTGGTATATGTACAACATATCTAGCATTATTTTAGGGTTGCATTATACTTGGTGGCGTGGAGAGAGTGTGGGAAATTGCGTACAATGGTGACAGAATAGAATTCTTCAAGTAAGTTGGACACGGTAAATTTAAATTGTATTTTCTGAGTAGCGTATGCATGTTGACCTTCTCAGTCGTAATGCCAATTGGTTATTTGTCTTCGTTATAGAAGTTTATACATCCCACGAATATCAGAAGAGACACAGTGACTGACGCCAGATGGTTGACACGATGGACACTGGATCATAGGGTCATGGGTTCAGGTCCCGACATTATCATTGCTGTTTGCCCTTGAGTAAGGCACGTAAAGTGTGAAAATATCGAACATAAAAGAAGTATTTTGTAACCTGCGTCGCTCAGACATAGAGGATAAGCAGCATCATACTGTTTTAAAATGCATATAATTAAAGAATATAAAACAATTATTAATTATATGTACAAGATACTATTACGGACATCATGGAATGTGTAAATTTATAAAATTAATGACTACTACAAATTTGATACAACTTTAAAAAACTGTAAATTCATTTCTTTGACACGTGACATGGAATATTAATAATGTCCTTTCTATATTTAAATATATTAATTTCATCTGTATTCATCTGAGAATCCTTTTATCATTCCATTTTTTTATATTCGTTTGGTGTTTTTGTTCTTGTTTTTGCTTGTTCATGCCATGCGTGGTTGTTCTGCTTATATTTCGTCATAAAATACTTGTTATGTAGTCTGAGTGATAGCTCAGGATCGGGTAGTCGTGTGTTTGAGTCCAGACCTAGTCATTACTGTGTCATTGAGCAAGGTACTTAAAGCTTGCTTGCTCCTATGAACCTACTTATAAATGGGTGCCTCTATTCACGAGTGATAGGGGCGGGGAAAGGGGTTGGGAGAGGGACTGGCAACCCATCCAGGGAGAGTCATGAACTCTCATTTACTTCTCGGCATAGAAATCGGGATAACCAGCTCAAGCTTAAAGAGCCTATTGTAGATTTCGGACGACTTTAACAATGAGTATTGAGATTTGTGTCAGCTAATCAAAACGAACTTAACTTTTGTAAGGTCACTTTTGATTGGCGGTGAGTGTAAACCTTAACTCACGCTCGGAGTTATACTATTTCCAGGCCAGGTTTAAAAAAGTGTTGATAAATATATGGTCTTTCTTTTTCACTCTCTTACCTGCACTAATATCGATTATGCCAAGGTCATATAACCCAGACCTGTTTGACAAAACATGTGTTATTTATTTAAATGAAAGAAATCGAAACGTACTGCAGAATGTATCATTTTTAAACTCTACTGATTAGTGAATTTATAATATATATATATATATATATATATATATATATATATATATATATATATATGAATTATTGAAGTCTGCATCATAAATCTTTTAATGATTTTATGAAATATTTAATCCAAAGTACACTTTCTTAACCAGCCTCAATCTACTATTGTGTACGATCATAATTAGATATTATTACATTTGTCCCCCTAGCTACTTCGTGCGTTGATAATGTACTCGCTTTCTCCTATTCTTTTCATGTAACTATTTCTAGTTTTTCCTTCTTTGTTTCCTTTTTGTCTTCTCTAGATTGTTAGTTAGTTCTATTTTATCAATTAAAATATTAAAATATAGTCAAGAATCATAATAATTCATATTTTGACGTTTTTATTGCGATTCATCCTATTGCATTTTAAAATACACTGTGTGGTTTGAAAATACTGATTTATATTGCATATTGTTTAATATGTGTCTGCCATTAGATCGTTTTGATTTAACTAATTTTGAATATTTATTAGTTTGGAAAAGACCAATATGCTAATGTTCAATAAAGAATCTTCTTCATACATTCTAAAGATCACTTATTTTCTATAAGCGCCATCTTATATTTTGTTTTCAAAGTTTTGACCCGGATCCGCACGTGCGACACACGTTCTGGTCCCTGATAATAGGAATATACTTTGTTTGGCTGCCGCCTTACACCGTGGATCAGCAGATGGTTCAGAGGTTTTCTTCGGCGCGATCGCTGAGAGAGGCAAAATTGTAAGTATTTAGCAGCTGTAATGTACAGAAGCTCTGAAGGGACACACTGCACATTTTTTTAAATCATTGATCTCGATTTACTTATCCCTAGATCTTATTTTACTAATCCGATATCTGGGTTTATTAAACACATATCTAGAATAAAGAGAGATCTCGGATTAGTAAACAGAGATGTCGGATTGGTAAGCAGAGATGTCGGATTGGTAAGCAGAGACCTCAGATTAGAGAACTGATATCTCGGATTAGAAAAATCTCTGAAGTTTATCCCTTCAGAGCTTCACCAATAGTGATAGTAAATGGTCACTGTATGTTTTGCTGTTGAACAGAGAATGTTATATTATATTATAAAACCGTGATTTCTGATTAGTAAACAGAGATCTCAGATTAGCAAATCAAAATTTATGATTAGTACATCGAGATCTCTGATTAGAAAAACTGTTAAGTGTGTCCCTTCAGAGCTTCCGTAGTAATGATAGCAAATGGCCACTGTATGTTATGTAGTTTGAACAGCTAATCTTATATTATAAAACGGTGATCGCAGGTAAGTAAACAGAGATCTCAGATCAGTCAATCGAAATCTTACATTTGTAAACCGAGATCTCGGATTAGAAAATCTATGAATTGTGTCCCTTCAGAGCTTCCGTAGTAATTATAGCAATGGCCACTATATGTTATGAAGTTTGAATAGCTAATATATGAAATTATTATTAACACTATTTGTACATAATACCTTGGTGATAATCACTGTTTTTTTTAACCATACTTGTTTCACACAGCATTGACGTAACTTCAATTTTGAACTTTATTACTTGAAAACAATTTAAAATACATTTTACAAAGGTAATATTCAACTCAATAATTCATAAAATTAAGAGAGAAAGAAAACATTCGAATTTTGTACGAAAAGTTGAGCCACAAATTCCCCAAAATATTTTAAAGTAAAAATACTTGAATTAGCTTCCTGACAAAATGCAGTGATGCCTGAATGTCAACTTTAAAAGCAGTAATCAATTGCTGGAATTCTTCTTTATTTCCTGAAATATTGTGACAGTCCTACAGAACTGAGGAAACGTAAATGTTTGAATAAAGTTCAGAATGTGTTGCTGTTGGCATTGAATCCTTTCAGTTTGCAAGTTGTTTCTGCTCTCGGATCAAGGCAACAGAATTAAAGATATACAAAAGCTTATTACGATATGTGAAAGTAATTGCTCCCATTTACATCAATAAATACAGACAAAAGTAATATTTGTAGACTTTATATGTAAAGCTATACTGTACCGTCCTCATCTTAAACCTCTCTAACGATACATCATATTCAAGGCTCAGGACACAAAATTCCCAAGCACTTGTCCCTGGGACGAGTGAGTTGCAAGAGTTACTCGTCACTGTCTTCATTATACATAAAACAGTACACTTTTTCACTACACCGCTTACGATTTTATTAAAGAACCAAGGGTACCTGATGCAAGATTGATACTAAAATGGATAAAAATCATGAAAATATTATATTCTAATAGATGGCTTCTTAGATAAACATATAATGAGAGACAAAGTTTGTAACCCGAGATAATGCACACATAGCCCTTGATTTCTTAGTGGTATTCACGTTTGCAGTGAAACCTTTCAGTAATCTAGATGACATCATTTTTCTTTTCAATGAGCTATCACACATCTTTATGAGTTAGATATGGGAGAAGTCAGAGGATGTAAAAATTTTTATGATTTTCGTCTGGTCAGACATTGTTACGCTTGCCCCAGATCGCCAGTATTTCAAAGACTGTGCAGCTGTATTAATACATTGTCACGCCAAAGTAAAGACGCCAGCAGATATTTATATAAGTATGTGATTACTTTTCACAAGAAAAATGTCATTAACTTGCATTTGAAAGAAGAATTCCAACCGTCTCAATTTCCACCAATTTTCGTACTAAATGGTCCATTTTGGTCAAACCTCCGTTCTAGAGAGCTAAAAACGGGCGTCATGAAAATGAAGATTGCTGATTGTCCAAAATAATTGCAACATTTCTAGGTCATAACCCCAACTAGATTTCGACCAATCGGCTGTTGTGTTGACATTATCTGCTTTATAAATAGATTACAACAGCGTGCATTGCGTGAAAGTTGGTGGGATTCGGCTGAGACCCTTTAAATACTCATTTCAAATGTAAGTTGGCAACGTTTTTCTTGTGAAAAGTAATTACATGCTTATAGAAATATCAGCTGGCATAATCCTTTTGGCATGTCAATAAAGCTTCACTCTTGAAAATGCCGGTGACCTGCGGCAACTGTAACATTGCTCGACCAGATGAAAAATCACACAAATCTTGACGTCTCTTAGCTTCTCAGAGGTCTGACTCATAAATATGTGTGATAACTTACTGCAAGGGAATCTTTCTCCACATAAAAATGACGTCTGAATTGCTGAAAGGTGTCACTGTAAATGCAAATACCATTAAGAAATCGAGGGCCAAGAGTGAAACTGCAACACAATATATTCATAATATTTACCCATTTTAGTATCAGGTACCTATGTAAAAATAGTCATTTCCATTGCAACATGTTCCAGACTGACAACAAGCAGGCAAATTAGGCATATGTTATTTATAACTTACACACGCCAAACGTTAAGCGATGTTGAACTTCGGCGATTGCTAAGGGTAGAAAATGCACTCATATTTATTCTCAAGGTGCGAATCTGCACCTGCTCGGCTCAGGGGCGAGTACATAGTAAAGTTTTACTCGGCCCAGACAATTTTTACCCGTCCAGGACGAGTGGACGAATGGTTTTCCTGAGCCCTGAGTGATTCAGTTACGACTTATCATTCAAAGAAAAACAATTGTCTTTTCAATCGCGGAATATGATGTGAATAATTAAGAAACTTATCATTATGATCAGATGTATCACATATTTTTGTTGTCAATCGTGAACTAAATCTTTTGTAGGGCTCTTCTACTTAACGTACCCGGAATGTTTCTTCTTATTTCCCTGTGCTGCCTGACAGGAGTGGTCATGTTCTCATACTATGCCGAGGGATGTGACCCACTTACGGGGTCTAAAAGGGCCGGCAACCCTAACCAGGTTTGTTTCATGACACACATAGAGGATCTCGTATGGGAAATGATTTAATATTGACTTTATTCAACGACTTGAATAATTTCCAGCTTTTGCGAGCATTGGAGAGCAAAAGCTGAAATTTATTCAACGAGTTTCATACATTTAATATTAAATCATTACACATTTGAGATTCTGTTTATCACATAGTTTTTTTTTTAGTGGAAAGAGTTTGGATAGAAAGAAGAACAGACGAATTTTAGCATTCATTGAATTCTGGCTCAGAAGCTGCACCTTTAAATTCTTGAGCGTGAAAAATAGTCCCAGGTGCGAGTTGAATCAATAATGCACAATTCGATAACCAGTAACATTTAGAAGAAGATTGCTTTACAAATCAATATTCAAAGAGAAACAGTCCTTCCAAAGAACATTTGACACGGACAACATCATCTTTCAACACAGGATCTCCAATGGAAATTCCATATGTGATGTCACATAGTTCGCTCGCTTTGAGTAGTTGGCACGCCATATATATGGATTTCGATGACACTTTTTACAGTGTTTTCACCTGAAATGTGTTGATTCCACTTAAGTAGCATTCCAGTTGTTATATATTCGTGTGAAGGGATGATTACTGGATGCATAAATTATACTAAATCTAGGCTACAAAGGTGTTGCTGTGTATAATAGTGATTCAAGATTTAATGTTTTGTGACCGGATATTTGCATTATTTGATTTGGAAGAATGCTGTGATTGAATAACTTTCTGTCAGTTTGGAGACCGACATTTGTCAGCATTCTTTTCAAAAGAGAGGTAAGTTTATTTACTCCTATAAGTTGACATTTAAACCACGCTTGTCCTGGGGGTCGGGGTGCAATGTACCACGTTCTAGTTTTACATTTGGATCCCCCCCCTCGTCGTCTATCCATTGACCGATACTCTTAAATTCATTTGTAAACGAGCCCCTGTGGGATAAATTGGCCATATTCCGACCTTTTTTTCCCCAATACCCCTAGGGCAATCAATTGTAAAGATGGCCGCCAAATTGTTGATAGTAATATCCCCCCCAAGAAACCCAAAAAAACAACAAAAAACCAAACAAACAAAGGTTCCAGAAGGCGGAGCAAGGAAAATTCCCACGGTCGCAGCCAATCAGTAATGAGAGTACTGCGCAAGAATTTCAGGGGCTTATTTGGACCAATCAGATTCAGATAAAGTGACATGTTAACATGTTGACATATTAAACATTTAAACTGCACAACTGTATGTAAGGTGTACCAACTATGTGATAAAAATGTTTATTAACTTCTCATCATATGTACAAGTAAAAACTCAAGAACGCATAACGATTAACAATTTATGGACAAATGCCTTTCTCGTACAGAAATATGAGACGACTTTTATCTAATATGGGAACCTTATGTAAAGTATATATATATATATATATATATATATATATATATATATATATATATATATATATATATGCATAGTCACTGTTAAATTTGAAAAATAATCATAAACATTAGTCCATTTAGTCCATGCACATACATAGAATATTTATTAACGAATTACAGGGGTTGTGGTTAAAATGATATATATGATAAATTCATCCAGTGACTCTGTCACCTAGATAAATTAAATAATTTTGTTTCTGATTACACCAAGTTTTCAGTGTATTAAGCGCAATCATCTTCACATTCGGCGTTTAAAACTACGTCATCAGCATAAAATAAAATACAAAATATGTATTCGTCTACATGGAACGCCGATGCCTAAATCTTATATAGATCACCAAGTTATTCATAAACAAATAAAATAAAATAGGGGACAGAGGACAGCTTTGTCTTAAACCACACCTCACATGAAACCACGATAAATCAAAGCTGTTAAGTCTTTTATAGCACTAGACATCTTTATGGAGTGAGACAATTGGTACGGTTTACCTTTTAAGCCAACTACTTTTAGTTTACTCCACGGTTTGCCATTTAAGCTACATACCCTTAGTTTACTCCACGGTTTACCATTTAAGCCAAATGCTCTTAATTTACTCTATGGTTTACCATTTAAGTCAAATATTCTTAGTTTACTCCACGGTTTACCATTTAAGCCAACTAGCCTTAGTTTACTCCACGGTTTACCATATAAGCCAATTACTCTTAGTTTACTCCACGGCTTACCATTTAAGCCAACTACTCTTAGTTTACTCCACCGTTTACCATTTAAGCCAACTACTCTTAGTTTACTCCACATTTTACCATTTAAGCGAAATGCTCTTTATAATTGATACAATCATATGTCTTTTAAAAAGAAATGAAGGCAGCAACTGTTTGCTGTTTTCCTAATTTCATTGTTTCCATTAACCTAGTTGTTGAGTAAACGTTGTTTATGGTGCTCCTGCCTCTAATACAATCATTATGCTCATAATGAATGATATTTCTTACATGTAGAAAACAATAATTAAAAAGACCGTGTGACATAATACTACGATGTTGTTCTTAAGTAACTAAGTTGGTATATCATCTATGCAAGAAGCGTTTCCCGATTTTGCCTCCACAAGTGCTAAAAAAAGTTTATCAGCAGGTATTTCACATTTAAAATCTCTTTGTATGTGAACGTACAGTCCCATCTGGCAATACAACTTCCACAATTGAGCTGTGCATTGCCAATTCCAGCTTTAACAACTTTATTTCCAAAATGTATTTGAATTATTACTACTAATCAGTCTATATCCTTCTGACATTTAATAAGATGCTGTTTCTTAGCTCTCTGAACACAACGGTTAAACATTTTACGTTTTAAACAAATGTATGTCTCCGTTTGTGTCTTTCTCAGGCTTTACACCATTAATCCCAATCTCTCCGTCTCACTCATATCTGACCACCATGGTTTATTTGCTATACAGGGTATATCTGTATACCTTGAGGATATTTTCTAAACAGTTTTATGTTCTAATTTATTCTACATTTCGTCATGGATCACTTGGAACAGCTTATTATATGCTTGATGTAAATAACTGTGTACACTCTCCCCATGCTCCAATCTTTTTACAGCACTTTACAACTTGTTGAAAACGTTTACCTCGCTTAAAACAAATGATAGACAGTTACTAGTCTTAAACAACGTTTCTTGTGCAACATTATCAGGTTTTGATTTAATCTTATACGATTCAAATTGTAACATATGTTTCCACCTCAGAAATAGCATTCCAATTTTAAATTATGTTTCCACGTCAGAAATAGATCTCCAATTATAAATTATGTTTCCACCTCAGATATACGATTCCAATTCTATCTTATGTTTCCATCTCAGAAATAGGATTCCAATTCTAAAATTATGTTTCCACCTCAGAAAGGGAAATAATCAGGTCTGACCCCATTGGAATCAATTTTTTAGTAGCACCTGGAGCCCTGCATCCGTTCCCATGTCATAATGGCTTCAAACTCTTGAAATTTATCAATATACTGGTACGGAACAAAACAAAATCAACAACAAAGAACTCCTGAGGACCCACAACAAGTATAGTCCTTTTTTAAATAGTATTTCTACAATTCAATATACACAAATTGGTAAAACCTAAAAATTCAATCAGATGATTACCGTACGAATTTCGTAAATACTCTATGACTTCTCTTTCTGGTAAAAAGTGTTTACCGGGAATAAAATCCAGATTATTCGAAGAATGGCCGTTAAACGAACCGCATAAAAAGACATGATACTCGGACTGATACCTGTCAATGTGATAAGCAGACAAGAGACTCAGACTGATACCAGTGAATGTGATAAGCAGACAAGAGACTCAGACTGATACCTGTGAATGTGATAAGCAGACAAGAGACTCGGACTGATACCTGTGAATGTGATAAGCAGACAAGATACTCAAACTGATACCAGTGAATGTGATAAGCAGACAAGAGACTCAGACTAAAACCTGTGAAGATGATAATCAGACAAGAGACTCAGGCTCAGACTGATACATGTGAATGTGATAAGCAGACAAGAGACTCAGACTGATACATGTGAATGTGATAAGCAGACAAGAGACTCAGACTGATACATGTGAATGTGATAAGCAGACAAGAGACTCAGACTGATACCTTTGAATGTGATAAGCAGACAAGAGACTCAGACTGATACCTTTGAATGTGATAAGCAGACAAGAGACTCAGACTGATACCTTTGAATGTGATAAGCAGACAAGAGACTCACACTGATACCTTTGAATGTGATAAGCAGACAAGAGACTCAGACTGATACCTGTGAATGTGATAAGCAGACAAGAGACTCAGACTGATACCTGTGAATGTGATAAGTAGACAAGATACTCAAACTGATACCAGTAAATGTGATAAGCAGCCAAGAGACTCAGACTGATACCTGTTAAGGTGATAATCAGGCAAGAGACTCAGGCTCAGACTGATACATGTGAATCTGATAAGCAGACAAGAGACTCAGACTGATACATGTGAATCTGATAAGCAGACAAGTGACTCAGACTAATACCTGTGAATCTGATAAGTAGACAAGAGACTCAGACTGATACCTGCGAATCTGATACGCAGACAAGAGACTCAGACTGGTACCTGCGAATCTGATATGCAGACAAGAGACTCAGGCTGATACCTGCGAATCTGATGAGCAGCCAAGATACTCAAACTGATACCGGTGAATCTAACACATAAGAGTGTAACATTTTACTGAACTCCATTTGCCTTTTAGAATTGAATGGCGGTAAGTAACACACAGTAAAAAGTAGCATCGGTTTTACTCTGGAATTTAAACCAGAAGATACCCTCTAATCCTTCTACGACAACTTCATAACTAAAGTCATCTAGAAGTCTGTTGTTGATTTTAAAAAATCCTCAACCAGAACCGTGCATTGCTTTCTCACATACACATAAGTTGTTTCCGTTTTGGCGTGCCCCAACAAAACCATTTAAAGTGATTTTCTCCGCACCCCTAAAATGAGTTTCTGCAACACCTAAAATATCAACATCAATATAATTTATACAAGCCTTCCTCAGTATAGAGTTGTCTGATTCTAAGTCTATACTTCAGCTTGTAACGTTACAAAACCCGCTTATCAAGCGCCTGTACCGATGTTCTAGTGTTCGTCTTCATTCACTTTGAAGACTCTACTTCCTAAAATTACTGCCACGTCCACCGGGCCCTTTTGTAAGAATTATCTTTGTCCCTTTTAATTCTGCCACTCTCATAATTTTAATATATATTACTTTATTCCTTTCTTTCATCAAGTCGGACCACTCTTGATACTCTCATCTGCAGATTCTCGAAGTTTTCCTTTCTGAGCGCTTTGTGAAGCAGTTTCCCGAATTCTTTCCGCCATGCTTTGATTGCTCTGAATGACTTTGTGACTTTTTAATTTATGTTTCTTCCTAAGTACTTATATTCATCACTTTTCAACGTTATAATATTAACTCGGGGGTACTAATGTTTTCTTTCTTTTTTTTCGCACAACTTTTAATGTGCATACAGCAACACCAAAATCAACTTTTAATGTGCATACAGAAACATCAAAATCAACTTTTAATGTGCATACAGAAACAACAAAATCAACTTTCACAATCTCATTCACCTTTATTGCAAATCCTCCGTTTTACCTTTACTCACATTTCTCAGAACAATATTCAATGCAATATCGTCTTGTTTACCATCTTTCTCTTTATCTCTCCTTTCAACTTTGAAAAGATTTTGAATTCTTCTCGGAATCTCATCAATCCTTTCTTTCGTTTCTACTTGAATATAGCTGACTTACTCCAGTACTTTCTCACAAATAACTTGAACATAGCTAACTTATTCCATTACTTTCTCACAATTAACTGGAACATAGCTGACACTTATTCCATTACTTTCTCACAATTAACTTGAACATAGCTAACTTATTCCATTACTTTCTCACAATTAACTTGAACAAAAAGTGCTGACTTATTCCATTACTTTCTCACAATTAACTTGAATATAGCTAACTTATTCCATTACTTTCTCACAATTAACTTGAACAAAAATTGCTGACTTATTCCATTACTGTCTCACAATTAACTTGAATATAGCTAACTGATTCCATTACTTTCTCACAATTAACTTAAACATAGCTAACTTATTCCATTACTTTCTCACAATTAACTTGAACATAGCTGACTTATTCCATTACTTTCTCACAATTAACTTGAACATAGCTGACACTTATTCCATTACATTCTCACAATTAACTTGAACATAGCTAACTTATTCCATTACTTTCTCACAATTAACTTGAACATAGCTAACTTATTTCATTACTTTCTCACAATTAACTTGAACATAGCTTACTTATTCCATTATTTTCTCACAATCAATTAACTTGAACATAGCTGACACTTATTCCATTACTTTCTCACTATTAACTTGAACATAGCTAACTTATTCCATTACTTTCTCACAATTAACTTGAACAACAAGTGCTGACTTATTTTATTACTTTCGCACAATTAACTTGAATATAGCTAACTTATTCCATTACTTTCTCACAATTAACTTGAACAAAAATTGCTGACTTATTCCATTACTTTCTCACAATTAACTTGAACATAGCTAACTTATTCCATTACTTTCTCACAATTAACTTAAACATAGCTAACTTATTCCATTACTTTCTCACAAATAACTTGAACAAAAAGTGGTGACTTATTCCATTACTTTCTCACAATTAACTTGAACAAAAAGTGCTGACTTATTCCATTACTTTCTCACAATTAACTTGAACATAGCTAACTTATTCAATTACTTTCTCATCAATTAACTTCTTCGTCTTATTCCTCTGGGCGGTGACTCTCCTGTCCACAGTATTTAAGATATTATTTTATGTGATATGTAGGAAAAAGGTATGAAAAATGGATTTTTCGCCATATGGATGGGTTTTCAACGAAAAAAGAATGGAAAGAAAGAAATAAAAGTTTAAAAACAGAAAAACATAAAGAAAGAAATAGATTGGAGCATGTGCTTATTCACACATCTGACCGAAATACTGACTGAGGGACTGAATGACTTTCTAAAACTTTACACTAACGATAAAAGCAGCTTCCATTATCTACATTTATAACTGTGTGTTTCTTTCAAACAAAAGTTATTCTTGCATGATCGGGCCGCTTCTGGCTTGTGTTCCCAACATATCACATAAAAGCGCTTTGTGAAGTCAGCTGAACTCACACATCGGAATTTCGCGTGATGCTTGAGTAAAGGGCTTTTTCTTTTTTGTAAAGCCTCCTTTTGTAGGTTTTTTGGTGTATAATTTATATCCCTTGTAGATGATCATTTTAGAATAATGATGACACGCGGTTTTCTGTGTACAAACATTTGCCTGCGGACTCGGAAAAGACTTTGAAACCTCACTCTTAAACTCTTTCCTCGTGCTTTGGCAAAGGTTTGTACACAGCAAACCGTTTATGATCCCTTTCTACTAATATACAAAACATGTTTTTAAATTACTCTCTCTGACTTACTCACTTGATAAGAAATATATTCCACGTCTATCCACTGGTTACTTACTTCCTTATCTGCTGACTTTCTTTCAGCTGTTACCAGTCTTCGTTATGGACCTTCTACATGAATATCCTGGTCTACCTGGGCTCTTCGTGGCATGTCTTTTCAGTGGGGCTCTCAGGTATACCTTTTCTGCTGACCCCTTCCAGTACACAATAATATGGATGTTATAGTAAGGTGTTGATACTGATATTGGGTATTTGTTGCGCTTTGAGGAAAAAAAAAATGAACACGTATGCTCTTTGAAAAAATAAATTTAACAAAAAAAAAATTGGTATTACAGACAATTTTATCCGGTATCCAGATGATACTTCGAAAACGGGTAGAGATAGAAAGACATGATAATAACTTTAATCACATACTCTTGATTACATTAATAAATCTCTATTGTATCTACAGCTTTACTATTTTGGGTTCCATTCTACGCCAGTAGTTGTCACATTGACAGACCTGGACAAATGTGAAACGTCAATGGTACGATCTTTATCACAAAAGCGCATTCGTAAATAAATTTCAGTGTATCAATTACTTTAAAAATTAATGGAAAATTCAGACCTGATCATTTTATACAAATGTTATAAATTACCACACCAGCCTTACTATGAAGATAATTAGAGAATACAAAAATAATAATTTGATTTTTTTATATATATATCATAAAAAATGGACCAAATCTACATTGTATTGAATTCAAGAGATTCCAGAGAGATGACAGAAATATTTCACGAGATTAACATGAATGAAATATTTCGTTATCCAGAGATAATGCCTATTTGTTTATACCAAGTGTGGATGGGATAAAAGAGTGGTCAAAGCTAGTTGTGTTTGAAAATAACATTCATGGAAAAAACTTAATTTGTTGATTTCAAACATTAAGAAATATATTATACAATAATTTAGACAAGAGGCATATTTAGAAATTACTTTTAATGGTCATACAATTGAAATAGGCAACAACGCCATTGAAAGGAAAGTGGTGAAAACAATGCAGTATAAGAAAAGAATAAATTAAGTGTTTGATGTAAGAAAATATACAAGTTGCAATGAGTTCCATTTATATTGCAACTTGAAGATCGCATAAACATTACACAGGCAATCTACAACGATTCATCGAAAATAGAGGTAGAAGTAATGAGGAAATAGTTGGATTTAAAAGAACACATGGTGATTCAGTGTCTGAAGTAGATCATGCACAGTCATCCATAGGGATGACAAAATTTGAATAAATCAGAAATCATTCATACATTTCATAGGACTAAAGAAACATTGCAAATAAAAAATAAAAACAAATAATAAAAAAATAAATAGAAGTACCTGCTTAGACGATCGTCCTGTATGCTTGCTGATAATACCAAAAGCAAATTTTTCAGGTGTAAAGTATTCTCTGGATGATTTTATTTATTTTTAATTATCGACAAGGAACAGTATTTTAGACATATTTACTACAATCCTGATAGTCCAGTTGCTAACACAAGTATCAATCAATTGTGGAAATAAATCAAGCGGATAAAATAGAAATAAAATAATCTAAATTGAAAGAATGGCTAACTGAACAGTCTGCCTACACATCACACAACCAAGCGAGAAACATATTTCTCTAAAAATGTGTTTATGTTAATCACATGGATGACCAGTGGCTGACATTGTCGACATGCAAACATACGAAAAAGACAGCAATGAATACAATACAACTACATCTTCACAAAATACTTTAGACGGAAAAGGTGTAAACATAAATGGGAAATGATATACGCGATGCTTTTCGAGACAATTTTAAAGAGTAAAAACCAAAAACTATACAGTTTGATGGAGGAAAGGCATTTTACAACAGGAAAATTATAAATTTTGTGGTACAGGAATAAATTTTAAAGCAAGTCAGGAAAAATAGAATTAATAATGGAAAGGTTTAACAGAACTCTAAAGGCTTCGCTATGGAAGTATTTCATTTAAAACATACCCAGAAAATGGGGTTGTCGGATTAACAAAGATAATTGATGGTTGCAATAATACTTATCACAAATCAATAGACATGACTCCGGTTGCAGCAAGCCAGGAAATACATGGCACAATCAAATATTGAAGATACGAGCAGTTGTAAAATGTACAAAAACAAACATAATGAAAAAACAAAATACCAAATACCAGAGACGTGAAGATTGTGTAAAATCAACGATTAAAATGATATTACAGTAGAGTGAATGAAAAGATAAGAGAGATAATTAAACAGAATTACATGTGAATGTGAAACAAAAAATTAAATAGAGTTTCAATGTCTTTGAATAAGACTTGCAAATATAATGTAATAAACTCGTATGGTAGACAAGTGTTTTCATATACGTTTAGTACAAACTGGTGATGACTTGCATAATCGAGTTCGAAAAGAATTAGACGGATTTCCTGCTTATATTGATGGAAAATAGTATGATGCTGGAAATTTTTAATGTGGTTTACGACTGGGTGGCAAACAATTTTGGGTAGGAAATACAAACTTCTTCATGCTCAATTACCACCCTCGATATCAAATCCAGTTACAACTGTTGAAATGGATTTTAGAATTAACAAAATGATGAGTACTGTACTGTTCGTCCATAATATTTATGCTAATATTGTCAAAGGATTTGGTAATGGAATAGACATTTACTGCGATGAAATTAAATTTTCTATATACAAACCATTAAACATTTTTGATAACTACACTTCAAAATTTGACAGGGTTGACTCTATGAAAAGATACATAGCAAAGTGTGACACTAGATTTTGGCAGAATCAATTAAAATGAGCAGTGTGGATGGAAACATCCGGTTGTGGGATATCCTACTGGATTTTTGCCAACAAAGTGTTAGAGTTAGTTACAGTTGTTTACAGGTTTCATATCTACTTTCAATTGTTTTAAAAATAATTGTCTTAATGTAAAATACATTTACCATATCAAGATGTTTTAATTCTATCAGTACCTATCAGTAGTGGAATAAATAACAAACATTTTAATTTGATCTCCATAAATATTAATATTCCACCACATCGAGGTTTGAGATTGACCAAGGTACAAAATTAGAAAGTCATTGATGACGATAGATGAGAATTAAACGAGTAAGACATAAATTATTTTACTGGTAATCACGAAAGTCGTGTACCTTTGTGGTGTTTTCATATTAAATTATCGTATGATATGATTCAGTGGTAGATAAAGATGAGCCAACAGGCTGGACATGCTTCTTTCTGCAAGATAGCAACGACCTAGCAATGACCTAACAGATCAAGATACAATCAAAGTATCAGATCATATGTGATTTATATTCGAGGTGCACTCGTTCAAAACAGAACATCTATCGTAGTGTCTGTTTCCACTGTTCAATGCACTGCTAAAAAGTTGCTATTAATTTTACGACAGCAAGGTTATGACAGTGACGAAATCATTTCGGTAAAATATTAACAATATAAAAAAGCTGCAAAAGTAAAGTTTGACTATGCTGTTGTGGTGATTGTATATTTTTTACCGAGTGGCATAGTTATGAAAATTGGAATTATCGTTGGATACAAACAACAATTTAAAGAAATCCAAAGACTAGTTTAAACATGGATTAAACACTACCATCAGTATCGATGCAGTAAAGAACGGAACTCCAAAGGCTGATAAACAGTCTGAGACAGTACGGCAAAAAATTGTATGGAACAAAATAGAAGACAAAATGAGAAAAACAATATGTAGAGAGGCTGGACTGTGATAATTATAGTCCAGTCCTGCTGTCAGGATGCCGGAGCCTGTGCATGGCATCTCTGCAAATGCAATTATCAGACGTTCGAATGACACATTTTTTGGTGATTTAAATAGTTAAAAATGGACAATAGTCAGTTGGAAAAAGAATTAGGATATATCGAAAACAAAAATAGCAATAATATTTTTTCTCCAGAATCATGCTCTGAACGTGTGCCTTCGGCATGATTTAAAGAGAACACACATTAATTGAAAGTAGCTATTCCACTGGAACACATACAGAAACAACGGGTAAAATTCTTAACTGAAAAATTGTCGGAGAAGATTGAGAGGAAACAAATCAAGAATGCACATGAAATATTTGTCAATATGTGAGCTGCAAAAATTTCCAAATGATTGTCGGATTTTGTAATTTATACTGTGACATCTTTGACTAGCAAATTTATTCTAATAAACAAGTCAGTTTTCAGAATGGGCTGAACGATGATTACTGAATTTAAATGGAATTTCGTTCAGGTACTTCACGGTATTTTTGTCATTTAAGCTTGGTATGCCTCTGGTCTGCATTGAATGCAGTTTGATAGTGTTCAGTCATATCAGGTTTATACGGACATCAGAAGAATAAAAAGAAGACAACGAAGACGACTCTGAAAAACACAACAAAGAAAAAATGTTTGATAAATAAATGTGTACTGGCTGCTTTGTTGTTGATACTTTTGTGTCTTTAACAACAACTGCTACACCAGCTTTTATTACAAGAATCTCTGTCTATCTTACAATAAAGTTGGTGATGCGAAGCAGACATGACAATAATGTTCAGAATGTCTTCAATGAAGAAGTTAGCCACCTTGAATGATTCAATTGTTTGTGCTCTATTATTTCATCTTCAGGAAAAATGTTATCTTTTTTGACCTGTTTTTATTGGCTTTCATGTTTCTAATATCTGACCTGTGAAAACATTTTCGCTACTGATCTGGATCAGAGAGGCGCAATGAAGAGCATGGAATTAAATGATCGACATCTAAATCACCACTAACACCTTCGAGCCTAGTGAAGCTTAGCCATCTACGGTAAAAGTCAATTGATGGATCACATAAAATTTTCTATGTAATATCTCATCTGATGTTTTGTTTAAGTGCACATAAGTCCTAACTCTTGTATTTTGAATGTACCTAAAATTTTCAGCATTTTCTGTTTTATTGTCTCCATTTGTTCTTGAATCTATTGTCGTTTTCTATATAGTGCTCTTTATGGTAGTAGTAGTAGTAGTAGTAGTAGTAGTAGTAGTAGTAGTAGTAGTAGTAGCAGCAGCAGCAGCAGCAGTGGTAGTAGTAATAGTAGTAGTAGTAGTAGTAGTAGCAGCAGCAGCAGCAGCAGTGGTAGTAGTAATAGTAGTAGTAGTAGGAGGAGGAGGAGTAGGAGTACTGGTATTGGTGGTGGCGTTGAATGTTGTAATAGTGGTGTCAGGAATTGTGGTTGAGGTGTTGTGATGGTGTTATATACTATATTACACTCACACACACACACACACACACACACAAATATGCTGTACAAAATATTTTATCACTACAGAACTTGAGATTGCATGTACGATTACTTAAACTCTTTACGTATAACATATCTTTTATAAAGAAATTAAGCAGGCTATGTAATGTTGCTGAATTAGAATTTTGACACAAATATCGACTTTATTAAAATAGTACGAGTTCACACTTGCATTATATAAAAATGCAATATGGATGAAAAAACAATTTAGACTTGCATTAAATGCTCAATGATATGCGTTTTATGATAATAATACAAAGTAATCTCTAATAATTTTGCTTATTTTCAGTTCCATTTCCTCAATGATGAACTCGCTTTCTGCTGTAACATGGGAGGACTTCTTAAAACTGAAATATTCCAACGTATCAGACGAAAGAGCCACCTTAGTAACCAAGTTTTTGGGTCAGTATTATTAGGATTATAAAACGTGGAAATGGTACAGATTGAGGTGTTATATATATATATATATATATATATATATATATATATATATATATATATATATATATATATATATATATATATATAATATGACAAAAACAAAACTTGTATACGTTGTATTTTGCATTTAATTTTAATGAGTTACACGGATAACTAACGAGTAAGTAAGATCATGAAAACAAAATAAACGTCCTCGGCCTTTTCCATCCCATGCTTGAAAATTCGCTGACAACTGCTTCACACTTCCGGTGCTCGTGCGAACGCAGATAACTAGCAACCTCAATCTAAGTGAAAGTAAGGAATCTCGTACTCTTTTCCATGATGCACCTCGCTCTATAGTCTAGTTCCCTGATTCGTAAGCTCCGTGCCTCCCACTCCGCTGCACTACTAACTAATCAGGAGACACATATTTTACTAGTTGCTTGCCAATGACTAGATGACGTGTCATCACTAACAGCAACGTGAGCAATAGTTTAAGGCTATTGTAACTGAATGATTTCTTAAATTGTTTTCATTACCAAGTTACAGGAATAGCAATAAATATGAAAAGTGCCGTTCATTGATTGTTGAAACATCGTCGAGTGTTATTTTCAACCTCTATCATTTTATAAGAACCTCTTCTTTGCACATCTAGCCGGATGTTCGTCCGCCCAAAACAGTTTCGGAAGTATCACTACGACTAAATCTGATCATGTCGAAGTTATTCGACTCAAATCGGAAAGAGACGAGGATGCTCCGAATGATTTTAGAAACAAATACATGTAACTACTTTTACTAGGTTTGCATAAGGGTTGATGATCAGTTATGACACAGGATCATTTAAATGAATTGGCGTAGGTCCCGGCTTAGGATATTTTAACTGTTAGTGATATATCGGACTATTTTTCAAATATGATTTTAGAATTCGATTAAGATACACACATTTGTATATTTCGACAGTTTCACATAATACTAATTTTACTGTAAATAATTGGAACTACAGATAATTTGGTTTAAGTTTATTCAAATGTAAGAAAGTAAAACGGCCCTATGAGGAAAAACATGTAGCCAGGCATGAATTTCATTTAAGTTTATTTAATTATCATATTGTAAACAAATTGCAAATCTAATAATTCTGAAATCGCAATGAATACCATTAAGACAAAATTCACGTCTACTGGAAACTTTGTTTTCTCATCAGTACTTCTTTTTAAATTCTGAAACAATATCGAGTACATTTCATTTATGAATATAGTTCTTACCACAGAAATAGGCCTGACGCAGATTGCGGATTTTAAATTCATAAAACTTTTTCAAATTTAAAAAAAAAATTCACACTCTTGTGCTCAAAAAAAAAAAAAAAAACAGACTTGTGCTCAATACTCGCAATACTCACATGTTAAATAACACTCGAGAGAAAACTTTAACTTCTCAGGAATATTTAAAGGCTAAAAGTTGTCAGATATTAAATTTTCAAAGAAAATATCATTAAAAGTTTTTGAGATTTATTGTCCTATCCTATCTACTTTAAACTGCAATTAATTCAAGGACAAAATACCCTTATTTATGAGCCGTTCTTTTCCTTCTAGCTGTATTGTACGGCTGTCTTATTTATGAGCTGTTCTTTTCCTTCTAGCTGTATTGTACGGCTGTCTCGGAGTTGGGATGGCATTTGTGGTGGAGAGACTGGGCGGTACTGTTCTCCAGGTACACAAGGGTTCTTTTGATGGAGGTTTTGCTATTCTAAAGAAATTATGCTAAATTTATCATCTCAAAGTTATCTACTCAGTTGGTCACGATTGATTTTTTGTTCTTCTCATTTTGAGTTAAAGTTTGAAATTTAGATCCATTTTCAACCTTCTAAGTATTTTCAAAAGTAAAATACTTTGCGACTGAATGCAACAAAATTTCATTCTCATAGTCAAGGTGAACATTTTCACAATATTCTAGCTTAGAATTAATAAAACTTTCAGAGTGTCTTGTTACTCAGACTCAACCATCGTTACGACAACAACAACAACAACAACAACAACAACAACAAAATGTAAAAAAAACTCTTGTAGCATTAAAACTTACATGTTTATATTAAAGTATACTTCTCACCATATATAAGAAGTTAGTAGACTTCAAGACTGAATTCTGAAACTTAAATTTTGAGCCTGAGTTTCAGTTGATGCTCAGAAATGTGAAATGTTGTATTACCTCCATTCTTAATATTACCATCGATGACAAATTATGGACTTTGACTCTGAAAAACATAAAGTAACTTTGATCAGGAGAAGATAATCCAGAATAAGGTGTTATACTGTCATTAATTCAAAATATTTTTTAACATGCATCACATATTTATCAACTCACCTATTTCTTTTGAACTTCCTGAATACTCGCACATAGCTAGCATTGTTTTTTTTTTTGTGTTTTTTTTTTTTTGTTATTTCCTTTTAATTTTTTTTAATGTTTTTTTTTTTGTTTTTTGGCCACCTCTATCGGCACGCTAGTATTAAACGATACTCATTTCCGCCATGCAAGTTTATATGTTACAATCAAGGCGTTTTACATATTTTAAATATACAAGTTGTTACAATATTTAAAACTTTCTGAACAGTTTGCATGTGCTTATCTGTATTCTGACAGCCGAAATCAAAACAGGACAAATATATCCCTCAACAATCATTATATTGTTATTACCGAATACACTTTTGACAAAAATTTATAAAAAAACACCCCCCCCCCCCCAAAAAAAAAAAAAAAAACAACAACAAAAAACACAAAAGCCAGTTAATTTCATTTACAGGCTTCACTGACACTCAACGGAGCGGCAGGAGCGCCACTGGTTGGTCTATTCATCCTAGGGGCGTGTTTCACAAGTGCCAACTGGATCGTAAGTATTGCTCAAGACGTAGACAAATATTAGCATAAGTATAGATTTCAATGTCAGCGTTCTCTGTAAATACTTTATGAAAGAGGTAAATAATGTTGAAAAATTTTTGAAATATTTTTGCTATATCTTGTACTGATTTTATATCACATAATAAATGCAGCGCACTCTCCATTATCAATTATGATCATGAAGTTATACCGCGATCAGGCTCCTCAGGATTGGGCCTACTATATGGTGTACCCAAGGAAGCAGAACTACCGTACCGTTGCAAGCTTATCTAACTATAATTGCAGAAGCATCCAATTATCGTTGTGACTCAAAATTGAGTCAATTCAATGGTAATTGTTGATATTGCAACAATGAGATATACCGTGCAGCAGTATTTTTTTTTTATTTGTATTGAGCGAAGCGAGCTTTTATGATAACACGTGTATCAGTAAATAGATTTAACATGCTTTGAAAAATTTTCGTCAACCGGAAGTTTGTTGAGAAATCGGAAGAGAGTTGAACTTAGGAAAAAAAAAAGCTGAAAATGTCGAGAGACGCCCATCAGTTAGACTGATTTCGATCTGTATTCTTGAGCAGAGCAATACTGCGCAAAAAATTACAAAACAGTCAAATAATTTGAAATAAACACCAAATTGTTAATTTTTTTTTTTTACATAGAAAAATGGACAATATTTGCAAAAAGATAAAGATATGTGTCATGCAATGTAGCATAGTTTCGTATAGTTTCCTTTGCTGTGGCTGAGAATGCTCACGTGTCGCATTGCGACACATCTCCATAGTGTCAAGCGCAATGTCAGACATTGAGAAATCAGTCATCGTGTTTTGTGATTCGCACACGTAAATTCGTCATTTTAAACATAATTAAAACCAATAAAATGACAAATTTAACTTTGCACGCTACTCTTCTGTCAGTAATGGTACCAAAACTTATCACTGTGAGGTCATATTTTAGTTTATTAATTCTAAATGGGAACAGGGTTGCAGTTTTGCGATGTCAACTCAAGGGCACTCAGTGCAGTCTTCATGATGTTCTCAAGATTACAACATACAATGATGTTAATTTTTAGCTGAAAGAGTGTATTGTGTACATGTTTGTTTGTATGTGTGTCTGTATGTATGTGTGTGAGACAAAACGGAGGGGGGAGGGGCATGCAACGACACCAGTATTAAAAATACCATTGCAACGGTAAATTTGCTCGTTGCAACGGTACTTTTTACAGTTGCATAAACAAAAATATAGCGCTGCAACGATAACAGGATACCGTTGCAAAGATAGCTGGAAACCGTTGAAACAGACGGGTAGTTTTGACCCTGCTGGCTCACCATAGTAGTGGAGGACGGCGAAATGGGGTCTAACGGGGTCCCATGCTAAATAGAGTCACAAATGTATAGAGCGAAACGAGAATTTAACATAGGCGATATTTTGGTTCACAACATATGTATGACTGAAGTATCAAATCAAGCAACTTCTTTCTGTTTAGTTTCTTAAAAACTATGTCAGGCAGAATTATTTATTGTGATCTAGATCTTAAATATGTTACAATGTTGCTAACGCACTGTTAGGTACAAGTTTCATTCATAAATTGTTTATACAAAGCTACGTCTTCATATGCTATGGTAGATTGATAAATACACCGACCGACTTTACTTATTACCTCCAAGGTCAATACAAAGCTACGTCTTCATATGCTATGGTAGATTGATAAATACACCGACCGACTTTACTTATTACCTCCAAGGTCAATATACTTGTGAGAGTTGGAAATTTATTTTTTAAAATCTAGACACAGAGTGTTTTGGCAAAAGTGTCATGTGCTGCTGTTAAAACCACTAAACTAAAGCATGTGTGTATGTGTGTGCGCGTGTGTTTCTGAGAAGAAGAGAGTTGAAAAGGAGTGATGTGTTAAATAGGGTCGTACGTTTATAGGGACAAACGGAAAATTAACATGGGAAAATTGATGGTCGAAAGTTCATAGGAACAACGGGAAATTAAAATGATGCCGTCTTGTTGAAAGGTACGTTTTTTTTTAAAACAGTGTATTGAAGTTGTGTATATTAACAGAGGTCCTGAACCATGACTGTCGCCTGTATTGATGACATAAGCTCCAACGTCTTCAGGTTTAGCATGTGTAGGACAGGGTAGGGTGTAAAAGAAGGGGTAAAAAATAGAATTGAAAACCCTTCTCAATAAAACTAACAGCCATAACCCCAAACCTAAGCTCTATATAAAGTTAAATTCTCTACCCCATTCAATACTATTCCCAGTCCTGCCCTACTCTCCTTTTAAAATCAAAACCACCATCCTCATCATCTTTACATATCCAAACCCAATTATCTACTATCCACCATCTATTGTTTAATATCCAGCACTCAGTTATATGCTATCCACAAACCAGTTATTTATTATTCAGCACCAGCGCACCCCTCTTATTCAATAATTGCTTTTTAATTACAATCCAAACACACACACCGACTATCCAACAACCGCTTTGGATTACAATCTAGTACACACCACTACTATCCATCAACCGCTTTTTAATTACTATCCAAATACACACATCTACTATCCAGCAACTGCTTTTGATTACAATCAAAACACACACCCCTCACCCCTACTATCCAGGAGCCACTATTTGATTATAATCCAAACGCACACCCCTACTATCCAACCAACCCCTTTCATTACTATCCAAACACACATCCCTATTACCTACCTATAAACCATTTTATTATTACAATCCAAACACACACCCCTACTATCCAACAAACTCCTTTCATTAATATCCAAACACACATCGCTACTATCAATAAACATTTTTGTTATTACAATCCAAATACACACCCTACTATCCATCAACCGCTTTTTAATTACTATTCAAACACACACTTCTATTATCCAGCAACTGCTTTTTGATTACAATCTAAACACACACCCCTCACCCCTACTATCCAGCAGCAACATTTTGATTACAATGCAAACGCGCACCGCTACTGTCCAACAAACCCCTTTCATTACTATCCAAACACACATCCCTACTACCAATAAACCATTTTAATACATACTTTAGTGTGAAATACAGAAACTTATTGGCGAAATAATTTATATATTTTTTCATTCCTATATTTTCACATGTGAAAATATAAGATTACCCATCATGCCCTGCAACGCTGAATTGTGTGTGCCTCCATAAGTTACACCTGCAGCAATAAAAACAAGCACTTTGTGAGCTAGAACAAATAAATAGAAATTGCATTACATTTCAGACATGGAAATAAATGTTTGCTGACAAAATCTGAGTCGACACTGTTCTCGTCTCTATGAAGTTATTCCCTTCCCATTACTTCCTTGACAGCAGTGATAAACCCGCTGTGATGCATTTATGAATCGGACTTGCTTTGTGGTCGAATATGAAAAAATAGTTTGCAAAATGTCAAAAGTGTAATTTACTGCGACAGATTAGGTCAACCCAATCATACCGCTATCTTAAGTCATTGATATTTATATTACTAGGTTATAGAAAGTGAGGTGAATTTACGAAAACGGGGGTGGGGGTGTGGTGCTGAAGAGTGAGTTTAATCTTCTAAGCTTCGATTCTGGAGCATCTTTGGTATATAATTAAAAGAAAATTTTCTTTTCCTGCATAAATACAGGATATATTTCATCTTGTGATACCAAAAACGATATATTTTAACTCGTGGCTTCGCCACTCGTTAAAATGTCACGTTTTTTTGTACCACACTATGAAATATATCCGGTATTAACGTAGGTAAAGAAAATTTCGTCTATTTATTATTACAATCCAAACACCCCCCCTACTATCCAACAACCACTTTTGGATTACTATCCAAACAAACCCCCACTATCCAGTAACCACTTTTTGATTACAAGCCAAACTCACACCCCTACTATCTAACTGAAAGGGTGTGAGTGTTTATACACACGGATAACTTACATACATTCAAACATACTATCACACAAGAGGAGGGTAGGATTTAAAAGAAGGAGATAACATATACACACACTCTCAGTCATATACTATCAAATCCCTGTTATCTACTATCCACCAGCCAGTTTTTAACTATACAGCACCCAGGGACTTAGTATCCACCAACCAGGGATCTACTATCCAACGACCAGATATCTACTATAGACCAACAAGCGATCTACTTCCAACAACCAGATATCTACTATCAAACAACAGGGATCTACTATTCACAAACCAAAAATCTAATATCCACCAACCAGGGACCTACTATCCAACAACTAGTGACCTACTATCCACCAACCAATGAGCTACTATCCACCACCCAGTTATATATCCATTCTAAATAAAAGAAACGTCACTAATCCCACATACTGTTCAATGATCCTTCTTATAAATTAAGTGAAAATCATCTAGCCCCTTCAATAAGACCTTTTAGTTACTTCCCTTTATAATATACGTACTCTACATCCTTCAATATCTCCACTACATCCTTACAGAGTAAACTTTACTCAACAGGCTACAGACCATATAAATCCCATCTAAATAAAAACAAACAACCATTTAAAGAAGAGGGTGTGTGTATGTTTGTGCGTGTGTGTGTGTGTGTGCGTTTGTATTTGGTGTAGAGGACATTTATGAGATCAACGTACCGAGGACACACCTCAAACCGATGACGTCCTCGGTTGGAAAAAGGGTTAAATCTTGCTTCTACGAACAAATTTGGCCCAGAACAATGAAAAAGCATTATTTGTAGGAATGTCCCCTTTTACACACTTCGTGCTTGTTTCGTGATTTTGGAGTGTATCTTTCCTCCAATGCCGGCGATACACACGCCCGAAACCATGTCCTCGATTGCCCTGTGGAAAACTTGTAAAGAGATCTGTGCTATCAAATTAGAGGTTTCCTATAATTAGTATCTCCCTTTAGATCCAAACATCAAATACCAGTAACTTAGGTAAACTTGAAGAAGAAAAGCTGTTGTATATACCAGTCCCTGTATTTTGTATTAATATTTCACACATGCGTATCAATAGTGATGGGAAACTCAAGATACAATCGTGATGTACATGTCCAATACAAACAAATAAATCCACAACACGTCATACGAAAGACGTACATGAAACTGCTATTGAAAATACGTACAAATTCCTTATAGAGCAGTACCAAAAGTGCATATTTATCCTACATAAATGTAGGTCAGAACGCAGAACACACAAAGTATAGCTGACTCAGGCTGATCCGATGGCAGGATTCGAACCCGCAGACTTTCGGTCCCAAGACCGGAACGCTAACCAATGAGCCACTGCAGCTCCAAAAATTCGACCCAGACATTTATTTATTTACAAAAAGTCACAATTATCTACAAAATGAAACACGTATCACTTGTACATGTAAAAGGATATTTTAACTTCTTCGTTCACAATACCTTTTTAAGTATCGATAATTAAAAAACTGCCCCTACTAATAGTTCTTACCGTAAAACTTCGCCTTAATTCACAACAAGTGTGCTTAGTCTGTATAATTATATGTATGTTTGTGAAGATAACAGTTTTCATTTTAATTAGTTTCCCTCCCTCTCGAAGGAAAACAAAAGTTTGATAAAAGGAAAAGGATCTGAATTAAGGTTTCTCAGAGATTATGACACAGCCTATAGTGAATCTGCAGAAAGAGTACATTGATTGTGCACACATTGATTGTGCAGGCTCTGTGCATATAAAGTTTTCTTCCAGTTTTTTTTTTCATTTTTTTTTATTTTTTATTTTTTTATTTTTAAACTAGAAGTTATTTCACCAAAATATGATACTATATGGGTGAGAGTTATATATGCAACAAGAAACAACTTTCCAAGATCGGTCCTTGTGTAACATGACGTGGTTATAAATGATGCTATTTACACTTACGTTCTGGAGTTGTTTTATGTAAGTCACCTGAAACTAGAATCTTCAACTTTATGCCTTTGCACTTAAACTTACTATACATATATTTGTTTCTGATTTAACGCCTCCCTGGTTTTGACACTGCAACGACCTTATTTCTTGACCAACTTTCACATGAACAACAAAGCCTAAAAAATTAAATGCATCTTAAAATGCAAACAAACGTATTAGGTATTATTGCATTTTATTTTTGCATGTATAGTGTAGTTGTTTTGCTCTGACTTTGTAAAAAAAAATTAAAATCTGTTTTAAAATTAGTAAGATTTCCTTTATGTTTTTTTTATTTTCATATTGTCTTGACAGAATTCTCATATTATTCTGGAAAGTAAGCATAAAAGGATCATAGTTTAAAAATGAAATTTGGATCTTCATCTGAAGAATTTATATTGTATAGGTTAGTAATTCACAAATTTTCAATCATGCATAAACAAGTGAAAGGGAACTTTAGTTTGAAATGTAAAAGTGCAGGTTTGCTCATTTTACAGAAGTGTTTGTTAGCTATTCTCCTTGTATAATACTCCCAAATTTAAACTGCAGATAAATAGAAGACAACATTATATACGACTGTTGATTTCAGTTCTAATCTAACAGCTCCATGCTGGTAAGGAGGGCATTGAAATCAAGTTTCCATATTTAAGCACTGACGAGATGGAGCAGTATTCCTGATGTAAAATCCCAAAAGCTGAAATAGAGATCAAGGTAACAGGCCTATCTGCATTTTATGGGACCTACTAGTGTTGTATAGATTAAATAAGTATTAAATTGGTACACGAATCATAAAGCAGGGCAGAATAAGTATTAAATTGGTACACGAATCTTAAGGCAGGGCAGAATAAGTATTAAATCGGTACAATAATCTTAAGGCAGGGCAAAATGAAGTTGTCTCTTTTGTAACCAAAGTGTATTTCAATAAAAGATTATAATTACATGAAAAATTATATGAGCAACAGTGTAAGATCTTACACGAGTGCTTATTTCAATTGAAATCTACGAAACGAGTTGAATGATAAAAGACTCGCAAAAGATTGAAACTATTCAACGTATTTAATTAATTTCGTTTGAAATAATCTCAAATGTAAGATTATATTATATGTATCACATGACAATAAATACCGATGCTAGTCAATAAGAACCGCAAAAATAGTATAAAAACTGACTTGAAATTACATTCGGGTGCCTTGGTCATTACGCCTTTATCTTATATGCCGTCATTCGATATGTCACTGGATATTATTAAACGTGTGTGATATTGGAAAATATGATTATAGATATATAAATCTAAATAGAAGCCGATTTGGCTCAGTTGCTAGCGTCTCGGACTCGATATAGAAAGGGTGCGGGTTCGAGTCCTACCATCAGATCAGACCAAGACACTTTATTCCAATTGCATCGGCACTTAATAACATGCGTGCGTTACTGTGCCTTAAACCATCAAACCAAACCAAATCAATGTAAATCTAAATAACACAGTAGCTATGTGATATATTCATGTATTTAAAGCAGATTATACACATAAATGAAACCTCCAAAGTACTTGCATAGACTTCGTAATTACTCCTTTCGATGACAGACACTGATGTGACCTCGTGATGACAGAAATGACGAAACAGATCACATGCTCGAAGTCACGTGATCACATGACGCGCACTTGTTCTTTTATTCATTTCTAATGCAAGTTGGGTGTAAGAATTTCTCCTGGTATCATTATAACGCTTATTTATATACAAATAACTTATATCTCGGAAAGAAGACGCACAAATGTTTTATTCATTTTCTATTTGATAGAAAAGATTGATTGTTTATATCGCCATCTTTTGGGAGAAAAAGAAATAGCGACTCATTTAGCCTGCCTATGATTGAAATATCCTATTCGACTTTCCATTGGTCACAATCTAAGGTTCGTTATAGAATAATAATAATAATAATAATAATAATAATAATAATAATAATAATAATAATAATAATAAATATAATAATAATGATAAATGCCAACTTCTAGCAATCAGCAAATCATCAGAAATCTTTCAACTTTGCACCCCCACCACCTCACTACCACCCACTACCACTACCCACTACCACCCACTACCACTACCCACTACCACCCACGACCCCTTACACCGGTTGATTGAAACATGTGCCTTAAAAAAAGATAAGAATCTTATAAAAGAACCACTATGCAAACATCAGCCAAGTACAAATTTATCAGTAACAATGCTTAGTCTCATTAGCTATCAGAAAACATAGATCTGCCAATAAAACTAATCAAGGTTTAAAGAACGTTCAGCCAATCAAAGACTAATGTTTCCTACTCGGTGATTGATCTTTGACATGAATTGTCGACTACCAGCAAAAAAGCACTGGATTTTTTCATTCCTTTTTTGTTCAATCAAGGTTAATAGAACTTCCTACTTTTCAAAAATTAGCGTTTCTTCTACTGTGATATCAAAGTTTAACAAATTTGTCGATCTACCAAAGAATGTATAACTTTAAAATATCATAGCAGTTCTGAAATTTTATATTATTATATAGGAAACATCTTCGGCTATACATAGTATGACATGTATATGTAACCTACCCTAATGTCCATCTACCCTCGTACGTGTTTAGTGTCAGCCGTCAAGCAAAATACAATTTGAGAAAACAACACAGTCTCCTTCTCGCCCTCCAATCCAAACTATTATGAATCATATTTGGTTCCCGTTGTCCCTGTCCTCCTGGTGTCTAACTTAGAAATTCAGATTATCCTTAACTTAATACTCATAAACTCCATGGATGAATTGAGTCCTGGTGGTCAGTGTCTGGACTTTTTGAGTACTGACTAAATATGAATGTTACAAAATTTGATGTACCACTCTTATAGCCACCTTTTAAAGACATTCAGGCGTTTGCTTCCATCAACATAAAATACAAAATTATGTTTCGTTAAGCTGTATCGTCCATCATACAGCTGACGGCGATTTACTGCAAATAAGCAAAGTCTGACGCAATCGTAATATCACAACACCAGCAGGCGACTTACGGATTGCAAACGCTTTTCTTTGTTAAGAAATGTAGCCGTGATTGATTCTTAATATGTAAAAAGACATAAAAAGGTCATTTGCAATTCTCATTTCTATAGGTTGAGAAGAGTGGAAATAATAATGCTATGCCCAAAAATCACCGGCAATCAGTTACAGTGTACAGTTATTGTTTGTATTGGTCTATATATCTGACATACATTAAACGAATAGATCTCGGCGAACAGCCAGCGTCTCGATATTTATAATAATTTTTTTGTTAATATTTTTGGGGTTTGAAGTAAATTGCCGTTCCATTTACTGTTACAGGTGCCCACTTCAAAATACTGCATAGCTGTCCATAATAACGTGACTTCATAACTTTTCGTGGGTATCAAATTCTATGCTTTTGCAAAACATGACTTTTTCGACAGTGTATGAATTCGTGTATATGCCAATTACACAGCTCGCCTTTATGAAGTTTTTCGTAGTGTCCAGCTGCCATGCTAAAAATAAGTTAATGTCAAAGTGATCGTAACCTAGAAAATGTTGGCCATTGTGACAGGGCATAAAATACATAAAACAATAAAGAACATTCCCTTCTGTTATATCAAAGCAGAGGAACCTTAATTATTTGATAAAACCCAAAGGATATTTTTTCTGGTTTTTTGCTTCAAATCATTGTGAGGAAATCAGATTCAGAAACTATTATTATTGTCAACCCTAGAAGCCAGATTTTTCAAGGCGAAAATCACAGACTGTCAGTACTTCTTGAGTGACAGCCAGTATGACCACTGTTACAAGCATTGTTCATGCATCAGTAATTATCTTGATTAGCCACTGCAGATAAAATGCATGCAGTCCACTCTTCTAATACCTACTCATTCACATGTACAATACACATTTTACCTACTGAGAGTAATCTATTACAGTATAAATATCTAGTCATAAATATGGAACGTTTACCATTGAATAACCGTATTTATTCCTACTTTCAACTGCACTGTAATAAAGATACTTCTGTGAAGGCTTGTATGTATGTATATAGCATGCAGAAAGCCATGTCGTCATGAGGTAAACACAAATATTTAATTATGTTTGTAAAGCATAACATGTAGGTCACAGTGACCTTTGGTTGTAAGGTGTAGTACCAACTGAGATACATCCAGTTATCAAACTTCATAACTTTAAATGAACAAAACACATGAAATTAACTGTAAACACAGAATCTCAACAAAGTCACAGAAGCATGAAATATAGATTAAAGAGATCTCTTTCTGCAGTAAGGGTGAATTATGTTTATCAAGATGCTTCCATTCATCAAGTTTCATGAGTCTAGGTCGGAAAGTTGGTATATTGCATGGGCTAACCCATGTGATCATAAGATAAACTCAGTAACTTAACCAAAGCCAGTAAAAGGTGAAATATAGGTCACAGTGACCATAATTTATCTTAAATGCATTGTACAAACATAGGTGCATTGAAACCATTTAATTGAGTGTATATCATGCAACATGCAACCTGATAGCACTGGTCTACAATTTTTTAGAAGTCGTCTGCTTCAGAGATAAAATGTGCTATTTATTACGGATTTTGATGTGCTGAATTCAAATATGACAATTAAAACAACTAATTGGATACTGTTTCCAAGATATTTAAGTTTTTACATTTTATGACTATGTATATTGTGTACATAGTAGACTTTTAATCATAAATTGTAAACCTAGGTCTTTTCATGTGTTTATGGTTGCTTTACATGATAATATTTCACTTGTCCTGTTTAGGTAACACTTTAAAAAACAGCAAAAGGGTTATATAAATAAAAAATATATTGAAACAAAAGTCAAAAAACTATTATGTATATATAAGTACATAGTTTAGTCCTTATTCAGTGTCTACTCGGTGCTTCTTGGCTTGTCTCTTGTATTCATTATATGGAGCATCTCTTGTCAATGTCCAGCAATAGTCTGCAAGCATTGATGGGCTCCATTTGCCCTGATAGCGTTTGTCCATTATTGCAATGCCCTGGTGAAATCGCTCGCCGTGCTCGTCGCTCACTGCTCCGCAGTTCGGTGGAAAAAATCTAGATGAGAGTGCAAAAAATGTATCTTTAGTGACATGTTGCAACCAAGGATTTTGTATGCCTTGATGAGGTTTTCCACCAACTCCCTGTAGTTGTCAGCCTTGTTGTTTCCAAGAAACTTTGTTGCCACTAACTGGAAGGCTTTCCATGCCGTCTTTTCCTTGCCACGCAGTGCATGGTGATATGCATCATCTCGAAGAAGTTCACGAATCTGAGGACCAACAAAGACACCTTCCTTTATCTTAGCTTCACTTAACCTTGGAAATTTTCCAAGGAGGTACTTGAAAGCTGCTTGTGTTTTGTCCATGGCCTTGGCAAAGTTCTTCATCAGACCCAGCTTGATGTGCACGTGTGGTAACAAAATCTTGCATGATTCAACAAGTGGTGGATGCTGAACACTTTTCATCCCAGGCTTCAATGACTGTCGGAGAGTGGCCAATCTCTCTTGATGTAGTGGGAATCTCTCGCACGACTATCACTTTCGCAGAGAAAACAGCAGTACTTTGTGTATCCAGTCTGTAGACCAAGCAAGTGAGCAAGAACCTTGAAATCGCCACAAAGCTGCCACTGATGTTGGTCATAGTTTATGCACCTCAAAAGTTGTTTCATGTTTTCATTGGTTTCCTTCATATGGACTGCATGACCAACTGGAATTGATGGCAAAACACTGCCATTATGCAGCAAAACAGCTTTAAGAATCGTCTTCGATGAATCAATGAACAGTCTCCACTCATCTGGATCATGAACGATGTTGAGGGCTGCCATCACACCATCGATGTTGTTGCCGGCTAGAAGATCACCTTCCATGAAGAAGAATGGGACAATATCATAACCCTAACATCACCTGCCAGAAGATTCCACTGCTGTAGTCTGGAGCCCAACAGCTCTGCCTTACCCTTGGGTAGTTACAAATCCCTGACAAGGTCATTCAGTTCACCTTGTGTTATGAGGTGTGGTTCAGAGGAGGAGGATGGGGTAAAATATGGGTTATGTGACATTGATGGTTCAGGATTAGAAGTTTCATTCTCTTCCTCTTCCTCGTCTGACTCAAGTGAGAATGATTCTGGTGCATCAGGAACCGGCAGTCCTTCTCCGTGGGTTATTGGGCGTATAGCTGATGGAATGTTTGGATAATGCACAGTCCGCTTTTTCTTCTTTGACACACCTTTCCCAACTGGAGGCACCATGCAGAAGTAACAATTGCTGATATGATCTGTTGGCTCTCTCCAAATCATTGGCACTGCAAAAGGCATAGATTTTTTTTCCTGTTTAACCACTGGCGAAGATTTGTTGCACAAGTGTTGCAGCATATGTGTGGGGCCCACCTCTTGTCCTGATCTTCAATTTTGCAGCCAAAATAAAGGTGATAGGCTTAACCCTAGTGGTTATACTGCGCTTTTGTGATGCAAAAGTCACTTCACCACAAACATAGCAGAAGTTATCTGCATTGTTCACACAAGTACGAGGCATCTCTGCTCACTTTGGCTAAACAGAAATGTGTCTCTTTGCAAAATCGAACACTGACAAATAAGAGAGCACGACACTGTATGATTTGTAGAGCTGATATAGGGCAATTTCTTCAGCAGAGTGATGTAAGCTTAGTTATGATTGCATCATCCATGACTTTTAGGAATAACATGATACAATTCATATCATGTATGATGCAATACCAGCTTCAGATTGCATCATTAATTGTTTTGCCTAAAAAGCAAGTACTGTCCAAACCCAGTCATATATTTATTCATATATCCAGTCAAAGATGTATTTTAGTAATTTCTGGTTTAAATTGAGATCCCTTCCCTTTATAACTCACTTATCGTCCGCCATTCCCAAGTCAAGGGTCGTATATACTGACCCAGTATCATATCTTTAAAACTAGAGCCAATCAACAATTGTAAGCATCATTTTCGTTCTCAGTGACCCAGAATTAGTAAAGTTTGACAACATTTATTACGGAAGCATTTTGGCTGTAGTTTTTGTATTGACACTTTTTTCTTGACCTGGTAGCAAAATGTAGCAAACATGCAATTTATACTCCTACCCAGCTAACACACGACGTTTCTGCTAGGCTGCTGTAATGGTTACATGTGGAAATAACGTAGAGGCAATGTTGCTAAAACATTTCACATACACACTCTTAATTGTCCTTCAAACTCAAAAGCATACAAAAATTATAAATTACACGTATATACAATGAGTATACCAGTTTACACAGCAAATGATGTTATTTATACTTGGTTAATATGTTACGGTTTTACAACGTTGTACCGATGTTGTGATAAACACACAAATATGAGGGGGAACCATCATTGTTTTGAACTTTTTAAAATGCTACTTCCAAAAGAAATAGCTGATAAAAGTTTGCAACTTGTGTTGGAAAATATTTTATTTTTCAGCTTGCATGTTTACAAGCATGAAGTATGATATTTACCTTCTCAGATTTTACGATGCTACCAAGTGTGTAGCCCTTCTGGAACCGGCAGGTGAATTTGATATTTTACAGGATTCATGAAGTCACGAAGCTTGAAAATCGATCACTCACTGCATGAACGGCGGTAACTACAAATAGTTATAAAAATTTAAACGAAAGCTAAAAAGTAAATAACAGAACAAGATTTTAAGCATTTTTTACAAATATTATCAAAATCACACAAGAAAGGTACGCGAATACATAAGTCATTATCTAAGTGTAATTTAAAAACCACTCAAGTTTATATGTTTGGACTAATACGTCATTTTGGAGATCTTCAAACCAACAGTTTATATGAACTTTCCCACCAATTTAAATGCGCATGATATGATCAGTCACCGATGACTGCGTGTGCGGACGTTTGTTATCATTCTGAGTTCCTCTGAGTATATTGTTACATGTCATATACATTACATGTCATCTACTACGACATAATATGGGCAAATTTTACTTCTTCAAAATGCAATCTTATTTGAATCACATCATGAAGGTTCAAAATATCGCTACTTATTAATTTGTATCGGAACAAAAACGTGCTCGATAGCTTAATAATTAATGATTTCCTTTCACACAGATATTTGATATACATGCTGTCAGGTAATAACATGTATAATCAAGATAAATATATCGTATTTCCCTTTGTTTTCGAAGGTTTAGCAAGTTTACTATTAAAATTATTTGTGATAAAGAATGGAAACACAACAATGCTACGTATCTCCGTGATTCAGTTAAATGTGCAACTGTGTACATAACTGCTAGCAGCATAAAGATCCTAATTGTAATAGTTTTATACGGGTAAACAAAGCTAGTCTACAAAATACGTACTAAGATTCATTTAACTTACTTGACATACTGATAGATGAAGTAAAACTTATGCAATCAGCTCTCCCGTCTGCACCCCACCCCACCCCAAAAGTAAAGTTGCATCATTTTTTGTTTCATGTACTTGCAACTTGTTTGATTTAGATTTTAAGGACGAGGACGTTTCTAAAGTGATTCATTGCATAGGTGCTTTGGCTGTAATGGTCTCATTAGATTATTGATTATTTTAATTTGATGTGTATGAGTAACTTTAAATACATGTACTCTGTAAAGGCAAATGAGGTTAATTCATCTTTGTTGAAAACAGGTAGAATTATGCGGTACATCTTGATTTACTAGATTAAGGACATATACAGAATATCTTAGCATGCTTCCAATAAAACAACGTTATAATACTTACTGGAAAGACAACCCGATACGGCAGTCTTTGTTGCAACATGCTAAATCATTGTTACATAGTATGCAGAGACGCAATAAATATTTGACAAATGATAGAAACTTGATATCAATGACCATGTTCCCATAAATATATTATGATAAAGATTAGAGCCAAGTTTCATCAGTAAGTCTTTTTTTCTTTTTCCGTTTAAAATAAAACAAATCACATAACATTTCAATGTTGGATGCAACACCTGATCTCAGGATGTGGGTAATAAAACTTTATCAGTGAAAAAGAAGTAAAATATCTTTGATAAGTCAAAACCTGCTCGACTCGAATGTCATTACTGGATTGACAACCTGATACCAAAGTCTTTGATGCAAAATGCTATGTCATTGTTACGTATTATATAGAGACACAAGAAGTACTTAACAAATATTAGAAATTTCATTCGATGATACGTGTTCGTAAAAATATATTTGGTTAATCATTAGAGTCAAGTTCTATCAGTAAAATCTATGCAAATGTAGAGATATTTTATGCTCTGGTAAAAACCCACATTAATCCTTGACATTTTCCTCCTTGCAATACAAGCCGTAGATCCACTGGTTCTACCATATAAAATGTGAAATTCTAGCCTTCAGGCACCTGCAATAGTGACAAGCCTTCACCTGGTAGCAATTTATTACAGCAATTAGGAAATTAGTGACCGGTGTGATTTGTATCAATTAAAATCAATGGCCACACATTTCCCTGTCCGACACCTCATCAAAGCCAATACAGTAAAATAATCTACACAGTAGTTCAACATACAACCTAGGTTTAAAACTTTAAGGAGGAGTCTATGGTCATATGGTCATTTGGCGGCCATATTGGATGTCTGATTGGCACCATTTTAATTCAGGACCAAGGAAATATCAATATAAGTCTTTTAGTGAAAACCCCATGTTGATTTGACCATCCATTCAGAAGTAGTACCGATTGTAAGATTTATACATGGCTACTGTGGCTGCGATATTGGATGCACCAGCGGCTCCATTTTCATTTAGCACCAACTAGATATCTTAATAAAACTTCTAGTGAAAAAACCCATGCCGACATGACTTTCCGTGCAGGAGGAGTAGCAATAGCAATATTTTCAAGATATCAGTTGTGGCTGTCATTTTGGATGTTGAAATACGACAATTTTCATTTTGGACCAATTACACCTTATGATGAATCTGTGTGTAAAGTTTCATGGAAATGATCCAGGTAGTTTAGGAGGAGTAACGATAACAAACTTATGCTAACGTACGGACTGACAACAGGCCATACTTCATGTCCTGCACAACCATATCAAATCAAAAGGGTCTGAACGTCATTTAAATTTGCTCAATAAGTATGCAAATTCAACCTGATCAGTAATCTTAATATGAGGATCAACTTGTCTACAGTGTCACTTTTACATTTATATTGATTGTTATGCCATAATGTACCTACATCTACACTGACAGCGTGGTTAATAAGTTACTTCAGAATCAAACGTCTAACCTTTAGGTTGTTTACCTGTTACCCAATACGCATACAATTTCACTTGTGTCCAACGAATAGCTAAGTGAGCAAGTACATATTAGTAAGCTAGGAAGCATGCATGCATATACGTGTATGTATGTGTGTGGTGTGTGTTACGGAATTAAATATATTTTTCCTTTTAATAATGGTACAGTTTATTAGTTTATGATCTCTGTTCTTAGTCTAAACAATTGTCGTCTTATGAGTATACATACGGTAGCCTCGATCGATATTTCACCTATTTGCTTGTAGCTTTATTTTCCGCGCGTGAGAGAATAATGAACTTTCGACCTAGTTCTCGTACTTTTAGGAGTAAACATTATGTTGACCAGGAATTATAGTTTAAGGTCACATCCGAGGAATGAATCGTGTTTACTAGAAGGAAATTATTTCGAAATACCCAGTTGTTTATTGAAGACGTAATATGGGTTTTATTTCGATTCTGCGCATTAAGGCTATATATATATATATATATATATATATATATATATATATATATATATATATATATATATATATATATATATATATATATATATATATATATATAGGAAATAATCCTGTGTTTAGGCATTCTTCATAGTTACATTTGAATAGACAGAATATAACGAAATTGGTTCAGTTTGTGTGTGGGATATTCTTATTTGAAGATTTATTTATTATTAATACAGTACATTTAGGATTCAGTACTGTCTTTAATCTGAATTATTATACAGCTCCGTGGATTAATCGGAAACATTTCTAAAACTTGTGAAATTCCAGATTTACAAGGATTATTTTGATATAACTTAATCTTATCAACATATTAGCACAGTAAAGGCTATTTCATTCGGAATACTACCTTCGGAATAGTTGGATTAACTTCCGGAACAGTGAACTTTAAAACAATTTATGACTTTTAAGGATATTCTATACTGTAAGTTATTTTTAATTCTTTGACTTTAATTGTTTGTTGAAATATTTTAATATTTTAGGAAATTAAAGATTTGTATTTTAAATCTTGAAAGCTTGTTTGAGTCTTTTCTTTTGTTACATAACCCCTAGTCGTAACATGTGTACGTGTAAATATATATATATATATATATATATCCAACAGAGCAGAAAGTGGTTTACCCGCATCCTAGTAAAGGATGTGTGATTATATGAAGTAAAATATTATATGGAGAAAGAGTATTATCATACAGGTTAGAGACTTTTTAATCCCCTACCGACATTCGAATACGGCACGGATCGCCTTCACTGCACGCATCAGTCCCATATCCTCCCGAGTAAGTGCACATCGCACAAAAAAAGGATGGAACATAGTCGTGGGTACAAGCATTCGTGCGTAGCTAATACACTCGAATGGCGACCCATTAATTAACTCTAATCTAATACACAATCACTCCGGATTCCTCTGACAGAAATTGAGGCAAATATATATATATATATATATATATATATATAGATATATATATATATATATATATATATATATATATATATATAGAGAGAGAGAGAGAGAGAGAGAGAGAGAGAGAGAGAGAGAGAGAGAGAGGGAGAGATATAAATGTATACAGAGTGAGAAGTGCTAACCCTGCATCCTACAGGATGCGTGATAAGGTCAAGTGAAATTATGTATGGAGAAAGAGTATTATCGTACAGGTTAGAGAATTTGTAATATATTCGTCCCCTACTGAGACTCGAACCCGGGTCCGCGGGTTATGACACCAATCAGCTTGCCTCCAATCAAGACCTTTGATAAGGCTGAATATTAAATAAACAGGGTATTGGATAGTAGATAACCGGATACCATCCTTCGTGGTTATTGCATTCTTGTGTAGCAGAAACAATTGGCAACCCAGTAATTACCTGTCATCTAATACAGTCACTCCGGATTCCTTTGACAGAAATCGAGGCGTATAGAAATTAATATAGAGAGTTACAAATATACACCCGGATAGAGCGGATAGTGCTATCTTTGGAACTTACAGGAGGATGCGTCATAATATGATGTGAAATTATATATGGTGAAAGATACAGGTTAGATAATTTTTAATTCGTTAATTAAAAAATCTCTAATATATATATATATATATATATATATATATATATATATATATATATATATATATATATATATATATACAGAGACAGATATATAAATCCCTTCTAAATAAAACAAACAACCCTTAAAAGATGTATGTGTGTGTGTGTGAAACACAGAGAGAAAGAGAGAGATAGGTAAAGTCCAATTATCTACTATCCAGTACCTTGTTTATTTAATATTGAGCTTTGTCAAGGATCTTACTCGACATACCATAAAAATTATTATTATTATTATTAAGGCCATAAAAAATCATTGTTATTATTATTATTATTATTATTATTATTATTGAGTGTAATAAGAAATACAAGTAGGACACTATTTTGCCGTATTATAGGATATTAATATTAGGCAACACTTAAAAAACAGACAGACTCACCACACATGATAAACCTATGACGTTATTACAAGATTTCTCTTCAAGTGAAGCCCGTCACCTATTACTACAGTGTTACAAATCATACCCTTGGTTTTCAGAAACTTATCAATGAAAAATTTTGTCAATGAATGTTTCTAACTTAGGATTTACCCTTGTCTTTAGAAACTCATAAAAATAGGGTAACCTAATGTTAATTTATCGTTGTCCTATAATAGGGCATAAACTCTGTTCTAATTTTATTTCGTACTATACCCAATAATAATAATAATAATAATAATAATAATAATAATAATAATAATAATAATTTGTATGGCCTTAATAATAATAATAATAATAATTTTTATGGCCTTAATAATAATAATAATAATAATAATAATAATAATAATAATAATAATAATAATAATAATAATAATAATAATAATAACAATAATAATAATAATAATAATTATTATTTTATGGCCTTAATAATAATAATAATTTTTTTTATGGTATGCTGAGTAAGACCTTTGATAAGTCTGAATATTAAATAACAGGGTACTGGATAGTAGATAAGTAGACTTTAACAATCTCTCTCTTTCTCTCTGTGTTTCACACACACACACACACACACACACACACACACACACACACACACACACACATCCATCTTTTAAGGGTTCTTAGTTTAATTTAGAAGGGCTGTATATGGCCTGCAGTCTGTTGAGTTAGGTTTACTATGTAGGGACGTAGTGGAGATACAGATGGAGGTAGAGTAGGTATATTATAATGGGAGGTAACTAAAGGGTCTTCTGGAAGGAGCCAGATATTTTTTTACTTAATTTATAAGAGGGATCATAGAGCGGTATGTGGGATTAGTGACGTTAGTTTTATTTACAAGGCATATATAACTGGTCAGTGGATAGTATATCCTTGGTTGATGGATAGTAGGTCACTGGTTAAATAACTGAATGTGTGTGTGTGTGTGTGTGTGTGTGTGTGTGTGTGTGTGTGTGTGTATATATATTTCATCCCCTTCTTTTACATCCTACCCCCATCTTGTGTGGTAGTATGTTTGTATGTATGAAAGTATAGCGTGTGTATAAAATCACTCCTATCCTTTGAGTTAGAAAGTAGAGGGGTGTATTTGGCTGTAATCAAAAGTGGTTGCTGGAAAGTAGCTTTGTGTGTGTTTGGATAGTAATCGAAAAGCGGTTGTTGAATATAGGGGGTTGGGGGTTGGATTGTAATACAAAAAGTGGTTTATGGATAGTAGGGATGTGTGTTTGGATAGTAATGAAAGGGGTTTGTTGGGTAGTAGGGGTACGCGTTTGGATTGTAATCAAAAAGTGGCTGCTGGATAGTAGAGGTGTGTGTTTAGATAGTAATTAAAAAGCGGTTGATGGATAGTCAGGGTGTGTGTTTGGATTGTAATTCAAAAGCAGTTGTTGGATAGTAGGGGTGCCCGGGTGCTGGATAATAGATAACTGGTTTCTGGATATTAGACAACTAGATGGTGGATGGTAGATAATTGGGTGTTGATATGTAAAGCTTATGAGGAATGTGGTTTTTTTTTAAAAAGGAGAGTAGGGCAGAACTTGGATATTATAGAATGGGGTAGAGATTTTAACTTTATACCTAGCTTAGGGTTGGGGTTATGGTTGTTAGCTTTATGGAGAAGGAATTTAAATTCTATTTTATACCTCTTCTTTTACATCCTACCCTGTTCTTGTTATAGATAACAACTATAAAAGAACCCTACACATGATAAACCTGAAGACGTTGGAGCTCATGTTATCAATACAGGCGACAATCATCGTTCAGTACCTCTGTTAAGATACACAACTTCAATACGCTGTTAAAAATACATACTTTTCAACATTACGGCCTCATGTTTATTTCCCGTGAGTTCCTATAAACTTTCGACCATCAATTTTCCCATGTTAATTTCCTGTTTGTCCCTTTAAACTTTCGACTCCTATTTAATACAGGACTAATTTTTAAATCTCTCTCTCTCTCTCTGTCTCTGAAACAGACACACACGCACACACACATACACGCATGCTTTAGTTTGGTGGTTTTAAACATCAGCACATTACATTTTTGCCAAAACACTCAGTGTCTAGATTTTTTTTGCAAAAAATTCCAACTGTCACAAGTATATTGACCTTGGAGGTAAAAAATAGTCGGTCAGTGTATTTATCAATCGATTATAGCATGTGAAGACGTAGCTTTGTACAAAAAAATTGCTGAATGAAACTTTGACCTAACAGTGCGTTAGCAACATTGTAACATATATAAGATCTAGATCACACCAAATAATTCTGCCTGACATGGTTTTTAGAAACTAAACAGAAAGAATTTGCTTGACTTGATACGGCAGTCATAAAAATGTTGTGAACCAAAATGGCGCCTAATGTTAAATTCCCGTTTGGCTCTATAAATCTTTGACCTTATTTAACATGGGACCCCCATTAGACCCCATTTCGCCGTCCTCTACTACTCACCGCGACACTATCACGTTATAACGGCTCATCTGCAATTTTACGTTTCCTCAGAACTTTCGTAGATTTGCTCGTCTCTGAGTACACAGCACTTCATCGGTTGGTTATAGAATAGAACATTTTTGCTTCACAGAGAAATGCAAACATTGAAATTCAATGAAAGGAAAGAGTAGTTTTTTAAACACCGACCTTCAATATTTTGCTTTGCCGATTCCTTATTTTTTTAGATGTATTTATATTTATTATATGTTGATTCACTGCTCTCATCACAAAATGGACAATTTATAAAGGTTTTTTTACAATCTCAGTGTAGACTTGTTTTATATTGTATACACTGATAAAATTGCAAAACGAATCATTTAAATCTCCATTTCTTACAAAGTCATATTTTTCCAGTGCAGTCAACATGCCTTGACCCTATCGACTTTACTTATCACTTTTTGGGGTTAGAACAAAAATTCCGAGAACGCCATAAGAAATATATGATTCATAATGATTTTTCAAATTTTTATCTTGCGTGACAGACGAAAGTAAGCGAAAGGTACTTTAGTAGCAGGCGCAAGTAAGCAAATGCACCTAGGCGTACCAATACAGAAAGATCTGGTTTCGTATTCATGAAACTCCTCAACCCGAGTGCTTACTCAAACTCAAAATGACCTTTGTCACGGGACTTATATTCCTATATTTGTTAAATTGTTACAAAATAAACTATACTTACTTCACATACATCTGTCTCTGAAGGTACTACTACTCTAAAATCTCTTGCATTTCCTGTTGTTGTTTTTTTTATTATTATTATTTTTTTGTTGTTGCTGTTATTGTAAACTATCAAAATTGAGTTATAGCGTGCACTCAAGTTGAGAGGTTTCATGAATACAGGGTCTGATCTTTCATTTCTCGTTGTTTATGGCGAAATTTTTACTATACAGAACATATAAACATACCCCAAAATGACAGTGGTTTACGTAGCTACTCTCCCTTGCTCACGTTGACTCAACTGTAATTGGTGAACAATCGAAGTGATTATATAACGTGGAAATAGTATATACTTAGGTTAGAATCTACAAAAGTATGTCGAACATTTCAAGACTTTTTGTGTTACAAAACATTACCGATTTTATTTTATATTCATCACGTTTACATGAAAAACTATGCACAGAGCACATAGTCTTCCATTACTTCATGAGTTGTTTCCCTTTAATTAAAGGGTGCTCTTGCTGGTGGTGTTCTTGGCTTTGCGTTCTCTCTTTGGGTGAGTATTGGGGCTTACATCAGTAAACCAGTGAAGCTTCATGATACCCCCATTTCTCTAAAAAACTGTCCAATGAGTAACACTTCAACGGCAAGTAATTCCACAACAGTTTATCCCTGGACAGATTTAACAAGTACAAGTTTAACGACGTTGGCAAGTGGAACCAGTAGTCAAGAAATGTGAGTCTATTTTTTATTTTTTTTTAGAATTGCATTTTGTTTCCTTCTTAACGATAACATGGAATTAAAATGCCGTTATTCTCTTTTACAGAAAGGTATCAGCTCATTTGTTTTTTCAAACGCACATTTGTAATTATTACACAAACCTTTTGACGGTTAGACATTATCTAGACCTCGGATATGGCAAATTAGAATGATTTCAAAAGTATATACGAAACAGTCTGTAGGTTTTTTCTTTATAAAACTTTGCTTAAAAATGTTATAACTGGGTATTTTTCTAGAAGTATTGCTAGCATATTCATCATCTGGCTTTCGTTGACTTCAATTCATTTTGACTAAAATCGCGGAGAGAGACACAAATTTGAAAGAAGATACATCAAATTCATTATATTTGCACTTATTATCTGAATGTATTGTGTCATATTTTTTAGTGTGAATAATGAACCGTATTGATTCAATGACTTAACCAAATATATTCGTACAGACGCGCAAGCATACGCACACACACACACACACAGACACACACACACACATACAGATACAGATGCGATAAGATTATATAGATATGTGCTAAAAATGAATACCCACGTCGAACAATGTACACGAAACAGACGATTTTTCATCCACTAAAGTGATCGGCAAATATTCGTTGATGTGTTGCGGTTTGCAGTTGAAATTCATTCAGTACAACGGAGAAGATCAATTGAAATTGTTTTACTTTTTGAAAAACATGATGTAAATCAATCTTGGTTACAAACACCATTAGTGAGAAACATATGCACAAAGAGCACGTTGATGAATCTGATGCTATTCCAAGGTACATGCTGATTGTAACTCATTTCAAGCTTCTCCTGCAATCTCTTCTTCAGGGAAGGGTTGGACAAGCTGTACGGATTGTCCTACATCTGGTTCAGCGTTCTGGGCATCTTGATCGTGGTGATAATTGGTTTAGTGGTCAGTCTCTTGTCAGGTGAGTGTATTCAGGTGTAAGTAAGAGTTACATCTGTAATGAAGTAGTAATGAAATAACTCGTATTGATAACCAATTTAATCAAATAATTACTGAATTACCTCTCGTGATTACGATTCTGAAATCTCAGTAGAGCTTGCTGATCAAATAGAAACCGTGCAATAAAATAAAATTGATCAAGACAATTATCACGTTAGCGATGTTTATTGAGTATAGATTGTGCCTTTCAATCTAGGATCATAGGCGTCGTTTCTTAAATACAACAGAGCTTTTTAACATGTGCAATTGCGCATAAAGGAAATTATTCCGTATTTCAGAGAAATAGATATTGCAAAGCATATTTAGTTTGACAAGATTATGAAATGAAACATCTCGTGGCTTTTCTGCAAAATTATATCTCAGAAATACTTTGATGAAGTGATATAGCGTAAAAAGAAGGAAATCGCCGGAAAATTCAGTCACACGCCAAAGTACGCCGGGTAATGGCGGCTAATGTAATTTTTCGGAGGTGCTTTTCCAATCATTGGCGGAAAGGCCCGAGAGTGTTCCGATTGACTAGATTATCACCGTTATGTTCCAAATTGTCTTATACACAGCATACTAGGTATGGACACAGCATACTAGGTATGGAATATACATCCTTAATATGTGTTTTCGCGACCTTTACCTTTGCAATCCAAAAGGCGTTTTTCTCTGTACTGATTTCAAGACTGAAAATGCTAACTACAAAAATGGCAATCTTGTATATAAATCCCTCGTTTGCTTGGTGTGTGTGTGTATCTGTACATGTATATATATATATATATATATATATATATATATATATATATATATATATATATATATATATATACTTTTCTTCCCGAAACATACTCTGATTTTGTCCTCTAGACTTAACATAGGAGGTAACTGATATATATCTTCCGGTATACGTCGTGGTCAAGCTGTATACGTCGTGGTCAAGCTGTATACGTCGTTGATAAGGACATGCGTCCTGAGAGTATGGCTCCATCCCACCTTTTACGTGAAGCCATATAAAGCGCTTGATATATTCATGCGCACCATGAATGAAATTACTAATGAGGCTGAGTAAAGAATTAAAACAGCATATTTATTTGAATATTTCAATTTTTCCAGACAGTAAGAGACATAATAACTGATGCTAATTGTAAATTAGAGCATATAATAAACAAAAGAGTGTACGTGTACTGTCTGATATCTCGGGTAGACTTGTTGTTTTGGTGTACTCACAAGCTCATTGGTCACATGCCAAAACAATTCGTCCGCTGTGTACTGTCTGATATCTCGGGGTGGACTTATTGTCTTAGTGTCACAAGCTCGTCGGTCACTTGCCAAAACAACTCGTCCACTCGAGATATCAGATAGTGCCACTAGGTTTAGGTAAAGCAATATGACTCCACTATTTCATCACAATGATTGCTAAGATGTATTAAAATGGCCATGTTGTTACAATTCTGAATGCGAACTGTTTAAAGCTACGCATATCATAATCTGTGCAGTTGTTGTTTGCATTCTTCAACTATATGAAAATCTGCTATTTTTTTTAAATTATGAGATAATGGAGGAAACGGGTTTGGGTGAAATCTCATACAGAAAGAGTAACAGAAGGTCCAACTGAGTCTACATCAACTGATAGGCACCTTTGTAGTTCATGACATACTGTATCGGGGGAAAAATGTATACGTATATAGTGATTCTGTTCTAAACGCATTCAAGAGCTTTTGAAGTGCCTTTGATTCAATTTTTTTACCATTACAAAAACTCCTCCCATTCCAGCAGTTGTTGTTGTTGTTGTAGTGGGTTTAACGCCATTTTTCAGCACATGATATGCTTGCTATACATGGCGGCCAGTTTTATCTGGTGGAGGAAGAACCCGGGAAGACCACCGGCCCACGGGAAGCTACTGGCAAGCTTTCTCACATATCCACATTGGCCGAGCCCGAGACTCGAACCCACGCGTACAGAGGTGAGATGGCAGTGATCTGTAAAGGCGAGCGCCTTAGACCACTCGGCCACCCGGGGCCCCTCCAGTATCGTAATATGTTCGCAAATATTACCCGAATAAATCTTAAAGCAGAGTCAAATCTTGCTCTTCCCGTATATTCTTGGTTATAAGTCTAGTCCAACTGCAAACAACATAGACCATGATCTGCCGTCGCACAATATGGTTTGTTCTACTGATTACTCCTAGCAAAACTGCAGAATGCGGCGGCAGATCTGGGTCTGTGCAGTTTGCAGTTAGACTCGACTTATAAGCGAGTATAGACGGTAGATATTAGCATCATGAAGATATATAAACTTGAGGTATAAAGGTTGCACAAAGTTGATAATTATGGACAAAATAAAACACTCATTTTTTTTCAGATAAATTTAGAGCAGAAAAGCATCCCGTCGATCCCGATCTGCAGCTCAATGTCCTGAAGAGGCTTTTTCATTGCTTCTGTAGAAAACGAGGAGAGAGTGAAAAAGAACATCACGTAGTAGGCAGTCTTTCGTTACGATATCTTTCACAATTAATTCGTAATTTACAAGTTTTAATTTATTTTTATCTGTGTAACAGGAGCTCGTCTCCTTAAATATATTATACCTGACATAGGTTACGTCAGAGACTCTGAAATGAATAGAAAGTTAGATGATATAGGACTTTGTTTTAATAGACTACCGTATATGCTCGCATATAAGTCTATACCAACTGCAAACTGCATAGACCCAGATCTGCCGTCGCATAATGCGCCGGCAGATCTGGGTCTATGCAGTTTGTAAGGACTAATCAGTAGAACAAACAATATAGACCCTGATCTACCGGCGCATGATGCGACGGCAGATCAGGGTCTATGTTGTTTGCATTTTAACCTAGATATACGCGAGTATACGGTATTTAACCCGACAGACTGATAGTCTTGATAGCATATTGACATCACCCATTTTTACATGTATATCATATTCGATCTTTATGATAATAACCATAATAATTAACAGCTACACTGGTAAAATTCAATAATCGTGAAGGGAAATGGGTAATGGCTTGTTTTCCACTACGACTGAGAAAATGGTACCTTTATTGAAGAGGCCCAAAGTTCATGCACTAACGTCACAGTATTTCGATATGTTTTATGTGTTGGAAGAGGATTCAAAAAGATAACTTTTGGCCGCATGTGATGCATCACATTGAACGCATATGATGCATCACATAGTACGCATTTGATGCATCACATAGAACGCATTTGATGCATCACATACATAGTACGCATTTGATGCATCACATAGAACGCATTTGATGCATCACATAGAACGCAATTGATGCATCACATAGAACGCATTCAAACGTTCATCCTCTTTTAAACGAATCGCGTGTTCATTAAAAAACAGCCACGTATTGAGGCAGAAAGATCACTTTATTTACATAACTTTTTAAAAGAGTTTTTGTAAATTACCTTTAGACATATAACAGTGCCAAAGATGGGTAGCCTTGGACTCTCCGTTTAAAAAAAAAATGCATATTGAGAATCCATTTTACAAAAATGTGTCTTGTAGATTATGACATCAGTTGTAATTCATCAAATTTGATTCAACGTTTGTCTGAGACTTCAAAAGTACAACAAATATAAAAAAGAAAGGAAAGAAAAGAGAAAATGTTGGGGTTATATACTCAAATACTCTTATAAGTAAAAACACAATGATTATATATTTAGCAGTTATAAAATCATGTTTCTCTATCTTTTACCCATGTAAGTCTCTATCTAGCTAACACATACATACATATATATACACATACATATGTGTAATTAGCTTCAAGATCCTTCAATATATCCGCCTCTCTCTCTCTCTCGCTCTATCTCTCTCTCTCTCTCTCTCTCTCTCTCTCTCTCTCTCTCTCTCTCTCTCTCTCTCTCTCTCTCTCTCTCTCTCTCTCCCCAGAGTCTGTCCATAAATATTTTCATATGCGTCAGACATAAAATATTTAGCCTTTTTGTACAAAATCCATTTTTGATTAAATGTGTTCGAAGCTGCTATTTTCATGAGCAGAGTACTTTTCTGATAGAAAATATAACTAGAATTCCTTCTTAAAACGAAAAACGCTATGTAGTTCATTAAATATCTACATCTATCTATCTATCTATCTATCTATATATATATATATATATATATATATATATATATATATATATATATATATATATATATATATATATTGCTTCAGTGACAAAATAAATAAATTAATAATATCATCTCATTAGTTTTCCAAGTATTAGAAAAAATCTTTTGTAGGAGTAAAATTAAATAGATGGTAATACCCGTTCCTTCTGAATACAATCTAAAACGTCGCATACAGAAAATACTTCTTTCAGTACAATCCAAAGAATGTGGTTAACAGTTTCCAAAATTATCTGCAAATGTTTAAACTGAAAGTTTTCGATATTTGTGACCTTCAGTGGCAAATTAAAAATTTTAAACCACTACGTTTATAATAAATTATCAAATTCAAGACGTCTTTAAACGTAGGTTCACAAGTATTAAAATTTAGTTTCTGATATACTCTTCAAGTGTCGCTTTGGTCTCTTATTATCACAAAAAAAAAAAAAACTAAATGGATAGCAGGTATATTACTAGAAAGTAAAAAAAAAACTATGTTAAATTTTATTCCTGTAAGATTTAATAGAATTCAATACACTGTAAAATACTTTTAAAAAAGTATTTGAACTTGGAATTTATTTATATTTTTTTTTATGAAACCCAAGAACCATTTTTATTTACAAAATTATTCAAGTACAAAATTATCTTTTCATATCAATCCCAATAAAATATACCAGTTTTTCCTATTTTAATATTGGATTGTAGCATATTTGTGTCTGCAAAAGAATTTCCTTGTTAGACACTTCCAATTTACCTAATAATTGAGAATAAGCAGCACAAATATCTGTCCAAAATGTATTGAGTTGTTTGCATAGTAATTTGTGAAAATCTACTCCAAAACGAAAAAGAGAGAGAAAAAAAATTGACATATGGGGCGGAAGCAACCTTGTACAAAACTTCATAATTCAGAAAGAAAAAAAAATTGGTCTAATCAGTATTGTTGTGCATTAAATTTTTCTTATGCTGGAATAATCTTGAGTTCTTTCATGTTACATAAGGTGCGTCAAGTTATCCTTAATTTCTTTTTTTACCTTTACGCTTTCAATAAGTTCTCAATTTTATTGGTTTCTTATGCATTTTAAAGATAAAAATATATCTTCACTATGGTGCTGGGAGTCCATTTTAGCAATTGAGCATTTTAGTATTTTAGCATGTTAGTATTTTAGCATTTTAGCATTTCAGTATTTTAGCATTTTTGTATTTTAGCATTTTAGCATTTTAGTATTTTAGCATTTTAGCATTTCAGCATTTTAGTATTTTAGCATTTTAGCATTTTAGTATTTTAGCATTTTAGCATTTTAGTATTTTAGCATTTCAGCATTTTAGTATTTTAGCATTTTAGCATTTTAGTATTTTAGTATTTTAGCATTTTAGTATTTTAGTATTTTATCATTTTAGCATTTTAGTATTTTAATATTTTAGCATGTTAGCATTTTAGTATTTTAGCATTTTAGTATTTTAGTATTTTATCATTTTAGCATTTTAGTATTTTAATATTTTAGCATGTTAGCATTTTAGTATTTTAGCATTTTAGTATTTTAGTATTTTAGCATTTTAGTATTTTAGCAGCATTTGGTTGTCTAGCTCTTTAGTTTGAGGTTGATGCATTCGGTTGTCTAGCTCTTTAGTTTGAGGTTGATGCATTCGGTTGTCTAGCTCTTTAGTTTGAGGTTGATGCATTCGGTTGTCTAGCTCTTTAGTTTGAGGTTGATGCATTCGGTTGTCTAGCTCTTTAGTTTGAGGTTGATGCATTCGGTTGTCTAGCTCTTTAGTTTGAGGTTGATGCATTCGGTTGTCTAGCTCTTTAGTTTGAGGTTGATGCATTCGGTTGTCTAGCTCTTTAGTTTGAGGTTGATGCATTCGGTTGTCTAACTTTTTATTTTGAGGTTGATCTCTTTAAAATATACACGTCTTAGTTTGTGTCACATGTTAAATAAAAAATATAACAGTATGCAAGAAAAGAAAAAGGGTGAAAAAAGAACTGCACATTAGACAAATACATATAGAAATTTCTTTCCTGTTATTTCAGAATGGTGAAGGGCCAGTGTCAAAAGAAAAACATCTCAATTCTATGACGGAGCATTGCGATACATCGACTTTAAATACCAAGGACGGAAACAATGAAACAATTGAACATTCACCTTTCACCAAGTTTTAATTCATTCAGAGCGAAAGATGATTTCCATATTTAACCCAATTAATTCATCCAGTTTCAAGATTCCAAACACACCAGCTTTAGTGACTATATCCATTTCGGGTAAATTTCTAAGTTAATAAATTAAATATGACTGTACGTTTCTCAGTTTAAGTTATAAAAAAAAGGTTGTAATAATTTTTGTAGAAAAAGTGCTGTTTCATTCGGTAATCTAGAGAATGGCACATATGATTTTAAAATTCCCATGATTATTCCGGATTTTTGTTGGTTTACACTGGTAAAGTGTTTTTTGCGGTTTTGAATAAAGGAAGTTTTGACAACTAATCGTTACCATGAGAACGTGTGAACAAATCGTTTGCCAGTTCTGTAATAAAAACAACGTCAGTAATAATAATAATAATAATAAAATTCTGGTTAAGTAACAAATGCCAGGAAGAAAAAAAAAAGAAACAAAGAAAGAAAGAAAACATCAAGATTCTATATTGTAGGCTAAAAATATTCTTAATAAGTTCTTAACATTTCATATTAAATTTTTAAAAAAATGAAAATCACGATTTTGACTTTTTGTTTTAAATTATGTACGATGGTATAATTTTGTATTTCACCAATGGGTTGGAAGATTATGAATATTTTTTATATTTTTGTACTGACCATAAAATATGTATTTATAAACATACTTTAACGGTAAATGAACTATGAGAGACTTCAGATGTATACGCAGAACTGATGAATCTGAAAAGGTGGACAAATCCGTGGAGCAGATTTCTCGACGCAAAATTTTACAGAATATAATCGTTTTCCTACAATGCAAGGGATGCAACCCCTGTGTTCACAGCAATACCGCGCGGCCAAATCCTTTAGACATTCCCTCCCTTGGTCTCCAGGAGCGAGATTCACTAAAAATATATATAGTAGTGGTTCCAAACTTTTTTGATCGCGACCCGAAATACCATCTTTTGCGACCCAAAATGAAGTATCGGTACAGGGTCGCGAGGACCCATTGATATACAGGTATGTTGTTGTCATGGCATTTACTCAGATACCTGCCTAGCGGACAATTCTATATAAAGTACACCTGCTGATAAAGGACATCATATCTTACATATTTCATCTCTATATATCAAAGGACACCTGTCCATAAAAGGACAAAATTGTTAGGTTCTTTAAATCCCATTTACAGACAGGCTACATTTTATTTTCTAATACGTTCATTGGCGGATATGGACAGGGACAGGAGTCAGCACGCGCCTCCTGTCAAATTAGGACTTTGCGTCTGGGCTTAGACATGGAGCCTAGGTCGCCCATCAGACCACCAGCAGCCTAAAACTTGTCAAGTGCCTCAAGACACCGAACCCTGATTTCGTCCCTGACATTCAATAATTTTCTATAAGTTGTAGAAATACGTGGTGTTGATGGTAGGTGTCGTTTCTATTATCCCTTGTCTCCTCGGGTCGCTGGTCCTTATTTCCATTCATCGCGTAATTGTTTCAGAGCTAAATAGCATTAGAAGACTGAACGCACGCAAATAAATTTGTGAAAATTCGGGTCATTTTGGTATTTGGACTGAATCAGATTTTCAGCATTTCCTTGACACATTTTTTATGGCGCTGTAGCACTTTATAAAAAATATGAAGCAAACATAAAGCGACCATGCACATTTGTAACTAATAATTGACTTGTCATAGATTGGTTGCTACAAAGTTCAGCAGCAAGGGAGTTTTTAAAAGATTTTGGTTTACTGACTTCTTATTTTAATAATTAAACTACTTATATCGTGGCAAAGTGAATTAAGGATGTAAGAAATTTGATCATACAAAGAACTACAATTAATGAAAAATATAGTTCGACTAGAAACAACTGACCGTTTGATCTTTCGCCGAATGTCAGATAATTTATGATATGGTTATTGTAGTAGTTACCTCCCTTTCCAGCAAAGAATTATTTCCCCTTCGCAGATGTTTCACTATACAGTATATATAGGTAAAAACAACATTTTGATAAGATTAAAGTGACTTTAAAGAACTATTGATCAAACAATTTATGAAATAGTGTGCATTAGTATAAAATAAACAAATATAAGTAGTTTCTTTATATCATAACTATTATCAGCTAAAAAGCATAAATATTTTCACTACGAATTGTTTAGCAAATTACCAACTCTAAGTATGTACCGTATATACCCGCGAATAAGTTTATACCAAACTGCATAGACCCAGATCTACCGTCACATAATTTAAGGACTAATCAGTAGAACAAACAACGTAGACCCTGATCTGCCAGCGCATTATGCGACGGCAGATCCGGGTCGATGTTGTTTGCATATGGACCCGATCTATAAGCGAGTACTAACGGTAATTCACAAATATAGTGCAACCTCCCATAACCGTCATCTCGGTACACTAAGACCCTGCAACATATATATACTAATAACAAACAGTGCAAAACTAGTTTTTTTTAACTAGCTTAAGCGCTTTCAACTCTCACTGAGTCTTTGTCAAAGGTTAAATTACAAAACAGATACAAACAAGCCACACAATAGACACAAAAGATAACGTTGAATATAAGACTTTACATGAGTATGGATCTAATAGAAGTTTTGTTTCAAAATGACCTACAAAAGGAGGATCAAAAACGCCATCTATTTCTTAATATAAAAGTGATATAGCCGTTGATTATAACCCGGATAAGTTATTGTCTCTTTATTTACAATAACCACAACAATAATACTAATGCCAACAAGAACAACAAAAATGTAGTAATTATATGTAAAGAATTAATAATGAACTAAATGAACCAATTTTTTTAAAAATTTAAAAATATGGGCTTTAAACAGAAAAAGGTTTGGGTTTTTTTCAATTTTATTCGCGTGTGGGTGCCCCTTTGAAGTCTTCTTGATTTAAGTAGCTTGGTTTGAGTCTTGTGGGCAATTGCAGTTAGTATAATGTCACCGAAAGTATAGCCACAAATCTTACACATGATGAGATAACCTACATTCTGTTTTGCATGGGGTTTTTTTTTTTGACCATGAATGTTCAATTTTTCGCTAGTCACTGTGCTAGAGAATGCGTTTGTCTCTATCATATCTTGACATGTTTTGGACCTTTTGTCACGACAAGGCCCAGATGTGCCAATACGGTCTTCGCATGTGATTGGCGTTAACTTTGCTCTGACTAGGATTTCGGTCTGTAGGCTAGTACTGATTTGTTCAGGAGGATTAACTTTAGTGTGGTTTGGTTTGGTTTGATGGGTTTAACGCCATTTTTCAGCACATGATAGGCTATACATGGCGGCCAGTATATCTGGTGGAGGAAGAACCCGGGAAAATCCCGGGAAGAACCACCGACCCACGTTAACCTACTGGCAAGCTTTCTCGCATAACCACATTGGCCGAGCCCAAGACTCGAACCCACGTGGACAGAGGTGAAATGGCAGTGATCGGTAAAGGCCGCCTTAGACCACTCGGCCACCCGGGGCCCCTAACTTTAGTGTGTCACACGATTCAATGACGGGACAGTGTTTCTGGATGACTTGACCTACATTTGGGTTGACTGTATTACATGTCAGAACAAATGGTATCGGATCAACTTTTTCCTATTCTCTATATTTTAAGAGGTCATTGTGGTTTTTATTATTATTATATTTTTTTTTTGTTCGCGGCGTTCTTTATTGCCTCCGCTATCAGGTCTTGGCGTTGCCGCAGTTCATTACATGTTCAGAGAACTCTTAGAACCGTTTTTGGAGTGTTTCATCGCCGGAGCATATTCTGCATATTCTGAGTGCCTGGCTGTATGCGAGGTTCTGAATACAATGCTTTGGATGACAGCTGAATGTATTATATTATTACTTCGAGGATATATTCTAGTGGGAGAATAAATATATCGTAGGGTAGGTGGTGGACGAAAAAGGTATTGCTCGAGAAATCAAGGGGAGCTTTAGCGCCCAAATTTTCGCTCTCAATAGAATTTGAATCCTCCAGTCTACAATATGCCTGGTGTCACACGATATAATATTGCCCTACTAATTTATTGTATGACCGCGACTTTCTTTCTGATTTGTAAATGATCAACTCTCTTTTTTCCACCCGTATCATGTATATTTCCCTAATACGCCTTTTTCCCAACTCTGATTTCGTTTCTTATGTGCGTCATCAAGATAACGTGAATACAGCCAATTATTGTTACTGGTCATGTGATCATACTTGTGTCTCTTCCACACTCATCAACATCCACATTTGTACATGTACTTTGGACAGTGATGTGATATTTTTTTAACAAGACTAGTCCACATCATTATGTAACACTTTTTTGACCACATTAAATGCATGTCGGGAAATGAAGACATTATCAAGCGCTACGGATCTTCCTAAAGAAAATTCATTGACACCTAATGGAAATAAACGCCATATCTAAGGAAGATATTTGGACAGTCTGACATGTAAGCTTGATTGTTTCTTGGAGAGCTTTCCGCTGCTGAAGAAAAACTCCATTATTTCATCTGCTGAAGTAAACCTGACTTTATTTTTCAGCTGAAGAAAACCTGCATTTTTTCATCTGCTCAAGGAAAACTGCCATTATTTCAAGTGCTTAACGACAACTGCCTTGAAAATGCAAAACTTTCTAACAGTCCAACCTAAATTTGTCTGCAAATATTACATTGCTATGATTTATGGGACATATTTATATTGTATAGGAATGAGTCAGTTTTGCGGAATTCATACCTGCAAAATATTGCAAGAATTTTCGCAAGTGGACAAGACCCTATAAGATATTTCAAGGTGAGGTCGAACAGTCAGGTCATTCTGGTGGACAAGACCCTATAAGATATTTCAATGTGAGATCGAACAGTCAGGTCATTCTGGTGGACAAGACCCTATAAGATATTTCAAGGTGAGGTCGAACAATCAAGGTCATTCTGATTAAGCAAATCCTTCCAACAATATCTCCATTCATCCTTTCCTCTCTCTCTCTCTCTCTCTCTCTGCTTTCAGGTTGCACGAGACAAGAATGCACTGCCTTTTCCATACGTTGGTCATATGATTCTGGTGTCGACGTCCAATTTTTCTGTTCATATTTGTTTTGACAAATGTTTCATTTGCCAATCTTTCTTAAGTTATTTCCAAAAATATATCATTTTCCGCAAGAGTTCATCAAGTGTGGAACATTGATTAGAGATCTAAAAACTACGTCATTCGGCAAAATAAAAGGTAACAGTGATACAGTATCAGTCAAAATAAAAGGTAACAGTGATACAGTATCAGTCAAAATAAAAGGTAACAGTGATACAGTATCAGTCAAAATAAAAGGTAACAGTGATACAGTATCAGTCAAAATATTCAGAACATCTGGTGTATGGCGCAATCAAATAAAGTATGACGACAGGGACTCGTTAGTACTGCGCTGGGACGGTATCGTCTGTTTTAGGGGGAACTGTAATAGCCGGCTTTTGATTAAACACGATCTATTTTTTATGCAGACAGGGACTCGTTAGTGATGCGCTGGGACCGGTATTGTCTGTTTTAGAGGGGAACCGTTATTGCCGGGTTTTGATTAAACACAATCTATTTTTATTGTAATCATGCAGATTCATCATTTTTTGTATTAAAAAGATCCTTTTACTGTGATTATTACGTTCACTCTCACAAATCTACAAAAATGAGAGTGGAGCGTGTCCTTGCACTAATTTCGTATTAGTCTTGTAATAATTTGATACAAACTATAACGTTCAAACACTAGTAAATGGATGTCAATTTCCTAACTGCATGACGTTGCGATAGTATTAATGCACCCCAGGTAGGCACCATTTTGACTTTAAAGTTGATTTTGTCATATTGGTCATTATACCATGTATTTTAGCCAAATTACTTCAAATGAGCACAGCATTAACGATACATTGTAATTAATTCTAACTGCTGGTAGTACATAGACTACATTATATAATTGCTATTAGATTTTTTTTAAAATATTTAATAAACTGCCACTAGAACAAACAATCTAATTTTGGTTAGTTATTAAAACTTCACTAAGTAAATGACAAAGTCTAAAACATTTGAAATTTTTTTTTAAACAGCTGCTATTAACGTACAATTGACCACGTGCACAAATGTATTCACAAAACGACCAAAGTATGAACGCACACCTTAATATTATCATCAACATTCAGGGTTTATATTCCCGCTTTGGTCGTTGCATAATTTATTATGGCGATATAACTATAAGTACCTAGAAATACATACAGTACATTATGGTAATTTCCAACAGGTAAACATATTGAATGAACTGCCACTAGAAAAACAGTCTTATTTTTGGAAAGGGGTGGGGGAGGGGTTAGTTTCTAAAACTTCACCAAAAGTCTAAAACATTTACCTTTATTTTTGACCTCTTAATCGTGTAGTTGTAAAGTTTAAGTTACTGATACCTAACATTAGTGGTCACTATGGTTTGAAATATTAAAAGTTTGGTTTGACTGCATGTAACTAAAGTGTGAAGACATTGGTGCATTTATAGGTATTGTTTCAAAACAGCTTCGAAATGTTTCGGACTTGGTCAATTTAAGCTGACGTGACCAATAGTTTATGATTTAGCCCTGCGTCCGTAGTGCGTCTTGCGTCCATTGACAATTGTTATTTTAAACTTCTCAAAACCCACTAGACTAATTGTGACTAACTTTGGCAGAGAGCATCCTGGCTTGAAGGGCTTTCAAAATTTGAAAATGATGCCGATACCGTCAACTATGGCCGCCGTTACTAGAAATAGAGCAAGCCTTTAAACGACTCGTTTTCACAAACTGCTGAACCGAATTTGATCCAATTTGACAGAAAGCATCCTGGGATGACGACCTTTCAAGTTTGTACAAATGTTGCTGATCCTCCTCGACATATGACCGCCGTTACTAAAAATATAAAAACCCGTTCGTCGTCTGTCAACAATTATTATTTTTCAACATCTTTTCAAAACCCATTGGACCAATTTCAACCAAACTTGATACAGAACATTCTGGCATAAAGGTCACCCAAATTTTACAAATGATGCCGATCTGCCATCAAATATTGACGCCGTTACTAAAAATAGAAACACATTTAAATTACTTTTTCTCCAAAACCACATAACAGAATTTAATCATATTTAACAGAAAGCATACTCGCACGAAGACCTTTCAAACGTGAATAAATTACGCCAATCTGCCATCAAATATGGCCGCAGTTACTACAAAAATCAGGTCTTTCAATTATATTCAAATGATGCCGATCTGTCATCAAATACAGTCACTGTAGATCAAAATATAAAATACAAATTAAAGAAATTTTCCTAAAAGACTCACAAACATAATATTACTAAACTTGAAAGAAAACATTGTGGAATAAAAGGTTTCTAAATTTGTGCAAATGATTCCAATCCACCATCAAATATGGCTGTCGTTACTAAAAATAGAACAAAACTTCAAACACTTCTCAGAAACTGTTCAGCAGAAATTGACAAAATTTCACAAAAAGCATTCTTGTAATAAGGGCTTTACAATTTTTACAAATGATCCAATATGTTTTCAAATATGTCTGCCTTTACTTAAAATGGACAAGCCTTTCATGAATTTCTTCTAAAAAAGTTTTTAAAAAACACAACATCATTTGACGAAATAGTACTGAAAGCATTAGCATGAAGGTTTTGAACTTTGTAAAAATTATAACAATATGCCATCTACTATGACTGCTGCTAGTAAAAAAAAGAGCCTTTAATAACTTCTTATAAAAGACCGCTTTATAGACTTAAATCGAATATGATATCAAGTGTTCTACGCTTGAAAGCCTTTCAGATTGATACAACTGATGCTGTTCCACCATCAAATATGGCTGCCGCTACTAAAAATAAACATTTACAATAAACTCTGTCTCAACAAACCGCTGAACAAAACTTTACCAACTTTGCCACAAAGCCTCCTGGCATAGGGGCCTTTTAATATTGGAAAATGATGCTGATGTGTCATCAATCATGGATAGAGATACAACAACTAGAGAAAACCTTGAAATAATTGTTTTCATAACATATGATATCAACCGCATTTGCAGGAATTTCAACAGAAGGCAGCATACTGACCCAGAATTATTGGCCAACTGCTCTTCCATTTGATTCTTAGGGTATATGCCAGCCAAATGCGAGATCTCAGGCCAGCTTGGGTCTCTTGTTGTGAAGGTTTCAGAAACTTAGAAAAAACTAAACTTTTTGTTCCAGTGGCAGTTGAATTTTATTTTTACCTTTTATAAATTACCTTAATGTAATCTAGGTACTACTAGCAGTTGGAAATAATTACAATGTATAGTTTCTGCTGTGCTTATTTCAAGTCATATGGCCAAAATACATGGTGTAATGACCACATTGACAACATAATGAACCTTACTCCGTACGCTCAATTGTTTCCTCCTCATACGCTTCACCAACTCATAGACAGACGGATTCATTCATCACACGATAAAGAATGTTTGTAACAGGGTTGAAACAAGATATTCCTACAATGAGTCTAGTAAGATCTAATATTTCACCTGTTTACTGAAAGCACCTCACATTTCCGCTTCGTTTGTTTACGTCTAATTTGATACCGCCACAACAATTTCATTATTTTCGGTGTTGACACAATACACCCATTCCCCGAGGAATGTAGTCACGGTTTTAAATTTATAAAGAAAATGGCAAGAGTAAAACGGCGATGATTCTGTTTCTTTATGTAATAATGGATGCAGGTGTAAAATCATATTTAGATCGAGATTATTTACAAGTTACTTTTCGGGAGGGAGTTGGGCGAATTAATGAGACAATACATATCCTTCATGTGATAAACACAATTTGAAAATGATGCGATGCGCTCAAATACTCGAAACAGAACAAGCTTTTAAACGACTTCTTCTCACAAACTGCTGAACAGAATTTGATCCAATTTGACAGAAAGCATCCTGGCATGACGACCTTTCAAGTCTGTACACATGTTGCCGATCCTCCTTGACGTATGACCGCCATTACTAAAAATATGAAAACCCGTTCGTCGTCTGTCAACAATAACTATTTTTCAACATCTTTTCAAAACCCATTGGACCAATTTCAACCAAACTTGGTACAGTATATTATGGCATTAAGGTCTTCCAAATTGTTACATGACGCCGATCCGCCATCAAATATAGACGCCGTTACTAAAAATAGAAACACATTGAAATTACTTTTTGCTCCAAAACCACATAACAGAATTTAATCATATTTAACAGAAAGCATCCTCGCACGAAGACCTTTCAAACGTGAATAAATTACGCCAATCTGCCATCAAATATGGCCGCCGTTACTAGAAACAAAAACAAACAAAACAACATTTAAACAACTTCCATTCCAAATACCGTTGATTAGAACTTGATCATGCATGTCAGAGAGCATTCTGTCACGAAAAACTTATAAATGTACATATATGAGCCCAATCCGCCACAAAATATAGCCGCTGTTACTGAATATAGCGAACCTTTAAGGACATTTTTTCAACCTTAGTTCACGGAAAGTTTTATAATTCACTCAAATACTGCCAAGCTTGTTGCTCATAGGATACAAAAGACGGAGGGAGGGGGGAGGCGCGGTAGCTCAGTTGGTAGAGCGTCTGACTTGTAATCCAAGGGTCGCGGGTTCAATACATGCCAAGGTCAGCCCAGGTCGGCTGCTTAAGGAGTGTCCTTGGAAAAAGGCCCTTGGCTCCCAATTCCTCGGCATGACATATAGCCAGTAATGTGTTAAAAGTGCCGTTAAAACCAACAGAAGAACAAAAATACCCGAAAGACTGGGGACACTAAATCGAAGGACGCATAGGATATTAAAGACTGGGGATATTAAACTGAAGAGCGCATAGGATACGAAAGACGAGAGTGGTATAGGGAGGGAACTGGGGGCAATACGGGACTTAACATTAGCCCGTAGGTTAACATTGGGGGGCTCTTTGGGGCAATACGGGAAATCCTATATTAAATTGGTCCATAGGTTTAACATGGATGGGGTAGTTGGGGACAGAAGTGTTTATAGGGCAGAAGTGTTGATGAGGACAGGCACCCCAGACTATACTATCCAACACGCTGAGTTTAGTGACCAATGGGGTATTGGTCATCTACTATCAAACACCCCACATTATACCATCAACACGCCGTGTGTAGTGACCAATACCCCGTCATCTACTATCCAACACCCCACACAATACCATCAACACGCCGTGTGTAGTGACCAATACCCCGTCATCTACTATCCAACACCCCACACTATACCATCAACACGCCGTGTGTAGTGACCAATACCCCGTCATCTACACTATCGAACACCCTACACTATGGCATCAACACGCCGTGTGTAGTGACCATTAACCCGTCATCTACTATCCAACACCCCACACTATGCCATTAACACGCCGTGTATAGTGACCAATATCCTGCCATCTACTATCCAAAACCCCACATATACTATCCAACACGCTGTGTATAGTGACCAATATCCCGTCATGTACTATCGAAAACCCCACATATACTATCCAACACGCCTTGTGTAGTGGCCTTCTGCCTAGTGGCTATATCTATATAGCCAAGATTTATATATAAAGCATTACCTATGCCTCAGATCATGTTGGAGGTGTCAGTAATTTGCATATATTGTACCTATGTTATAAATAGCTTTAATCAAGGGAACCAACTCATAATAACACTAAAATGGACGTGACTAAAAGTTGTACTAAACTTCGGGAACCGCTACGGACTTTAGCGTTGACTAGAAAAAAAAAACCGGAACATTAGATTATAATGACCTAGACTAAAAGTAGTACTAAATTGTACCGGACGTTAGCGGAGACTGAAAATAATCGGGATTTTTTTTTAAAAAAATTGGCCAAGACCAAAAGTAGCACTAAAATTCCGAAATTGTACCGGACATTAGCGGAGACTGAAAATAATCCGGAAAAAATGTAAAAAAAAAATATTGGGTAAGACTAAAAATAGTACTAAAATTTCGAAACTCATAGACAGAACGAAGGGAGTAGTGAAAACAAAACGGTGAGTCTACTACCTAACATTTTGGTGGAATTAACGTATCTGAAACAAATGTATCAGACTTCTTTAACACAACCCAAGAGAAAGAGACCATCACGGGCTAAGCTTTCTAAACCCATTTCATCATCCACTCTCACTACCCCTGAGATGGCACCACCTTTGACTACTACTATCGAAGCAGCATCATCATCAACAACAACAACAACAACCACAACAACAGCAACAACAGGATTTGGACGTAGAAAGGGATTGAGGCAGTTAAAGCTCATCATGTCCAGTCCATGAGTTTGTTAAAAACAAACACCCCAACGGTCCTTTTCAGGACCACCCACATTTCTTAGAAAAGAAATCAAATTGCCAAAAATCAAGCAAAACTTAAAACCCATCATTAGATAGTATTTGAGTGCATGCGTGCGTCCATACTCTAAAAAATCAAAACCAAAAGACACTTACGTTTTTTCCTTTTTGGTATATTATTGTTTTAAAAATCACAATGAACATTTCATAACACATCACTCAAGTTCATTTTTTCTTTCACTGTCTGTCTCTTTTCTTGAATTTCTTGACAGGCATCATGGGTTCTTCTTCTTGACTGTCTTCCAGTCGTCTTACCTTCTGACATTTCTTGACGACGGGAATGGGTTCTTCTTCTGGTGCTGAAGAGCACTCTGCCTCCACCCTCTCTTGTTTCTTAGGACACTCTGAAGACCAATGTCCTTTTTCTTGACAATGATAACAAGTATCTTTCCCTTTGTCTCTGTTTTCTTTTCTTTCACTTTGACGTTGTGGACATTCTGGAGCCCAATTTCCTTTCTCTTGGCAGATATAGCAAGTATCTTGATTTTTATCTCGAGATGAGGAGTAGTCCTTAGTCTTACTGGTATACTTTCGAATGACTCTCTGTAAATCTCTGACCAGAAAGGCGACCTGTCTTGACTCTTCCATCTTCACAGTTTGAAAGCTGAATAACGAATAGTTACTTCGAGGGTAGGAAGCTCTCTCTCTATATATAGGGAGAGAGCCTGTGTACAACTCAATCAAATCCAAGTTGGATATCAAGATGAAACGATCACATAATTTCAGTGAGAAAACAGAAGAAACTAAGAGGCCACGACGACGACGACTTTCCGTACCGCCTCAGACACAGCTACCTGAAGTGTTGGCCCAAGTGCATGCCAGCGATTTGGAAGAGGACAGGAGTGATCCTGAAACCATACCTTCCGCAAGACCAAGAGAGTCCAGAACCCCTAAAAAAGAAAGTCGTTCAGTAACTCCCGAGAGACGCAAAAAGTGACTTCCAGAAAATTTAGAACCACGGCTTACACCTACATGTTCAACATTAAAGACTTTAAGTCTGAAGTACCCAATGAGAAAGCCGCAGGTTTCATTACCGATTTGTGGGATTCCTTGTAAGAAAAATTGAAACGACAATGCCAAGCAAAAGAGGACGATCGATTGAGACTTTCCATTCATCACGATAGTTTGTAGTCTCCTGTCTGGATCGAGTTTAGTACCCTGTCAGAATTAACATTTGGCACAACATCCGAGATTGCCCAAGACTGAATACTTGGCATATCCCAGTCGCTACTTTCAACTGGTGGACGACAAAGGAAAACTCATGAAACACGTGGAAATCATCCGTGAAGATTTGATCTTGGTCAATTACGAAGAAGAGCCCAAGTTTGTCCACCCAGACGACTTTAGCAATGTGGTCATAGCAGCCTACGTGACAGCCAATGCTCGCGTAAAATTGTACGATGAGGCTTTAGAAGTATTGGGAGATCGAGTCCTGTACTTTGACACCTACAGTTGTATGTACATCCATTGCTCTGGCAGCCAACACCCCACCATCGAGGGAAATCGTTAGGGGCATGGACGGACGAGCACCCCCAAGATAAGATCCTCAGTTTTGTCAGCGGCGGTCCTAAAACTTACGGCTACCAATACAGAGACCGACAAGGCCAACTCCATACCAAATGCAAAGTCAAAGGATTGACACTGAATTATCAAGGTAGTCAAGTGGTGAACTTTGAGGTCTTGAAAAATGCTTTACAGTCTGGACAAGCTCAATACTTTCGAGTGAAAACTTTAGAACCCCACAAACTTGTGCGTTTGCCAAACCACCAAATCGTCAGTCGCCCTTTAGAAAAAGTCTATCAAATTGTCTACCAGAAACGAGTGCGACTTCCAGACCACACCACTTTGCAGTACGGACACGCTGATCTTCACTAGAACAGACAGTCACCAAAATTGATGATGACTTCAACACAGCATCCGTGTTATGGACCAACTGCAGACTTCAAGTTGAAATAATACGAACTTCCCGTGGTCTTGCCTGACTGTTGTGATTGTGCCAGTCGATTGAAGACGTTCAAAATATGGCCTAAACATAGGAATGGATTACCCACTTCCAACTCTTTACCCATAGCAGAATTTGTCTACACTGGGCAGGGAAGCGAAGTGCAGTGTTTCAGTTGTGGTGTAACAATTCGTATGGAGTATAAAGATTCAGCTATCCTGGAACATTCCAGATGGTCTCCAAGCTGTGGTTACCTTTCTTTGGTGTTTCCACAATGCGAACAGTATCGTTCTCCAGTATAAAAGGGACAACTTCCAAGACCAACAATTCATTGTGACTCCAAACGTTGACCGAGCAAGAAGAAGAAGATGAATACTAATTCCACACAGCCACTGAGTTAGGGGTCTACTATGGACTCCATGTTCGATCACGACATCGAGTGCGATGCGATGCCTCCCGATGAGACGGATGCCGTACGCTTTGACATCAGCGATGCAGCTTACCGCTCCTCTGGGACCATCGAAAGCGACGCCGTTCGTGTGCCTTACCGTCCCACTAGCGAAAGCGATGCAGCACGACACCCTTTCTTCTTTACTGGTCAATGTGATGCGGTACCTACCTGTGGATGCAATCCATACTTTGGCAAAGAATACACGTTGCCTGTGGCTTTGCCTAGATATTGTGACTTTGAAAGGCGATTCCAGACGTTCCAAGATAAATGGCCTAAATATCTGGAAGGACCTACTCCCAAAGCTTTAGCCAGAGCTGGATTTGTCTAATTGGGAGAAGGCGATAAAGTTCAGTGTTTCAGCTGTGGTGTGACACTTCTCGAATGGGAGTATAAAGACTCAGCTTACTTGGAACATGCCAGATGGTCTCCGCGGTGTCAGTACCTGCCTTAGCTCGGTCCAAAGAAGTAATATGTCGAATACTTTAGAAGAGCACATTCGTTGTTTGCCTCCCGAGCTGCGAGAACGCATTTACCAAGAGTTGGTCCAGATTCAAGTGAAACGCAAAGAACAATTGCATCCTTTACGACAAAGACGTTTTAGCCATTGGTATCTGAATGCTATAAAAGTACTGATTAGTTTCAAAGTATTCAAATGGTCAGACATTCATGAAGGACTATATGGCACCTTTAAATGTTTGGATGGCACAACTACAATGTGACACTGTCACACAGAATTCGATGGAACAAAGTTCAGGAAAAAGTTACAAACTTAGAGGAATACAACAAACTTTCAAAAGAAGTGTCACCTCAAGACGAAACGCCTTCACGACGTCTGAGGTGTAGTAAGGTAATCACTGAACATCTTGGATATCCTTTGCCACCCGATTCCATTTGGCAATTGTGTGACTATTTCATCAAAAAGAAAGACGTGCCTGTCAAGGAGTAATATAAAAGCAAACCATGCCAGGACAGTTGTCTTCAGTCGTGGAACGAATTCCGTGGAAGGAAGTCAATGATAGTGTTCAGACCTTAGAGGATTACAAACGACTGATACACGAACTGTTTCCATTGAATTTTGGACGATATGTCGTGTGTGTGTTAGTGACTACTTTTCTTGGATTTCGTTTCCCTGGAAATTCGTTGTGGATTATTTTGGATGAACAGTATTGGTTGTGGACTATTTATGAACGGTACACGCAACAACAAAGACATGGCCATTCACACTTTATCGGTGCACGAAACACAAATTGAGCTCAAAGTGTTGAGAATCGTGCTGAAAACAAGTTGTGTACCTCCTTCATACTTACCAAGAAGTGTGTATCGCTAGTTGGTTACACCAACTACTTAACGATTGGAAAGATGTACGTGACTGGAAAAGTTTTGGTTTCGATGCTTGGCTACAAGAAGTGGCACACTATGCCAAGGACCTTGCGAGTCACTAATCATCCAAGACGAAAAAAGAACAAGTGAACTTAGAACCAAAGTCAAAAGTGACATTTTTTGCTTGATGTGTTTTCGTGTTTTAATTCATGACATGTATATATGTTTTGTTGTGGTGACACTTTTTGAAAAACATTAAACGTGTATGAAATGTATAAAATGTCTTGTGTCTTTCATGTTCTTCTCAAAATTCTCCATACCTCAGTCATGGCTGCATCCTCCTATTCTTCCTCTTCTGTTGTCAAAGTGATTGACGAAAAGTTAGATCGTCAAAGTTGGGAAGCTTTGTACCCGCGCCATCCTTTTAACATGTTGATTGCTGGATCGAGTGGTTCAGGCAAAACCGAATTTGTCAAACGTTTGATCGAACACAAATCTCATTTGTTTGATCGAGGTCATCAACGTATCGTGTGGTGTTACAAAGAGTGGCAATCGTCTTACACCTTACTTCAAGAAAGTCAAGGAGAAGCCATTTCGTTTGTCGAAGGCATTCCTTGCGAAGACGATGGGATCGTGTCTGACTTGAGTCAAACACATCTGGTCATCTTCGATGACATGTTAGGAGAAGACGAAGAAGAAATTAAACTTTGATTTACACGAAAAGCACATCATTCTAATGCCAGTGTCATTTACATTACTCAAAATTTATTTCAGCAAAGTAAAGCCCATCGTACTATCAGTCTCAATGCCCATTACGTGGTGTTGTTTAAAAGCCCCAGAGATAAATCTCAAGTGCAAGTGTTAGCTAAACAGTTAGGCACTCCTTGGCTGAATTATGCGTACGACGATGCCACTCAAACACCTCGTGCGTATTTACTCATCGATTTAAAACCCACCACTCCCGATTATTTGAGATTTCGTACCCAATTGTTTCACCATTGGTGTCAAGAAGGAGGTCCTGTCATTTACATGTCCCCTTCGGCAACTCTCTGAAACAAAAAAAAACTATAAAACATCCATCACGTCATTTCTTTTTCACAGTCGTCAAGATGACTTCCTTTCAATCTCATCCACCTGCCAAATTGATTCGTGCCCTGTATGGCATCAGTCGCGGAAAAAATGCACAAGTCCGTTCCCATTTGTTAGAAGCTAGTCTCCAAGAAGTTTTACGATCGTTTACTTTACAGCACGTCAATTACTTCAAGGCATCATTCACATCCCTCATCAAACCCAACGTTTTTTGAAAAACATAAAAGTGCGTTGTCACAACTGGCAGATCCCAGAATCGATCCACACACTAAAAAACAAATCATTTTGACACCTGGTGGCAGTAATTCATTGGGTGGTGTCATGATTCGTTCTCTTTTGAAATGGGATCCTAATGTCCAAGCCAAAGCCAAGAAGAAGAAAAAACCCAAATCCCCTCAAAGACGGCCACGTACAACTACCACACACAAGAAAAAGAAAAGCCATAAGAAGAAAACACCAACAACAACATCTCCTGCTGCCAAAAAGAGAGGTACTGCTGCTAGGATGCACACGTACTCCCGAAAGCCATGCAGTGCGGTGACGGCGTCTCCTTCTCCGACCACTTCTACTTCTTCGCCCTTCGTGATGATGCCTGTCAAACCTGATTTAAGACCCGTGTTTCCTAATTTGATGCAAAAATGGAAACCTATTTCGAAAGTCACTTCTCCGGGGGCCTCTACTTCGGCTGTTATGGCCACTGCGGCTGCCGCTAAAAAAGTGGCCTCACCTAAAACCAAACTCCAAGACAGAACAGGCGTGTTACAAAGTTTACTGGATTTATCCAAACAAGAACTGACTCGATTTAGTCCGTTGAAAACCCCTCAACGTCTAGTGATGCCTGTCATAAAGTTAGTACGCAGTGGTGACCATCAGTGGAGATGAGCTCAGTATAAAAAAGAAGTGTGGCCTCAGAATGACCTCAGTTCCATTTTTGCTCCTGACACCAAAGATGGCCCCAAAAAGTGTACACCACCACCTTAGTCGTCCCAAGAAAGGCAAAACCAAAGAAAAAGGACTTCCACCTCGTCTCGCCAAACATTGGGACGTGTTGTCCGTCCTGACTAATATCCAATCCTCTCATGCGAAAACAACTCATTCAAACAGCCCCCAAAGAAATCATCGATACCGTGTGTGAATGTTGTTTGATTGTGTTGAAAGGAACGGTACCTTTGTCCAAGATACAGAAACAAAAAGTAGGAAAATATCGGAACGGTCTTCGCCAAATGGTCAAAAAGGAAATACTTCTCAGTCAAAAGAAAACAAATGCTGGTGCAAAGAGGAGGATTTCTACGCATGCTGATAGGACCGTTGTTGAAAATAGCGGCTCCTTTGTTAGGAACGATTGCTGGACCTCTTTTAGGAGGAGTCACGAGATAAAGACGAGAAGAAAAAGGAAAATAAAAAAGACACCCTTCTTTGGAAAGACAACACACTTGTACCTTTGGATCTTATGGAAGGACGAAAACTGACTTTAGTTCCTTGCAAACGGATAGCTCATTTACATCCCAATCCGAATCTCAGCGAGATGTCACAATTGCAACAAGAATTACAATCGCTTATGGATCGAAGTGATTTGTCAGAAGGAGAAAACTCGCAACGGTACGGTCAACTATTGCAGCGTCTTCAACTCTTTCACCAGAAAGCTTTAGACGAAACAGCTAAACCCACTCTGAGAGGCCATGATGAAAAGCGAACCCAAAACCACCAAAACAGCAGACACCGCCACGGGGATGACAGAAGAAGACGACCCACGAGAAGTGTTTCAAACTCCGTCTGCCCCCATACCTAGTACCTAGTAAGATTGCAGCTTCCTTGTTGACACTCTCGGAAAAGTTCAACGTCACAGAGTTGACTGCAGATGACGATCCTCACAATCTGGGATTTAACGCCCGTCGAAACAAAATCAAACGAGGGCGCACTTTAGAACTGATCGTTTGCATTTGGACATGTGGTTGCAAGACAAGTGTTTGTTGAACGGAGTGGATGTACGCCTAAGACTGAATCGTAGTAGTACCGTCTTCCATTTGATGACTAATGCGAACTAGTACAAAACCATCATCAAAGAAGCCAGACTTTACGTGCGCCGTGTAGAAGTGTTACCTAAAGTAGCCAACGACATCAGTCACACTTTGAGCAGAACCACCGCCAAGTAGCCTGTGCGACGAGTGGAAGTGAAAACGTTTACCATTGCCTCTGGACTGCGATCCAAAGTCGAAGATCATGTGTTCCAAGGACAGCTCCCCAAACGTTTGCTCATCGGCATCGTCAGTAATGTAGCCCTCAACGGAGCCATCGATCAAAATCCTTTCGACTTTTAACACTTCAACGTCTCCAAGATAGAAGTCACTCGAGATGGCCAGACGTTGTGTACCAGACCTTTTGAACCTAACTTTGCCCAGAAAAATTATTTGCGATCTTACTTGACTCTGTTTAAAGTCACAGGACAATTAGGAACCAACAGCAGCCACGCAATTTCGTACGAGGATTATGCAGGAGGATATGCTTTGTGGGGATTTGATTTCACTCCCGATCAAGGCAGCGACGAAGGACATTTCCACCCTATACAATCAGGTCAACTTCGTGTGGAACTTCAGTTTGCCACAGCTCTATTCAAAACCGTGAACGTCATCTTGTATGCAGAATTTGACAATACTCTGGAAATCAACAGTTTGAGAGAAGTGATTCTTAGAAGAATAAAGAATGTAACACGACGAAGCTATTGAGATAAGCGATGAGGCTGTTTTCTATCCAGAAGAAGAAGAAGAAGAAGAAGAAGACACTATAGTCATGATGCCAATATGGCCAGAACAAGAAAAACATATGGTTTCCTGTTTTGCTAAGAAGCTAGCTGAAGAAATCACACAAATGAACAGAAATGATTATTATACGTGTGATTGAAATACCAAAATTTTAATGATGAGTGTAGAAGAAAAGTCGGCACAGTATCTGGACGACGCATGGGATAGGATCTCAGAAATGCATATTTTGTGAGAGTGGTATAAAGACTTGCAGTATCATTCCTTACCTTCATTAACTTCTCTGGAGACCGAACGCATTGAAGCTTTCTTGCAACAGAGTACAGAGGCTGCCCGCCGTAGTTCATTGTACTAATTGACAGACATTTTCAAGGAAAATGTGAATTGAGAACTTATCTATTTAGTCCTTCTTTTGAGTGTGTGTGCTCTAGAAAAGATGATAAATAGAAAAAAAATTTGTGACCATGATAGTTATCTCTTGTCTTTTAGCTCAGAAACGAAGAGAGCATCGATGGCAAAATGTCTTAAATCATTGGAAGTTCAGTTTGACTTCACAACGTTGTTAACCTGTAAATACGTTCATGTTTAATATTGTTTGTTTGTATTTTGAGTTAGAGAAGCTTCTTTTTATTAAAAATGCTGATTTTTGAAACAAATGGTGTTATGTTGTTTATTTATATGAAACAATTTTATGCACATGCTCTTTCACCCTCTCTATCGATCTGAGGTACCTACTCTTTCACATTTCTCTCTATCGATCTGGGTCATGTTTTCTTTCATGTCCGCGTACCGAATCTGAGGGGATGCTTTCCATCACGTCCGTGCTTCAAGCATGTATAGCGATGCGTTCACCAGTCTTGCCATCTACCCTTGTTTGTATATGATAGTGTGTCTATTTATCTCCTTCTTTTAAATCCTACCACTCTTATGTGATAGTAGATTTTTGTGTATGTAAGTATATTGTGTGTAAAGCACTCCTACCCTTTTTGGTTGGTTAGTAAGTGTGGGGGGTGTTGATCACTCCCGCAGCGTGTTGGATAGTAATCAAAAAGTGGGTGTTGGATAGTAATCAAAAAGTTGATTTTGGATCGTATATCAAAACGTGAGTGTTGGAGAGTATGCTTGTGTGATTTCATCCCTTCTTTCATATCATACCCTTTTCGTCTGATAGTAGGTCTGGGGTTTTTAGACACCACACCAGGCGTTTTGGATAGTGTGTATGGGATGTTGGATAGTAATACAAAAGTGGGTGTTGAATATTATTCAAAAAGTGAGTGTTGGATAGTATGTCAGTGTGATTTCATCCCTTCTTTCACGTCATACCCTTTTCGTCTGATAGTAGGTTTGGAGTTTTTAGACACCACACAAGGCGTTTGGGATAGTGTGTATGGGGGGTTGGATAGTAGATAATTAAGTAATTGAATAGTAGATAACTAAGTAATTGGATAGTAAATAACTATTCGCATGTTACATTCTCGTAGACCCCATACACTTTCCCATGTTAAATTCTCGTAAATAGAGCGTGTGATTAGCACTCCTACCATAAAGAGTAAGAGTCTTTTGGTATTTATTTGTTTAGAGTATGGACGCAAGCACGCACTCAAACACAATCCAGTGATGGGTTTTAAGTTTTACTTGATTTGGCAGTTTGATTTCTTTTCTAAGAAATGTGGGTGGTCCTGAAAAGGACCGTTAGGGTGTTTGTTTTTTACAAACTCATGGACTGGACATGATGAGCTTTAACTGCCTCAATCCCTTTCTGCGTCCAAATCCTGCTGTTGTTGGTGATGATGATGCTTCGATAGTAGTAGTCAAAGGTGGTGGCATCTCAGAGGTAGTGAGAGTGGATGATGAAATGGGTTTAGAAAGCTTAGCCCGTGATGGTCTCTTTCTCTTGGGTTATGTTAAAGAAGTCTGATACATTTGTTTCAGATACGTTAACTCCGCCAAAATGTTTTGTAGTAGACTCACCGTTTTGTTTTCTTAGCCAATATCTTTTTGTACATTTTTTCCGGATTATTTTCAGTCTCCGCTAATGTCCAGTACAATTTCGGAATTTTAGTGCTACTTTTCGTCTTGGCCAATTGTTAAGATTTTTTCCGGATTATTTTCTGTCTCCGCTAACGTCCGGTACAATTTCGGAATTTTAGTACTACTTTTGGTTTTGGCCAAATTTTTTTTTTAAAATCCGGATTATTTTCAGTCTCCGCTAACGTCCGGTACAATTTAGGGATTTTAGTACTACTTTTAGTCTAGGTCATTATAATCTAATGTTCCGGGGTTTTTTTCTCGTCAACGCTAAAGTCCGTGACGATTCCCGAAGTTTAGTACAACTTTTAGTCACGTCCATTTTAGTGTTATTATGAGTTGGTTCCCTTGATTAAGCTATTTATAACATAGGTACAATATATGCAAATTACTGACACCTCTAACATGATCTGAGGTATAGGTAATGCTTTATATATAAATCTTGGCTATACAGATATAGCCACTAGGCAGAAGGTCACTATACACGGTGTGTTGGATAGTATATATGGGGATTTGGATAGTAGATGACGGGATATTGGTCACTACACACGGCGTGTTGGATAGTATATGTGGGATTTTGGATAGTAGATGACAGGATTTTGGTCACTATACACGGCGTGTCGATGGTATATGACGGGGAAATGGTCACTACACACGGCGTGTTGATGGTATAGTGTGGGGTGTTGGATAGTTGATGACGGGGTATTTGTAACTACACACGGTGTGATGATGGTATTGTGTGGGGTGTTGGATAGTATAGATGACGGGGTATTGGTCACAACACATGGTGTGTTGATGGTATAGTGTGGGGTGTTGGATAGTATAAATGACGGGGTATTGGTCACTACACACGGTTTGTTGATGGTATAGTGTAGGGTGTTGGATAGTAGATGACGGGGTATTGGTCACTACACTCAGCGTGTTGGATAGTATAGTCTGGGATGTCTGTCCTCATCAACACTTCTGCCCCATAAATACTTCTGCCCTATAAATACTTCTGCCCTATAAACACTTATGCCCCCAACTACCCCATCCATGTTAAACCTATGGACCAATTTAATATAGGATTTCCCGTATTGCCCCAAAGAGCCCCCCAATGTTAACCTACATGCTAATGTTAAGTCCCGTATTGCCCCCAGTTCTCTCCCTATACTATTGACGAGACACTAAACTGAAGGGCGCATAGTATTCGAAAGACGGGACACTAAAGACTGGGGACGCCATACCGAAGTTTTCTACTGGTCTTCTTATTATGACAACAACAATCTTGCGGTGACTTGGTTCTTAGCGTGTCAGATTTATTAACAGAAGAGTGCGTTCGAAATCTGCAGAGACCAGGCCCATTCGAAACTTCGAGGTCAATCCTACGAATCATACCTCGAATGTATGTTGAGAGTTCCCATTTGGATCACTTTGACTATTTACGAAACAAGGATTGACCGAGAAGTTACGATTGACGGAACTATTTTTTCATTCGTAACATCTCGGTCAATCCTACAGTCAATTCAAATGCAGAAATAGCCAAGGTGATCCTGATAGATTGGGGTTTCCTTTTTTGCGGAGAAATTACCGGCGAACAAAATGTATGATTTTTCTGTAAATTACTGCGCCGACATACATCCGTGGCATAATTTTGTCCTGCAGAAAGAGCCGAGGTAGTTCCGAATGAGATCAGGCCCAGTCGGCCACCGTGGTATGTATCTAGGCAATGCACTTTACTGACTCCTATTGCCATGGTATGTATCTAGGCAATGCACTTTACTGACTCCTATTGCCGTGGTATGTATCTAGGCAATGCACTTTACTGACTCCTATTGCAGTGGTATGTATCGAGGCAATGCACTTTGCTGACTCCTATTGCCGCAGCTCAATGTAATCTTTCATGTGTTGATATTCCGTTCAACACCAAACCTAACCTAACCTATTTTTCGTTAACGAACTTTAGTTGCTTATATAATTTTTTAAAATTCAATTAATATTTTGTTATCTTTTTATTATTTTGCTCTAAGAAAAGGTGAATATTTCTTTACAGATAGATATCAGGAAGTATGTCTGGCCGAAATCGAAACCAGCATACTTAATTTTATTGATCAGATTAAATGATTCACACGTTTTATTGAATATACGTCACATTTAACTATCTATTGAATATGCATCACACTTAACTATCTATTGAATATACGTCACATTTAACTATCTATTGAATATACATCACATTTAACTACCTATTGAACATGGATCAAATTTAACTACCTATTGAATATGCATCACATTTAACTACCTATTGAACATGCATCACATTTAACTACCTATTTAACATGCATCACATTTAACTATCTGTTGAATATGCATCACATTTAACTACCTATTGAATATGCATCACATTTAACTACCTATTTAACATGCATCACATTTAACTACCTATTGAACATGCATCACATTTAACTACCTATTGAACATGCATCACATTTAACTACCTATTGAACATGCATCACATTTAACTACCTATTGAACATGCATCACATTTAACTATCTGTTGAATATGCATCACATTTAACTATCTATTGAACATGCATCACATTTAACTACCTATTTAACATGCATCACATTTAACTACCTATTGAATATGCATCACATTTAACTACCTATTAAATATGCATCACATTTAACTACCTACTGAATATGCATCACATTTAACTACCTATTGAACATGCATCACATTTAACTATCTACTGAATATGCATCACATTTAACTACCTATTGAACATGCATCACATTTAACTATCTGTTGAATATGCATCACATTTAACTATCTATTGAACATGCATCACATTTAACTACCTATTTAACATGCATCACATTTAACTACCTATTGAATATGCATCACATTTAACTACCTATTGAATATGCATCACATTTAACTACCTATTGAATATGCATCAACATTTAACTACCTACTGAATATGCATCACATTTAACTATCTATTGAATATGCATCAACATTTAACTACCTACTGAATATGCATCACATTTAACTATCTACTGAATATGCATCACATTTAACTATCTATTGAATATGCATCACATTTAACTACCTACTGAATATGCATCACATTTAACTATCTACTGAATATGCATCACATTTAACTATCTATTGAATATGCATCAACATTTAACTACCTATTGAATATGCATCACATTCAACTACCTACTGAATATGCATCACATTTAACTATCTACTGAATATGCATCACATTTAACTATCTATTGAATATGCATCACATTTAACTACGTACTGAATATGCATCACATTTAACTATCTATTGAATATGCATCAACATTTAACTACCTATTGAATATGCATCACATTTAACTACCTACTGAATATGCATCACATGTAACTATCTACTGAATATGCATCACATTTAACTATCTATTGAATATGCATCACATTTAACTACCTACTGAATATGCATCACATTTAACTATCTATTGAATATGCATCAACATTTAACTACCTATTGAATATGCATCACATTTAACTATCTACTGAATATGCATCACATTTAACTACCTACTGAATATGCATCACATTTAACTACCTACTGAATATGCATCACATTTAACTACCTACTGAATATGCATCACATTTAACTACCTACTGAATATGCATCACATTTAACTACCTACTGAATATGCATCACATTTAACTACCTACTGAATATGCATCACATTTAACTACCTACTGAATATGCATCACATTTAACTACCTACTGAATATGCATCACATTTAACTATCTACTGAATATGCATCACATTTAACTATCTATTGAATATGCATCAACATTTAACTATCTACTGAATATGCATCAACATTTAACTACCTACTGAATATGCATCACATTTAACTACCTACTGAATATGCATCAACATTTAACTATCTATTGAATATGCATCAACATTTAACTACCTACTGAATATGCATCACATTTAACTACCTACTGAATATGCATCACATTTAACTACCTACTGAATATGCATCACATTTGAATATTTATTGAATATGCATCAACATTTAACTACCTACTGAATATGCATCACATTTAACTATCTACTGAATATGCATCACATTTAACTACCTATTGAATATGCATCAACATTTAACTATCTACTGAATATGCATCACATTTAACTACCTATTGAATATGCATCACATTTAACTATCTACTGAATATGCATCACATTTAACTACCTATTGAATATGCATCAACATTTAACTACCTACTGAATATGCATCACATTTAACTACCTATTGAATATGCATCAACATTTAACTACCTATTTAACATGCATCACATTTAACTACCTATTTAACATGCATCACATTTAACTACCTATTGAATATGCATCACATTTAACTATCCATTAAATATACGTCACATTTAACTAACTACTGAATATGCATCGCATTTAACTACCTATTTAACATGCATCACATTTAACTACCTATTGAATATGCATCACATTTAACTATCCATTGAATATACGTCACATTTAACTAACTACTGATTATGCATCACATTTAACTACCTACTGAATATGCATCACATTTAAGTACCTATTTAACATGCATCACATTTAAGTACCTATTTAACATGCATCACATTTAACTACCTATTGAATATGCATCACATTTAACTACCTACTGAATATGCATCACATTTACCTACCTACTGAATATGCATCACATTTACCTACCTACTGAATATGCATCACATTTACCTACCTACTGAATATGCATCACATTTACCTACCTACTGAATATGCATCACATTTAACTACCTATTGAATATGCATCACATTTAACTACCTACTGAATATGCATCACATTTAACTACCTACTGAATATGTATCACATTTAACTACCTATTGAACATGCATCACATTTAACTACCTATTGAATATGCATCACATTTAACTATCCATTGAATATACGTCACATTTAACTAACTACTGAATATGCATCACATTTAACTGCCTATTGAATATGCATCACATTTAATTATTTATTGAATATACGTCACATTTAACTACCTATTGAATCTGCATCACATTTAACTATCTATTGAACATGCATCACATTTAACTATTTATTGAATATGCATCACATTTACCTACCTACTGAATATGCATCACATTTAACTACCTAATGAATATGCATCAAATTTAGCTATTTACTGAACATGCATCACATTTAACTACTTACTGAATATGCATCACATTTAACTACTTATTGAATATGCATCACATTTAACTATCTATTGAATATGCATCACATTTAATTATCTATTGAATATGCATCACATTTAACTATCTATTGAATATGAATCACATTTAATCATCTCTTGAATATGCATCACATATAATTATTTGTTGAATATGCATCACATTTAACTATCTATTAAATATGCATCACATTTAACTATCTATTGAATATGCATCACATTTAACTATCTGTTGAATATGTATCACATTTAACTATCTATTGAATATGCATCACATTTAACTATCTATTGAATATGCATCACATTTAATTATCTATTGAAAATGCATCACATTTAACCATCTACTGAATATGCATCACATTTAACCATCTACTGAATATGCATCACATTTAACTATCTATTGAATATGCATCACATTTAACTATCTACTGAATATGCATCACATTTAACCATCTACTGAATATGCATCACATTTAACCATCTACTGATATGCATCACATTTAACTATCTATTGAATATACATCACATTTAACTATCTATTGAATATGCATCACATTTAACTATTTATTGAATATACGTCACATTTAACTATCTATTGAATATGCATCACATATAATTATGTATTCAATATGCATCACATTTAATTATCTATTGAATATGCATCACATTTAACTATCTATTGAATATGCATCACATTTAACTATTTTTATTGAATATGCATCACATTTAACTATCTATTGAACATGCATCACATTTTTAACTACCTATTGAATATGAATCACTTTTAACTACCTAATGAATATGCATCACATTTAACTATTTATTGAACATGCATCACATTTAACTACTTATTGAATATGCATCAAATTTAACTACTTATTGAATATGTATCACATTTAACTACTTATTGAATATGCATCACATTTAATTATCTATTGAATATGAATCACATTTAACTATCTATTGAACATGCATCACATTTAACTACTTATTGAATATGCATCAAATTTAACTACTTATTGAATATGTATCACATTTAACTACCTATTGAATATGCATCACATTTAATTATCTATTGAATATGAATCACATTTAACTATCTATTGAATATGCATCACATTTAACTATCTATTGAAAATGCGTCACATTTAATTATTTCTTGAATATGCATCACATATAATTATCTATTGAATATGCATCACATTTAACTGTCTATTGAATATGCATCACATTTAACTATCTACTGAATATGCATCGCATTTAACTATCTATTGAATAAGCATCACATTTAACTCTCTATTTAATATGCATCACATTTAGCTATTTATTGAATATGCATCACATTTAACTATCTATTGAATATACGTCACATCTGACTACTTTTTGAATATGCATCACATTTAACTATCTATTGAATATGCATCACACTTAACTATTTATTGAATATGTATCACATTTAACTATTTATTGAATATACGTCAGATCTGACTACTTATTGAATATGTATCACATTTAACTATCTATTGAATATGCATCACATTTAACTATCTATTGAATATGCATCACATTTAACTATCTATTGAATATGCATCACATTGAACTATCTATTGAATATACGTCACATCTGACTACTTATTGAATATGCATCACATTTAACTATCTATTGAATAAGCATCACATTTAACTATCTATTGAATATACGTTACATCTGACTACTTATTGAATATGCATCACATTTAACTATCTATTGAATATGCATGAGATTTAACTATCTATTGAATATACGTCACATCTGACTGCTTATTGAATATGTATCACATTTAACTATCTATTGAATATGCATCACATTTAACTATCTATTGAATATACGTCACATCTGACTACTTATTGAATATGCATCACATTTAACTATCTATTGAATATGCATCACATTTAACTATCTATTGAATATACGTCATATCTGACTACTTATTGAATATGCATCACATTTAACTATCTATTGAATATGCATGAGATTTAACTATCTATTGAATATACGTCACATCTGACTGCTTATTGAATATGTATCACATTTAACTATCTATTGAATATGCATCACATTTAACTATCTATTGAATATGCATTACATTTAACTATCTATTGAATATACGTCACATCTGACTACTTATTGAATATGCATCACATTTAACTATCTATTGAATATGCGTCACATTTAACTATCTATTGAATATACGTCACATCTGACTACTTATTGAATATGCATCACATTTAACTATCTATTGAATATGCATCACATTTAACTATCTATTGAATATGCATCACATTTATCTATTTATTGAATATACATCACATCTGACTACTTATTGAATATGTATCACATTTAACTATCTATTGAATATGCATCCCATTTAACTATCTATTGAACATGCATCACATTTAACTATTTATTGAATATGCATCACATTTAACTATCTATTGAATATGCATCACATTTAACTATCTATTGAACATGCATCACATTTAACTATCTATTGAATATACATCACATTTAACTATCTATTTAATATGCATCACATTTAACTATCTATTGAATATGCATCACATTTAACTACCTATTGAATATGCATCACATTTAACTACCTATTGAATATGCATCACATTTAACTACCTATTGAATATGCATCACATTTAACTACCTATTGAATATGCATCACATTTAACTACCTACTGAATATGCATCACATTTAACTACCTATTAAATATAAATCACATTTAACTACCTATTAAATATAAATCACATTTAACTACCTATTCGCATGCAGTTTCACCTCATAACTATAATCCGATTATAAATTATGTCATATTCCGTTTTGGGCACTAAAACTTTATTTTAATGATAAAATTCGCAGTTCAAAAGAATTTTATACTGTAGGGTTCGTAAGAAGCTTAAAGTTAAACTGTTAGTATGTTTATTGTGTAAAGGTAAACTGTTGGCTTGTATATATATATATATATATATATATATATATATATATATATATATATATATATATATATATATATATATATATATATTTGGGGGGGGGACGAGCACATGGCCGTGTGGGTTATGGAACTAGTGCATGAAAACTAGGGAATATCTTCCGTTACTCACGACACGGATTCGAGTCCTGCTTGAAGCAAATTATAACTCTCTAACCCTCTTGAAAATTTTGGTGTCCTTCTATATAAATATATGTCAGTTAACTGTGTATCTAAACGTGCAATGTGGGATCCAGGTATAAGCTCTTTTCTCTTTGTTGGGTATATAGGTGTCAATTTGTACTTTCATGAATATACCTTGCATTTCTAAATAGAAGCCCAGTGGGTTCGTGCATAGATCTGCGTGCTAAACTCCACTTGCCTAAGTTTTCGTGCACCACGAGTCCTTACATTGTTCCATCCGTGCTTGGGGATAAGCGCATGGCCGTATGGGTCAGGGTGCTGGTGCATGAGAGCTAGGCGATCCGTGCCGTTAGTCGCGGCACAGGTTCGAGTCCTACTTGGAACAAATTATAACTCTGTAACCTGTTTGATTATATTGGTGTCATTCCATATAAATTTCTTTCATTTAATCATGTATCGTAACTTATGGATAAGTGCTTCCCTCTCTAGTATATATATATATATATATATATATATATATATATATATATATATATATATCATATATATATATGACAACAAACAGTGTTCAGCTAGATTTTTATTTATCTAGCCTCAGGGCTTTCGACCTTCACTGAGTCTTTATCAAAGGCAATTACGAAACAGAGACACAAGAACACGTTTAATTTACAAAACATGAATATGGATTTAATAGAAGTATTATTTTAAACTTTTCGATTTCGCGCCTTATTGGTTTGAACTCCAATGAAAAAATCTATATAATATATAGAGAATTTATACATGATATATGTACATATCGACTGAAAATACCGTTTCCATATTTGTCACTTTATGTTTTAATTTTTAAGAGCACCTGCACTGTTTTCAATAACGTATACTGCATTAAATACCTAAATCACTTTTCCACCGCGACTTGCCTTGCCAGTATCACTGTTACTTCGATTGTTTATCCGCAGGAGGTGAAACTGAGCATATTGTTGTGTAACATCTTGTAACCTCATTCCTGTTGTAAACCGATCGATCTTATTTATTGATTTACCCTTTACACTGCTTTGTTTTCCACATAAAATTCATAGGTTCATTAATGTAAAAGCTTTGGGGCAAAGGTACTATAATGAAAACACTATAATACTGGTCATTATTTCTATTTCTGATGATGGTATCCGACCTTGATTAGATTGGGTACAACAATTGGAGTACAGCCAATCCTACCTGGATTAGACTGGGTACAACAGTTGAATTGGAATACTGCCAATCGAGATTACTGATGACGTGTAGCGTCCTTGCTATTTAAATTCAACATCATTAAGGGTCGTATAAAATTGCATGTAATGTCATTACAAGCAGCGATATAAAATGTGTTTTACCTTCAGCCGAGTTCAATTTATGCACTCAATTTTCTCACTGGAAAGCTGTGACGATTTCCATTTGTTTTCTGAATTTGCACTTATGTTGCGGGAGTAATAACAGTGCAGCTAAATTTGGGGTGGTCATAAAATCGCAAAGGGCGGAGAAAATATGAAAGATGATGAGGTGTGTTGGGGTGGTGGATACATGACAATGAGCGGCATAACATGACAATGGCAGTATTCTTGGTCTGTAAATATTGGCATGGAAATCTCCCGAGAATTCAACTTTTAATTTTGTCTGCATTGTAAATTGAATTTATTACAAAGAGTCTGTATCATGAATATAAAACCTGTTTAAATTTGAATTGATGGAAAACGAGTTGCGCTTCTTTTGTAGTAAATACAAGTCATCTTCTAAACATAGTTTCTTCCAGTTTAAAGTTATACACAGCCGATGAGTTGTACAAGGTTCTGTATAAGTTACCGTATTTACTCGCATAATCCTCGTCCAAATGCAACAACATAGACCCTGATCTGCCGTTGCATAATGCGCAGGCAGATCAGGGTCAATGTTGTTTGTTCTACTGATTAGTCCTTACAAACTGCCTAGACCCAGATCTGCTGGCGCATTATGCGACGGTAGATCTGGGTCCTGCCTCACACGTGACCTTTATCCTGACTCATGGACTATTTTGACCTTCTACTGCGAGCATAGCGCATACAAAGTAGCAAAAACTTCCTGATTTCCATCGTCACATTCTTTCACAATAATCAAGATAAACGTTAACTGCAACGCATTTACGTAATAAAACGAGCAGTCGGGTGGTCCTGCAAATAGACCGATTTGCACTGATCGACCTAGCTACATGTACGGTGTGATTAGTTCAATTTCGAGTCGAAAAAGTCGTTGCTATTGTTATTTTTTTAAAATAATATTCTCATTATTATATCTGAATGATAAATCAATACTAGGCCAAAGCTGAAACGAGGACTATTTCATTATGATTTGTCTGTCTCGATTAATTTTTATGGATAAGAGTGGCCTTTATTTTGTGACCTTTCACATTTGTATCATTGCGCAAGCTCTCTGCAGTACACAGCTCGGATGCTGTGTATTGCAATTACCATAGCCGTTTCAACTTCTGTGAAAGCTAAAATGTGTTTCAATGTCATTTAAAGTGTACACTGTAAACCTAACTTTTTACACTCTATCAATGGGCGTTTTGCTGTTTGAAAGTTAAGTTAGTATTCACAATACGCCATTTTGATTTCGACCCTAATTTTCGTTCAAAAATGTGAGAAAAAGAACCCTTCATTATACTTCTGTGTAGGATAGGAAAATTCCACCCTAGGGATAAAAATTTTGCGTTAGACAAAAGACAAAGCCTCGTGTCTGACGCAAAATTCTGACCTTCGGGTGGAATTTTCGAAACCTACACCTATCCATATGAAGGATTGTATTAATCCACACCTGAGCGAACTGACGTTCTGATGCGAAATTTCATCTTCAGGGACATCACATAAAAGTAGGAAATAAACCAACAAGCCCACTAGACCCCATTTTTTTGCCATTGATACTACTAAAATGTCCTCCACCCCTTATTTTTAAAGCTACTCTTCCCCCCCCCCCCCACTTCTCTCTCTCTCTCTCTCTCTCTCTCTCTCTCTCTCTCTCTCTCTCTCTCTCTCTCTCTCTTTCTCTCTCTCTCTCTCTGGTTTAAACAAATGGTTCTACCGTCTATTAATAATAGTACCTTCAATTAGAATGTAATGGACATCAGCCTGTTTTGCAGATAATTTACATTGCTGTGTCTTCTCAAGGTTTTGTATCAGGTTTCACCTTTAACAGAGCTAGGTCAGCGTTGTTTGCACAATTTTACCACGTGAGATGTCAACAGCTGCATTTGAAAGGACTAAATATATAGTCAAATCTGTGTATAACAACTGCTCAAAGGGACCACACAAAAGATGCCTTTATAGACAGGTTGATCTTTATATATACATATCTGTTTTTAACAACCGCTCAGGGCACTACACAAAAGACGGGTTGGTCTTTATACACATATCTGTTTTTAACAACCGCTCAGGGCACTACACAAAAGACAGGTTGGTCTTTATATACAAATCTGTTTATAACAACCGCTCAGGACACTACACAAAACACAGGTTGGTCTTTATATACATATCTGTGTATAACAACCGCTCAGGGCACTACACAAAAGACAGGTTGGTCTTTATATACAAATCTGTTTATAACAACCGCTCAGGGCACTACACAAAAGACAGGTTGGTCTTTATATACATATCTGTTTATAACAACCGCTCAGGGGATCACACAAAAGACAGGTTGGTCTTTATATACAAATCTGTGTATTACAACCGCTCAGGGAACTACACAAAAGTGTCTTTATAGACAGGTTGGTCTTTATTTACAAAGCAAATTCTCTGTTTGAAATAACATGTTCCATGCGTCATCTCAAAATACCTTACGTCACAATATGAAAGGTTTATCAAAAAAGTCTGCCGACGCTGAAAAATGGCGTTAAACCCATAAGAACCGGCGCAGATCACGGTCTATGTTGTTTGCACTTGAACCTGGGTTATATGCGAGTATATACGGTAGGTGCTTGTTTAATATACCGGAAACTATTCCATAATATTGTAGAGACGTAAATAAGAGATTTCTTAAAATACAATTGTCCGAACTATATACATATATATATATATATATATATATATATATATATATATATATATATATATATATATATATATATATATATATAAGCTCGCTCCAAATGCAAACAACAGTATGTCGGGTTTAAATACCGTATATATTTGCGTATAATAAGGGTCCAAATACAAACAACATAGACCCTGATCTGTCGTCGCATAGTGCGCCGGCCGATCAGGGTCTATGTTGTTTGTTCAACTGATTAGTCCTTACAAGCTGCATAGACCCAGACTTGCCGGCGCATTATGCGACAGCAGATCTGGGTCTATGCAGTTTGCAGTTGTTATCGGGTTATATGCGAGTATCTCCGGAAGATCATTGTTTTCACTCAACCGTGTACTCCTTGTGTTAAAGTAGCTTTCAAACTTAAAAACTTTCAGATACTCTGGCGCTAAATTATTTAAGACCTTGAAAGTAAGAACAGTTTTTCTAAAAATAAGATAATCCTTGACTGGCATCCATCTAAGAGTGTTGCGACTATACAGCTGTAAGCTGTATAGTCTCTGCATGGAAGAGGAATTTCGGGGTTCTCCCACCCAATACAGTAGTAGATAAAAATTGGAGAAAAAAACTCTATTGTTCACTTTTTGGATCAAATGATCCGACACAAAACATCTAACCGTTTTTAAAATTCGTATTTTCTTCGATACTTTTGTAAAGAGTGTTTCAACGTGGTTGGACCAGGATAAAGTATTATCGAATAGGATACCTAAATGTTTGGCACATTTAACAGTTTAATTTTGTGTACCATTTACTTCTAAGTACAGTTCTCTACATTTGGCTGCACGTTGTTCCAAGCAGATAAGCATTAACTGGGTTTTCTGTAAATTTAAGCTAAGATTATTGTCATACATCCATTTCATTACACATTGTAAATCTTCATTAAGTTTATTGTCATGCATCCATTTCATTACACATTGTAAATCTTCATTTAGATTGCTCTCAAACAATGCTAATATATTTATCGCTAAAATATTGTGATGTATTATCTACATACATAGATACTGAGGAATGTTTCAGTCACTTTTGAAAATCATTTATTTATAATATGAAAAAGAGAGGGCCTAGAATTGATCCCTGTGTACTCCAGTGGAACATTCCTAAATATCCGAGACAGTATCTCTCCAACTGCTTGTAATCTACTATTGAGATAGGATGAAAAGCATCGCAATGAGGGTTTTGTAACATTATATGCTGATAATTTATACTCGCGTATAAGCTCAGTCCAAATGCAAACAACATAGACTCTGATCTGCCGTCGCATAAAGCGCCGGCAGATCAGGGTCTATGCTGTTTGTTCTACTGATTAGTCCTCACAAAAAACTGCATAGACCCAGATCTGCCGGCACATTATGCGATGGCAGATCTGGGTCTATGCAGTTTGCAGTTGGTATTGGGTTATAAGCGAGTATATACGGTAAAACTGTATGATTAACAGTATCAAAAGCTTTATGTATATCTCTGAATAAAACTCCATTTAATTTCCTGTCCCCAATAGTGTTTAACCAGTGATCAATCAAACCAATGAGTGCTGTTTCGCATGAAGGATTTGGACGGAAGCCTGATTGAGACGGGGTAATCGTTATTTTTTTTATAAAAAGGCATAAAACTATTGAAAACAATACTGTATATAAGTTGAAGTTTTGAAACGCTTTTTCGATATAAGTTGATATACATGCAACATCTTATTTTGTGCGGGATCAATTTGGGTATTGGTTTTTTTTTCACACTGTGTCTCGTGGCTGGGTTGAGTGGTGAAGATTAATAATTTATCAGAGTTCATGATACTTGGAGCATTCTAGTAGAAAGTACCATTATGATCCTACTTACAACAATTAATGACTCGTTATGATCTATGAATTTTAGGATCTGTGTATCTTACGGTTTCAATATTCAAACAGTGAGATCTCAGTCGATTGCTTGTGTTTAGTTATATTAAAATCAACATAACTGGCAATTATAACTTCTTAGATATTTTTATGTATATTGAATTTATAATACGTGTCCATGATTGTAATTTGCACTTTAGTCAGATTATGGTCATTGTTGTAAACGACATGTTTACATAACATTTTAGTTCAAGGTCGGTTTTGTTAGCAGCTGGACTGTTATTTCCATGTCATGTTGTGACAAAAGTCAGGTACACAAAGTAATTTTCCATTAGAAATACTCATATTGTGATGTGACATAGGTCATGTAGACATGTGTATTTATATACAGATTTTGGTAAAGAAATTCATTCATATTCTACAATTTCTGTTCTAAAAGATCAGTCTGTAAGGAATCTATTTTAGTTGTGTTGTTGAAATCAGATATAATTTGAGAGGAATTATTTATTTACAATATTCATTGGAAATGTAACAGTGCTCATTAACTTTTGGATTAATACATGATTTTGTGATTTATGTGGACTTATTCAAAAACATTCTGGATTACATCTTTGTGGTACATAAGGGCATTCAAGGCTATTGGAATTCATTCGGAACGTTATATATTTTTGGACTTGTGAACACTTAGAATTATTTGGACTTTAATTCACGTTATTGTAACTGTCCTTTTGAATTTTGACTTTAATTTGCTAGAAATAAATTGCTTGTTGATTGTACTTAAATTGTTGCTTTCACTTTCTGTGACATTTTTTTCAGACCTAGAGTCATAACAGATATTGAGCACAATAATGTGAGCTTCTTATAATTTGCTTTACTTAGTTTTTCAGTATAATCTAATACCTCAAAATGTCTCTAAGCTACCTATGAAATAGAAAGTGAAATGTTCTTACTAGAAATCTACCTAATTCACCTCTGCTACCAGTATTCCTTCTTTTGATGTGTAGACCAAGTATGCATTATATTGTCTTCAGTTTGGGTTTTTCAAAGGGAAATTTATCATTGAAGTGATAAATCTCATAGTCAGAAAACCATATTTGACTGCCATATATCAAAATGGTAATAATTAATGTATCAATTAGTTTTAGCTGAGTATTTTCTGGCAAGTTTTGAAAGTACTTCAGTTGCTTCCTTAAGGCAGAAATCTTTATTTGATTCTAAAATTATAGGTTATTTGCACTCTGTTTAAAATTAACTGTGAGAGTCAGGTTTATGCCAAGGTATTGGAACATAACAATAGTTTCTACTTGTTTGTTCTTTATAAAGAAACAGGTAGAGAAGTCCACTTTTAAAAATATTCTTATTTTATTTTTATATAGGTTAAAACTGAGTTTCCATTTACTACAATACTTTTGTAAAGTATCTAAACAGGAATTGAGACATTTTGCACTTTCAGATAACATCAAAAAGTTATCGGCATGTACAATAAATTTGATATTTAGATAATTGATTACTAAAGAATTACAATCTTCCTAAACAACAATTTCTTTAATATCGTTTTTACATATGTTGAACAACAGAGGACTGAGTATATCACCCTGTTTTACTCCCGTTGAGGCATCTATTTCGGGCCCAAGAGTGAGTTTTGATGTATTCTGTATTTTGTGTTAGAGTTCATACTTTTGAAGGTTTTGAATACATCACAACCTATACCAACATTTACTATTTTATAGTAAAGGTCCTTTCTCCATACTGTACAAAACGCTGTTAAAAAAAAAAAGTCCATCAAACAACAGGGGCAACGGGTGGCCAAGAGGTCTAAGGCGTTCGTCTTTACAGTTTACTCAGATATCTCACCTCTGTCGGTGTAAATTTGAGTCTCGACTCGACCAACGTAGGTATGTGAGAAAGCTTGCCTGTAGCAAGGGCGAGGGTTTGAGGCGCTTGGGGGCAATGGTCTTTTATGGTGCCCCTACTTTGCCACAGAGAACAGTTATGTCAGTTGCAAACCTCCAACCCCCCACCCCCATTTAAGCCCTGAAAAAAAAAATCGGTCTTGAGGGGATTCCGGTATCCTGAGGGTTTTGAGGAGTTTCACTGTATATATATATATATATATATATATATATATATATATATATATATATATATATATATATATATATATATATATATTGTTTCTGCTCATATTTTCGCATTTTTTTAATATTGTATCCTAAGTCTTGAAAATTTGCCATTAAATATTGATCATTTGGGGATTGTATAAGCTTCCCTCCTAGCCTTCTCCATTCACGGCTCAAGTTGAAACAATCACTCTCCGTCAATTTTCGTTTAGGCTTTCTTTTGTTTTCTTTTGTAATATTACAAGTAGGTACTGATTTCTTGGTCACAGTGATAAAAATATACGTCAGATCACTTTCTGCTAAGTTAACATCATAATAGTGAGATGTATCCAGTAAACTCTGACAGTTCGGCTGTAAACTCGGACAGTTCTTGGAGGGAGAGTTATCCAGTCTGGATATAAACTCTGACAGTTCTTAGAGGTAGAAGCATCCAGTCTGGCAGTTCTTGAAGGGAGAGATATCCAGTCTGGCTATAAACTCTGTCAGTTCTTGGAGAGAGAGGCATCCAGTCTGGCTATAAACTCTGACAGTTCTGGGAGGGAGAGGCATCCAGTCTGGTTATAAACTCTGGCAGTTCTTGGAGGGAGAGATATCAAGTCTGGCTATAAACTATGGTAGTTCTTGGAGAGAGAGGCATCCAGTCTGGCTATAAACTCTGACAGTTCATGGAGGGAGAGGCATCCAGTCTGGTTATAAACTCTGACAGTTCTTGGAGGGAGAGTTATCCAGTCTGGCTATAAACTCTGACAGTTCTTGGAGGGAGAAGCATCCAGTCTGGCTATAAACTCTGACAGTTCTTGGAGGGAGAGGCATCCAGTCCGGCTATAAACTCTGACAGTTCTTGGAGAGAGAGGCATCCAGTCTGGCTATAAACTCTGACAATTCTTGGAGGGAAAGTTATCCAGTCTGGCTATAAACTCTGACAGGTCTTGGAGGGAGAGGGATCCAGTCTGGCTATAAACTCTGACAGTTCTTGGAGGGAGAGGCATCCAGTCTGGCTATAAACTCTGTCAGTTCTGGGAGGGAGAGATATCAAGTCTGGCTATAAACTCTCGGAAGTCTCTGTGTTAGACAGGGTCCTCGGAAAGCTGTGCTTGCCTTATCCTGTCAATCTAAATCTTGGTTCTGAGGATGCAATAGAGACTGTTTCCTGTTCATCTGGTATTTTATATTTCAAACATAAATCAAATTAATGAATCATCTGAGAATTCAATGGAATAGTTCACATTAAATGCACATATCTTTTGAAATAGTATTTCTAGCGCTATGAAATAATCAAATGTACAGAAACCTCCATTATATACAGGTAAAAGTCATGTAAGTGGATTCAAAAGAAATGGTGAAGCATATAAGAGAGAGAGAGAGAGAGAGAGAGAGAGAGAGAGAGAGAGAGAGAGAGAGAGAGAGAGAGAAGGGGTGGGGGTGTTTAACGGCACATCAATACAAGTAGGTTATTTTGTGCTGAGGCAATGAGGGATCGTTGCGAGTTATCTCCACAATAGGTGCAGCCATATATGGAACGATATTTGGTTCCACCTCGGAGTTTATTTTTTCGCCAGAACAAATTTTAGATCTTGTATTATCCCTAACGATGCAAGATTAATCAATGAAAACAAACAATGTCCTATTTTATTCTGAGGTAAATCAAATTATATACTATGTTAGCACTAGAAGACACTAAAATTGCCATTTTACTTCTTTTTTGTTAATAAAAACAGTATATCTTGATAATTTTGGACTTCGTCTGTTCAAACTTTAGTGCCAACCTAGTATATATCTAAATTTAATACTATTAACTTAATTTTCTTATCCGCAATTTTTTTTAAATTATGGATAGGAAAGTCCCATATTCCTCGTTATCCTCTGTCTGGAAGACTGTTCTATATAACCTGGAATGTGTTGAAGGGCTGTTAAGCCAAAGCAAATAAAATTCTGTAACAGCATATATGTATCACAGTATGGGCTTAATATCAAATCAATAAACTCACTATAAATAAGAAGACATAGCCTTCATAATAAAGATAATAATACTCTGACAGTCTTAACCCAAAATTATTTTCAAAATCTCAATAAAAGTCGTTCCTTTTGTAACAATATAAAAATTCAATAATCAAAAAGTAAAAAATCTCTGTACAAAAGTTAACATCTTTCTCAGTATTTAGAGTCCTGATGAAATTACTCATTCTTATGTTAAATTATTTTTAATACTGTTTGGTTATCTCATCCTAAAATAACTTATATTTGAATAGGAAACACAAAAGTTTATAGAATCTGAAATAAAAATTAAAAGTCACAATATCAAATCTGATAATGCACACCTTTTATCTATTCTGAATATTGATAGCATTAGAAAAATAATCTCTACAGTAAAACAAACAATTCATAACAGTTTTGCAGTTGGTCTAGCAGTAACAAAATGTGAATGTCTGTCTTATTAAACAAATAGTATATTGAAGCAATCACGACTTCTTCATTTGAATATGTAGTAAATAGCAAACTATAACTTTTTAACTTTTATTAATGTTTGATACAATATGTTTCATACATTAGAGACAAAGAAACTGTAAAACAAAAAAGCGACAAAAAGACGTTTATTTTTTTTAAAAATTGAAAATGAATAGTTTCATGAAAATTAAGGCATGTTTAAAGACTAAATTACCCCACCCACTAAATATCTATTGAACTTTTCACAGCAAATCGTTGAATGGTACGTGGATTATATAATTTTAGGCAAAATGCATCTGTTGAAAAAATAATTATAGAAAAGAATCACAAAGGTAATTGTGTGAAAATAACGCGAATTCCATTTTTTTATGCAGATAACAGAATGTGATTTTCCATTTTCGACAACGATTATGCTTAATATTTGTTTAGCGATCGATTAACTCCTTTCATCGCCCAGATAACTTAGCTCCTCGTTTTTTTTAATCTCCTCTCTGAGCGACTATAACGTCCATGATCCATCCGTAAGATTGAAACATTTTTAAAGCAAGATGAAGATGCTATCAATTCTTTCTTTGTTTTTGTAAAGCAGGAAGTAAACCGGAAGTAATGTTGGACCGCTTTGTTCCGTGTTGCCAATTACCGAATTAAAGGAACGTTACTAACTACGATCCCTCATTGGAGGAAAGTGCCTTGCCCAAGGACGCGCCACGGTAGCCGACCCGGGCTGATCCAATAGTAGGATTCGAACCTGCACCTTTTCGGTCACGAGTCTGGCATACTACCCACTGAGCCATCGTGGCTTCTGCCTCTATTTGTCGCCTCTAACGACATGCAAAGAGGGGTGTGTGTGTGGATCGGGCCTTTCTACATACCCGAGCCCAGCAGAGAGAGAGAGACAGAGACAGACAGGCAGAAACAGAGAGAGACATAGAGATAGTAACATATTAACAGGCAGAAAGAAGGAATGAAAGGAAGAAAGAAATTAGGTGCATTTGTTTAAACCGATTAGCCAGATGAGATTAATATGGCATGCACCCCCACCCCCACCCCCGTAATAATCACCGGTGTCTATGCTGAGTATATGAGGGTCAACGGGACCGAAAAATAGTTGCCGATGGTCGCGTACATAAGGTGGTCGCTATATGCAGGCAAACTACAAAGGAAATGTCGACGGGACCGAAAAATGTCAGTCTTCATGGATAGGTGATAGCTATATCTAGGTGGTCTCTACACCGGATTTGATTGTCGATTACAAGCTCTCTATTAGTTTACGTAAATTGCGATGACACATTAGGGATGAGTTAACACTAATGTAAGCAGTTTATCTGAAAATTGGTTTCTCTACCGTATATGTTCTCACTGTCTCAACCGAATATGTTGTCACATTGTCTACCGTATAAGTTGTCATATATGTTGTCACATTCTCTACCGTACATGCTGTCATATGCGACACTTAATATCATATTCAATTTCTCTAACTCCCTTCGGGCTGGGATGTGCAGAATAGGCATAATAGAGGCAGGAACCGCGGTGTCTCAGTGGTTAGGGTGCCGGACTCGAGGCCGAAAGTGTCGAATCCTACAATCGGTTTTGGCTACCTTAGTGTGCTTGAACAAGGTACTTTACTCCTATTGCATCAACACTAAATAACGGTGCTGTGCCGTAAAACATTAAACCAATTAAACTCTCCTCTATTCGCAGGTTGTTTACGTCAAGATGACGCCTTTGCAATGAGGTTTACACTGTAATTTAAGTAGTGTATCTTCTACGTTCATTAGGTTGTTTCTCTACCGTTTATGTTGTTATGTACAACACTTGATAGCGTGACAACCATCATTTTCTATTGTTGGTATGCAGAGTAAATACAATTGCAAAAATTGTGAATTATAATTGCTTTCCTTGTTTGTTTGTATTTGTAACTTTCGTCATCTACCATTGTCTTCATTTCATGTTGCTTTGCTTTCCATTATTAATTTTTACTTGTTTAGTTTCTTCACATATATAAAGAAGATAAAAAAAAAGAAATATATTAGACTGCTGTACGTCAGTAGAGTTTATGCATTATTGGAATCGAACATGGGTTCATTCTTTCAAAAGTCCACAAATGGTCTTACATGTACATATGCATTTTCATTTTCATTCCGTAACAGAATCGTCCCAGAGACACTATAGATAAATTTGAGATAAACGTGGAAGACGTGGGGTGGGGTGGGGAAGGGGTGAAATTGGTGGCACAATTTTAGAACTTGAGCTACGCCTTTTGTCAGGACAATCTTAAATCAAAATTAATATTTATTAAAGTTGTTACGGAATGGAATCTTTCTCCCTGGAAATTGCAAAAAAAAAACTTTGTTGTATTCTTTCAAATTATACTTAATTATAAATCTAAAAAAGGCCCCAGTCTATTACTATTAAGGTGAGAGATTAGCACAAATTTTACATGCAAGACTTTGACTAGGTTTTAGTTCAATAAAGGTTAATTAATACAAAATAATTTGTCATTTAACAATAATTGGACATGTGGTGAACCAAATATATTGTTATCATGAGTTGTGCAAAAGGAACCTTGTCCCAAAATATAGACGTATCGTTGTTACTAATAGGTAACCTCTTGCAATCAGATGCTGCCAACGAGGAGATATTTAACACAGTCCAAATGTTTATAATAACAATTAAGAGATTTGTCTTGTCCTTTTTACGACTTGATGCTTTCCTTTTTACGACTTGATGCTTTCCTTTTTACGACTTGATGCTTTCCTGAAATCAATCTGGCACATATGTTTAAATACTACACGTATATCATTTGAGTTGAATTTAAAAAGTTACATACACACCCCTATTGGTAGCAACATTTTCATATCTATATTAAGATGCCACACACGTTTTTGCTATCAATACTTGTAAATTAATATCAGATACTAAATCAATATAGTATGGACAGTTTTCTTTGAATTTAAGTAAAGCTTATTGTTAATGAAAAGAGAACTCGAAATAAGCTTTAAACTTGTTGCTGAATCCTCTCTATCTCTTCCACCCCCCCCACCCCCCTCCAATCTCCGTCCACACTTAGATCCAAGGGTAGTAACCTCGAATCCGCCCCCACCCCTTTTAGCGTAGGGATAAAAAAAGAATTGTACAGATTTAAATGCCACAACATTTGTGTCACATGTGCTTTCATCATATGAGAGAAGATCATGGAAAACACTACATTTTAAAATGCAACAGTAACCATGCGAATCATGTGCACGAGGAGATCTGTCTTGGTACGTGTACAAAATACATACTACCTAAAATGATGACGTGAATTATCCACATTTCAATATAATAAAATGTTATTACTTTTGCTCTTTGAATGAAGATAGCCATCATCCTAGCCACCATTACCCCGGAAGACGAGTCCGCCATCGATGTCTTAATTATAATACTTTATAGCAAAATGTATTGAGGGAAATATCCAGAAAGGGGTTACTTCTTCTTGCCATAAAAACAGTACCGTCTATACTCACTTATAAGTCGAATCCAACTGCAAACTGCACAGACCTATGTCTGTCGTCGCATAATGCGCCTACAGTTCTGGGTCTCTGCATTTTGTTAGGAGTAATTAGTACAACAAGCAACATAGGTCCTGATCTGTCGGAGCATTATGTGACGGCAGATCAGGGTCTATGTTGTTTGCAGTTGGACTGTACTTTTAAGCGAGTTTAGAGGGTATATATTTTAAAACAAAACACACACACACACACTTTTTGTCACCGTCATAACATAGTTTACGCTAAGTACTCCTGATTTGACTTAATCAGTGATTAGGCTAATTAATTCTACCAGAGGAAGGTAATCGCACGGAAAATTAAACTCCTATTAATTAATAAAATTTCACTGAACCTTTCAGCGATCAAATGAATGCAAATCCGAATCGCAAAATTGTAGCTCCGAGTTCGATTTAAAGAGGCAACATGGACACAGGTCTGAAATTTTCCATTAATGACGGACATTTTTCTCATGGTGCTCCTTTTTCTTTTATAACTGCTACCAAATATTCTTGCATAATCAGGCTAGTACAGGCTGAATTGAGGCGTGTAACATTGTACCTTCATGCCTTGACCTGTCGTTAAATATAGGAATCATAAGTACCGGTTGAGCACAATTTTTTTTTCTTTCTGAAAACTCCTTTAATAAATATTGTATATGTTGGGCGATTGATGATGTGTGACTACCGATCTGAGTTCAAGCCTTTACCGGAACACTCGCGAATTTGAATTTAAATCAACAAATAATACCTTCGGGTTCATAAATTCGTTCAAATCTTTGCAATTAATGAATTTCTTTGCTCTATGCCATACTATTTGATAACGACCAAAATCAAGGAGTTAAATAATTTGTCATACTACAATGAACAAAATAAAATATTGCAGGCTTTATTAACAATAAATCTAAACTCGTAATAAAAAGATACATATACGTAGTCCTGGTTGCCGCACTGTATATATATATATATATATATATATATATATATATATATATATATATATATATATATATGTACGTTTTAACTGTAACTCTAATTAGCTAGCTCGTTTTATCACTGTTGTTTTGGAATAGATGTTAACAGTGGTGCTATCTCTTTAATTTATGTTGTGCAAAGAATTCATTAGACTTGAATGATAATGCGGTTCTGCCCATTTGTTTGTTCTTTTCTAGTGTGATATTAACTCTGTATTTAATAAGGCAAACAACTCGGGAAAAGCCACCAACAATTCTATTTAGAGACTTTGTTTGACTAGGCTTATGAGGGCATATAAATTAGTTCTGTATTCTAATATTGTGTATAGTCCATTCATTTTTGTGTAATTCAATATCAGAGTATAAATTAATGCTCAAAATTTTGTATGACCTGCAGGCCAGATTTATCTTTCTTTTTAATCCCTCTCGCTTGTACAACAATTATGCAAAAAGAAAATGAAGGACTTTTTTTGCTTGAGATAAAAATCTTTAAAGTTACCATTTCCGTTTTTTTTTTTTTTTTTTGTTTTGTTGTTAAAATTTGTTTGGAGTTTCTTGAGATCCTATTTTTCTTTTTTTTTAGTTTATTCACTAAACAAGAGAGAGAGAGGGAGGGAGGGATAGTGTGTGTGTGTGTGTGTGTGTGTGTGTTATTCTGGAAATAAAAGTGGTTATAGGACATGTTGAGGGGACCAAAAATTGGCAGTCTCCATTGTTAGGTGATAGATCTATGCAGGTGGTCTCTAGACCGGGTTTGATTGTACATTACAAGCGCTCTATTGTTGTTTACTTAAATAGCGATGACACATTAGGGATGAGTTAACACTAATTTAAATAATTTATCTGAAAATTGATTAACCAAACCGTATATGTTCTCACATTCTCTACCGAATATGTTGTCACATTGTCTACCCCCTGCGGGCTGGGATGTGCAGAATAGACCTAACAGAGACAGGAACCACGGTGTAACAATGGCTAGCGTGCCGGACTCGAGGCCGAAAGAGTGCGGTTTTGAATCTTACCACCCGTTTTGGCTACCGTGGTGTGCTTGAGAAAGGTACTTTACTCCAATTGCATCAACACTTGGTATGTATGTTGAATTAAAAATATCTGTCCATGAGGCAAGTTGTACTTTATTCATTTTGTGAACAACATATTTACAGCATTTGAGTTCAAGGTCAGTCTTGTTTACATAGATTGGAACTTTAAATGTCTTGATGTGAGAAGAGTAAGGTACGCACAGAGAAAATTTCCATTAGAGTTAATCATATTCTAGAATATTCTGTCCGGTGACTTATCTTTATATTTATGCAGATTTGGTAAACAAGATTTCATTCCTATACAAAGCTTCATATTATTAAGACCAGTCTATTAAGGAATTTATTTTAGTAATCAGATGTTACAGTTGTGAAAATCAGAGCAAATTCAGAGAGAGGAATTATTTTTTTGAAATCTTCATTGGAATTACTAAAAGTTCTCATTCTCATTTTGACTTAATACTTTGGCATTTATGTGAATTCATTCAAAGATATTCTGGATTACATCATTCAGGCATATCAGGACATTCAAGACTACTGACGAATCAGGACATTCAAGGCTAATTAAATTCGTTCGGAGCATTCAATATTTAGGACTTTTGATTAGGACACTTAGGATTATTGGATTATTTGGAGCTTAATTAACGTTACTATAAGTGCCTTTTGAATTTTCACTTTAATTGTCGAGAACTAAATTGCTTGATGATTTTAGTTGAATTGTTGGTTTCACTTTCTTTGTGTTACATTATTTTAAGACCTAGAGTCGTAACACACTAAATAACCTACTTGTGGTGCTGTGCCGTAAAACATTAAACCAATTAAACTCTCCTTTATTCGCAGGTTGTTTACGTCAAGATGACGCCTTTGCAATGAGATTTACACTGTAACTTAAGTAGTTTATCTACTACGTTCATTACGTTGTTACTGTACCGTTTATGTTGTTATGCAGAACACTTGATAGCGTGACAACCATCATTCTCTATTGTTGCTATGCAGAGTAAATACAATTGCAAAATTTGTGAATTATAATCGCTTTCCTTGTTTGTTTGTATTTGTATCTTTTGTCATCTACCATTGTCTTCGTTTCAAGTTGCTTTGCTTTCCATTATTAATTTTTACTTGTTTAGTTTCTTCACATATATAAAGAAGATAAAACAAATAAGAAATATATTAGACTGCTGTACATCAGTAGAGTTTATGCATTATTGGTATCGAACATGCGTTCATTCTTTCAAAAGTCCACAAATGGTCTTACATGTACATATGCATTTTCATTTTCATTCCGTAACAGATTGTCCCAGAGACATTATAGATAAATTTGAGATAAATGTGGAAGACGTGGGGTGGGGGTGGGGTGGGTGGAGAGGTGATGATAGGGGCACAATTTAGAACTTGAGCTACGCCTTTTGTCAGGACAATCTTAAATCAAAATTAATATTTACTAAACTCTGTTACGGAATGGAATCTTTCTCCCTGCTACTTGCAAAAAAAAAAACTTTGTTGTATTCTTTCAAGTTATATTTAAATATAAATCTAAAAAAGGCCCCAGTCTATTACTATTAAAGTGAGAGATTAGCACAAATTTTACATGCAAGACTTTGACTAGGTTTTAGTTCAATAAAGGTTAATTAATACAAAATAATTTGTCAATTAACAATAATTGGACATGTGGTGAACCAGAAACCGCAAAACGGTTTTTTTTAATTGGTACCAAATATATTGTTATCAGGAGCCGTACAATAGGAACCTTGTCCCAAAATATAGACGTATCGTTGTTACTAATAAGTAACCCCTTGCAATAGCATGTGGTAAACGAGGAGAAATTTAACACAGTCCAAACGTTTATAATAACAACTATGAGATTTGTCTTGTCCTTTTTATGTCTTCACGCTTTCCTGAAATGATTCTGGCACATATATTTTAAGTACTACACATATATAATTGGAATGAAGTTAAAAAGTCACGTAAACACCCCCATTGGTAGCAACATTTACATATCAAGTCTATGAATATTCCGTATGGACAATTTTCTTTAAATTTAAGTAAAGCTTATTGTTAATGAAAGAAAAAAGCTCGAAATAAGCTTAAACTTGTTGCTTAATCCTCTTTATCTCTTCCCCCCACCCACTCCAATATCCGCTCACACTTAGATCCAAGGGTCGTAACCTCGAATCTGCCCCCACCCCCTTTAGCGTAGGGATAAAAAAGAATTGTACAGATTTAAATGGCACAACATTTGTGTCACATATGCTTTCATCATATGAGAGAAGATCATGGAAAACACTACATTTTAAAATGCAACAGTAACCACGCGAATCATGTGCACGAGGAGATCTATCTTGGTACGTGTACAAAAAACATACTACCTAAAATTATGCCGTGATTTATCTACACTGAAATATAATAACATGTTATTACTTTTGATTTATCTACACTGAAATATAATAACAAGTTATTACTTTTGGTCCTTGAATGAAGATAGCCATCATCCTAGCCACCGCTACCCCGGAAGATAATTCCGCCATCAATGTCTTAATTGTAATACTTTATAGCGAAATGTATTGAGAGTAATATCCAGAAAGTGGTTACTCCATCTTCACATAAAAATAGCACCGTCTATACTCACTTATAAGTCGAATCCAACTGCAAACGGCACAGACCTATGTCTGTCGTCGCATAATGCGCCTACAGTTCTGGGTCTCTGTAGTTTGTTGGGTGTAATTAGTACAACAAGCAACATAGGTCCTGATCTGCCAGGCATTATGTGACGGCAGATCAGGATCTATGTTGTTTGCAGTTGGACTCTACTTTTAAGCGAGTTTAGAGGGTATATATTTAAAACACACACACACACACACAACTTTTGTCACCGTCATCACATAGTTTACGCTAAGTACTCCTGATTGGACTTAATCAGTGATTAGACTAATTAATTCTACCAGAGGAAGGTAATCGCACGGAAAATTAAACTCCTATTAATTAATACAATTTCACTGAACCTTTCAGCGATCAAATGAATGCAAATCCGAATCGCAAAATTGTAGCTCTGAGTTAGATTTAAAGAGGCAACATGGACACAGGTCTGAAATTTTTCATTAATGACGGACATTTTTCTAATTCGTTCGTTCGTTCGTTTGATTAACGACGTGTGCGGCCATTCGGCCATTTACGTCGAATTTTTCTCATGGTGCTCCTTTTTCTTTTATAACTGCTACCAAACATTCTTGCATAATCAGGGTAGTTCAGGCTGAATTGAGGCGTGTAACATTGTACCTTCATGCCTTGACCTGTCGTTAAATAGAGGAATCATACGTGCAGGTTGAGCACAATTTTTTTTTCTTTCTGAAAACTCCTTAAATAAATATAGTATATGTTGGGCGATTGATGATGTGTGAATACCGATCTGAGTTCAAGCCTTTACCGGAACACTAGTGAATTTGAATTTAAATCAACAAATAATACTTTCGGGTTCATAAATTCCTTCAAATCTTTGCAATTAATGAATATCTTTGCTCTATGCCATACTATTTGATAACGACCGAAATCAAGGAGTTAAATAATTTGTCATGCTACAATGAACAAAATAAAATATTGCAGGCTTTATTAACAATAAATCTAAAATCGTAGTAACGATATACATGTACGTAGTCCTGGTTGCCGCACTTTATGTATACGTTTTAACTGTAACTCTAACTAGCTAGCACGTTTTATCGCCGTTGTTTTGGAAATGATGTTAACAGTGGTGATATCTCCATAATTTATGTTGTGCAAAGAATTCATTAGACTTGAATGATAATGCGGTTCTGCCCATTTGTTTGTTCTTTTCTAGTGTGATATTAACTCTATAATTAATAAGGCAAACAACTCGGGAAAAGCCACCAACAATTCTATTTAGAGACTTTGTTTGACTAGGCTTATGAGGGCATATAAATTAGTTCTGTATTCTAATATTGTGCATAGTCCATTCATTTTTGTGTAATTCAATATCCGAGTATAAATTAATGCTCAAAATTTGGTACGACCTGCAGGCCAGATTTATCCTTGTTTTTAATCCCTGTCGCTTGTACAACAATTATGCAAAAAGAAAATGAAGGTCTTTTTTTTTTGTTTGAGATAAAAAAAAATCTTTAAAGTTACCATTTCGTTTTCTTTGGGTTTTTTTTTTTTTTTTTTTGGGGGGGGGTGTTGAAATTTGTTTGGAGTTTCTTGAGATCCTATTTTTCTTTTTTTTTATAGTTTATTCACTAAACAAGAGAGAGAGAGGGAGGGAGGGAGGGATAGTGTGTGTGTGTGTTCTTCTGGAAATAAAAGTGGTTATAGGACATGTTGAGGGAGACCAAAAAATGAGAGAAGATCACGGAAAACACTACATTTTAAAATGCAACAGTAACCATGCGAATCATGTGCACGAGGAGATCTATCTTGGTACGTGTACAAAAAACATACTACCTAAAATTATGCCGTGATTTATCTACACTGAAATATAATAACATGTTATTACTTTTAATTTATCTACACTGAAATATAATAACATGTTATTACTTTTAATTTATCTACACTGAAATATAATAACATGTTATTACTTTCAATTTATCTACACTGAAATATAATAACATGTTATTGCTTTTGATTTTTCTACACTGAAATATAATAACATGTTATTACTTTTGATCTTTAAATGAAGATAGCCATCATCCTAGCCAACATTACATCGGAAGAAGAGTCCGCCATCATTGTCTTAATTGTAATACTTTATAGCGAAATGTATTGAGCGAAATATCCAGAAAGGGGTTACTCCATCTTGTCATAAAAACAGTACCGTCTTTACTCACTTATAAGTCGAATCCAACTGCAAACTGCACAGACCTATGTCTGTCGTCGGATAATGCGCCTACAGTTCTGGGTCTCTGCATTTTGTTAGGAGTAATTAGTACAACAAGCAACATAGGTCCTGATCTGTCGGAGCATTATGTGACGGCAGATCAGGGTCTATGTTGTTTGCAGTTGGACTGTACTTTTAAGCGAGTTTAGAGGGTATATATTTTAAAACAAAACACACACACACACATACATACACACGGAAAATTAAACTCCTGTTAATCAAATGAATGCAAATCCGAATTGCAAAAGTGTAGCTCCGAGTTCGATTTAAAGAGGCAACATGGACACAGGTCTGAAATTCTCCTATAAAAAAAAAACGACGGAGATTTTTCTCATGGTACTCAGTTTTCTTTTATAACTGCTACCAAATATTCTTGCATAATCAGGCTGGTTAAGGCGGAATTGTACCATTGTACCTTAATGCCTTGACCTGTCGTTAAATAGAGGAATCATACGTGCCGGTTGAGCACAATTTTTTTCTTTCTGAAAACTCCTTTAATTAATATAGTATATGTTGGGCGATTGATGATGTGTGAATACCGATCTGAGTTCAAGCCTTTACCGGAACACTAGTGAATTTGAATTTAAATCAACAAATAATACTTTCGGGTTCATAAATTCCTTCAAATCTTTGCAATTAATGAATTTCTTTGCTCTATGCCATGCTATGTGATAACGACCGAAATCAAGGAGTTAAATAATTTGTCATACTACAATGAACAAAATAAAATATTGCAGGCTTTATTAACAATAAATCTAAAATCGTAGTAACGATATACATGTACGTAGTCCTGGTTGCCGCACTGTATGTACACGTTTTAACTGTAACTCTAACTAGCTAGCACGTTTTATCACTGTTGTTTTGGAAATGATGTTAACAGTGGTGATATCTCCATAATTTATGTTGTGCAAAGAATTCATTAGACTTGAATGATAATGCGGTTCTGCCCATTTGTTTGTTCTTTTCTAGTGTGATATTAACTCTAAATTTAATAAGGCAAACAACTCAGGAAAAGTTACCACAAATTCTACTTAGAGACTTTGTTTGACTAGGCTCATGACGGCATATAAATTAGTTCTGTATTCTAATATTGTTTATTCTATCAAATTGAGTTCAAGATGAAAAGAGAGAGAAAGTCATTTACGTGTATGTATGTATACAGCTATATAAGTACACAAATACTGGAGGTTATAATACCTGTCTGAGCACAAATTCAGACTGTGAGTACAAATTCAGACTGTGAGTACAAATTCAGACTGTGAGTACAAATTCATAACTTGAAAGTCACCATTTTTAGTTCATTCATTGTTGTGTAATTCAATATCAGAGAATAAATTAATGCTCAAAATTTTGTATGACCTGCAGGCCAGATTTAGCCTTCTTTATAATCAGTCTCGCTTGTACAATTATACCAAAAGAAAACAAAATACCTTTTTGTTTGAGAAAAAATCTTTACAGTTATCATTTCCCTTTTTAAAAAAATGTTGACTTTGATTTTATATTTTTCTTTTTTTCTTCTTCACATAACAACAGAGAGAGAGAGAGAGAGGAGGGAGGTGGGGATGGATAGTGTGTGTGTGTGTGTGTGTGTGTTCTTCTGGAAATAAAAGTTGTTGGTGAGACCAGCAGATAAAAGCAAATATTTATAACTATGTGTGAAATAATAGACTTACTTAGGCAGGGCCGGATTAAGGCCTTTGGCGGCCCTGGGACCAGCCAACAGTACTGTTAAAAACACTGCCTGTGAAAAGCATAGGATAATATACGGGGGCCCCTTAAGCCCGGGTCCCGGGCCCCTTGAGCCTCGGGGGCCCTGGGCACGTTGCCCACTTTACCCAATGGATAATCCGGCCCTGTACTTAGGATTAAGCAATTACTGACAATAAAGAAATGTGTGTCATGTGAATAAGCAGCAAGGTTACATATATTCATGATTATACCAAATTATATAGAAACATAAACGCTTATAAATACAGACAGAAATGAAGCAAATCATTCTTAAACGAATTTGCACACTTTTTAAATATACAGCTCGAACTGTTGGGAAACTGCTTTGTAATGTGTGTCGACTAGAAAGAGGAGTGAAGCGAATTATCACCCGTGGCTTGCGACGATGGGAAATTACTGGCAAGGCGATGGGTGCCGTAACCCGCGGATCCGGGTTCGAATCTCCGTAGAGTACGATTTAAACAATTATCTAACCTGTATGATAATATTATTTATCCGTTTTTTAAAATTTATGTTAATGTTGTCAAGCATTCTCCTGTACAATCCAGGGATAGCACTTTCCGATGGTGTATATCTGTAATTCTCTATTATATCTTCTATATACCTTGATTTATGTAGAAGGAATCCAGATGGACTGTGTACTTAGATGAGAATTAATTACTGGGTGGACATGCGGGTATATCTGCTACGCACGAATGCCTATACCACTGACTTTGTAGCATCCTTTATTGGTGATATGTGCATGGTCGAGATGGTATAGGGGTTGGTGCTGACAGGCAAGGCGATGGGTGCCGTAACCCGCCGATCCGGGTTCATATCTCCGTAGAGTACGAATTAAACAATTCTCTAACCTGTATAATAAGATTATTTCTCTCTCACACTCTCTCTCTCTCTCTCTCTCTCTCTCTCTCTCTCTCTCTCTCTCTCTCTCTCTCTCTCTCTATATATATATATATATATATATATATATATATATATATATATGAAGCACGAAACCTGACCATAAGTTATAAGTTCTTTGCTGGTCAAACTTGGACAATGAACTAGATAATAATGCTGGTTTTTCAGAACAGGTGTACATTATTTTAATGCTATTTTGCATATGTGTAATTCATGAAATGTAACCAGGTCCACACATATAATACAAAAACAAAAAAAAAGCGATTCAGATATACAATTGCTTATTGATTTAAACTTACCTTTATCACTGGAAAGATAATCAGCCGTAGAGTATTGATCATAGTACAAGTATAAAGAACATTTGTACAATCAATATGTTAGGTTGACGCCAGACAGACTGACGGTGGAAAGATGACACAAGATAGAAAAAAAACCCCACAAAATGTTATCATACGAACTTCACTAGCCGATATACGGGTGGAACTGATAACATGTTATTATTTGATCAAGTTGTCATTCCCACTAGCCACTCTCGTACAAGAAAAGTGTCATGACCTATAGAATTTACAACACAATTATTTTTAAAAAAAATTAAATTGTTGAAAGCATTCCAGTTTCTTATCATTTATTTAGTTCTCGTGTGTAGTAACTTATTATGATACGAATAATTATCTACGTGACTTGTTCTCACGTTCACTGCAACTATTTCAGGAAAAGTCTCAAGATCACTGCAACTATTACAGAAAAAGTCTACGAAACCTTTTTCCCTTTATTGTTTGATAGATATTTACTTCATAAATATACAATATAAATGAAGTATGTATGTATGTATGTATGTAGCGTTTCACGGTATTCCAGCATAATAGTGGCTATATGGCGCCAACTATTGGTAAAGTTTAAAAATGTAATCATTCTTATAGAAATAATTTAGTTTAAACTGTTGAAAATCAATTATATCTACTGTTTTGGCACCGCTGTTTTGCAGTGGTAAAATGTATAGATAGCACGAAAGAATTAGAGGATTTTCGAATGGTTCGTTGTGTCACGAGGTCGGTTTGTGTTCACTGCAGTGAAATATACACCACGCCTAATAATGTAGTTCAAGATAAACGAACGATTTATGTTTTGCATTTAATAAAATTGCGCTTTGTTGCGCCCACGAAGACTTATGGCTATTTCCGACACATATGGTCGCTGGAACAAAGTGGCGGCGCGAGGGGGGGGGGGGCGGAAGAGACAACTCCCCCGGGCGCCAGGCAAAGGGTGGTGGGGCAGTCGTGATTTTTTTTTTTTTTTTTTTGCAGCTGAAATTTTCATAGTATTTCACATCACCCTAGTGTAACGGGGTCAATTTTTCACAAACTTTATAGAGGGGGGAAGGAGGGGAGGAGGAAGGATGGCAATTGACGTAAAAACTGTTCTCTGTGGCAAAGTTGGGGCGCCACTAAAGAACATTGCCCCCTGGCGCCTCGGTAGGGGCACCACTAAAGAACATTGCCCCCTGCCGCCTCGAACCCTAACGCTGCCACTGCTGGAACTAGCACATAAAACAGATTTAAACATGCTTGATCTAGACCTAAAATTAAAAATATCGGTGCCTGATAAGTAAGCATGTGCACGAGATGGAAATAATCATCGTCGCAAGCCACAGGCGATAATCCGCTTCACTCCTTTATCACCCGTGGCCGCCTGTTTTGCGATTTCCTCGTTTTTCATGAGTACTCATAAACAAAATTACGTCATGAACAACACAGGTTGCAGATGCTTGTCCTACACATCAATCAAAGTGCCCGTTTTGCCGATCGATAAGTGACTGTGCTTGGAAGAGAAACTTTGATTGGCTTATTCAAAAAGCTTGAAAGGTCATGTTGGGTCACAATGGCGAGAAAAAAGTACTCGCGCTCGCAATGATTGGTTAAGCGGGTTTATGGATATTCATGAGAAACGTGGAAATCTCTGCACACGCGGCCATGGGTGATAACGGAGTGAAGCGAATTATCCCAAGTTTCAATTGCGTAATACATGTAGCCACATCGACCTCGTTACATCACAGACATCCTCTAATGGCACTCGACAGTAACAGTTGTAATCCGGTACTTTCAGGTAATTTATTTCATTTAAATACAACAAACATAAAATCCGTTCTGGTGATGATATTATATAAAATATGTATCCTACTTTCTATATTTAATATAAAAATAACATAACATGGGCTTCAACACAGCTCAGTACGCATTCTGATATCCTATGTGTATTATAACTGAACAAGAGGATATAGATTTCTGTAAGTGTCTACAAGCATTTCTGTCGCAAATCCGATTTTCATCATTGTTATTGCACAGGTAATAATTTATACAGAAATTCAAGACAATATCAATACACGTTTAAGTATGATATTTGAAGGCGTATTTGTAGACTGGGTTGTTTGGCAAGCATAATATCAATAAATCATCAGGTATTTAAATTCATTGGCTTGATGACTAATTTCGATAATGTTAAAATATCATACAGTGGTTACTATCTTATGAGGTCATCCTTTCTCTGATGCAAGGAGGTGGCCTCTTGTGATGGAGACTAAATGGTAATCCTGTACTAAACAGGTGCAGCATTTTATGCCCTCTCATCAGGGGGTGACCTTTTGGAACAGATACTTCATGAGACAAGAATCATTGTATATGGTTGATATCTATTGCATATTTTTGAGTTATTCGGCTTGTAAAATCGATGTCATCCACTTTGACATTAAGACGAACTGTCATGGGGGGAAATATAGAACGAGTGTTACGATTGTCGTTACTAACCAGGTTTGGTCAGAATTATCAGGCACTTTAGGCATCATGTTCAAAAGCATTACGGGATAAAGGTGATATGCTGACTCTTATACCCATACTTACATCCTATCACCCACATTTACAAACAAACTGATGAAGGAGGGAGTGTAAGGTATAACATTTTATGCTTTCAAACAAACACACACACAAACATACACATGTACAAACACACAATCACACTTCAATCTTGACCACCAAGTATGTTTACTGAAGAAAAATAGGATCAAGGTGCAAACGACTTTACAAACTAAATCACTCATTAAAATGCGAGCTTCTAGCAAAGTTCAAGATGAAATAAACGTTTCAATCATAAATAGGTTGTCTTTGATTTAATAAAAAGTGATGTTTTCTTGCAAAATTACTTCCGTCAAATGCATCTCTTTTCTTTTAGGCAACTGGCTTTTAAATAAGAACCCAGTCTTTTTTCTGTACTTCTTAAGATTAATTTAAAATTGCTTTAAGTCATGTATGTATGTATGAAGTTATACTTTTACTAAATTGGATGGTAAAAGACTTGTTGATAGTAATTTATTCCGCAAGATAAACCGATATCAATTCATCAATCACTTTAAGATGGACGATGCAGCAACGACTACAGACTTTTTGAATTTTGTGATTAAACATACAAAAGAAGACATTTTATGTGTGAAAACAAAAGACACGAGTTCATTACAACAAATTTTCGATGCAAATTTTCTGATTCGATGTTTTAAAAAGACTACTTATTTTCTTGATTTTCCACGTTGTTGCTAGTGTGACCTAAACATTGGAAATAGATACATCCACTCAGAAAATAGTCTCTTCAGTTCTCTATTTACATGTATTAAATACTGTGGTTGCGGATGATCTAAAAGCAGAATTGGAATTTCCACGGTACTTTCCAAGTCCTAAAATTACATTCTAAATATAGAATCGGGACGAAAAAGTTATCATATAAATCTTTATTTTAACTTCCAATTTCATCCCGCTTTGTTGTCCATAGAGTATGAAAAGTGGGGTGATTTTGCTCAACATTAAAATATGTTTCATAAAATCAACAATCCATATACACTCTTTCTATCATGGTAACATCTTCATAGCCTCAAATCTCACAGCTATATTAAATTAGAACCACAGATTGATAACAGAACTGTATCGATAAATTAACAGGCAAATTCAAATTCTTCATTCGCACAACAATAATTTCGCTGCTCCTTTGGCAATACAGTTTATAAATGTATGAATGTAAACCATGTAATTATAATCTTATATATTTATATATTTAAGTTCTCTGCCACAAAATATAGAGAGAGCTTTCAGAAATAACTTACTTACAATTCTACTGTAACTCTGACAGGGTTTTAGTGTTAGCTGTTATCTTGGTGTTCCGGTCAATAATTTCTGTGGTAAAATCGTTCTTTAGATTTTATAATTTCCTGATCGTATCATTTGATTTCTCTACTCCGAAACTGTTACAAATATTATTGCAAAGTGTTAAAGGTATACAGGGATTACTTTACCATATATACTCGCCTATTAACCGAGTCTATGCAAACAACATAGACCCTGATCGACCGTCGCATAACGCGCCGGCAGATCAGGGACTATGTTGTTTGTTCTACTGCTTAGTCCTTACAAACTGCATATACCCAGAACTGCCATCGCATTATGGGACGGCAGCTCTGGGTCTATGTAGTTTGCAGTTGCTATCAAATTATACGCGAGTATATACGGTACTTCTCCGTGCCATTATCTAAAGCCATTATCCTAGTGTTTATTCTTTGCTCCATTGGTTGTATATACTGTTGAATATTAGGTTATGACCCTTGTACGTCTGCTCTTTCTCTGTTTGCAATGTTTGTACATCAGTACTACATCAGATTCTGAATCTCTGTGTCAGCAAATCCTGAGCGTCGAAAATCATTTCCTTCTGTTCTCGAAAATCTGTTTTTGTAGATTTTAGATTTTGTGCTTTCAGTGCCACTCTGTTCAATAGTTGATAATTTATTGTAAACTTGTTTTCCTCTGCGTCTTAATATCTTTCAAATTATTATTCTTATGTGTCTAGCGTATTTCATAATCAACTCATTGTTGTAAAAAAAAGTATATTAGCTGCAACATTTTGTTTCCCGGACCCATTGGTATCAAACATCCGGCCCGCCTGCCGGGCCGGATACGGCCCGCCAGACTCATTATTTATTATTATTATAATTTATTATTATGTATATCAAATCTGGCCCGCCATAGCAAATGAGTTTGACACCCCTGTGCTATACGGTTATCGTTGAGGTTTAAGGCGTATTTAATTGTTTGACAGTGTGGCTTCTTTGGCCTCGGATTTCGTCTCAGTGTTGAAATGAAATCCAAAGCCACTACATCTCTTTCATTTGCTTTCCATGGAAAACATGTTACAGGTATTCTGTGACAATCTGTTACTTTTTCATATTCATATTTTATTCTTATGTTCAATTTGTTAATTGTACTCCTCTGTAATGATCGGTAATGACCTTGACATTGTTTGAAACAATGTCACAGAGAAAAACATTTTTAACAATAATGACTCAAGTAAATACAATAATAAACATTTAAGTAATTTTGAGTGTCGTGCATATGATAGAGGAAAATGTATATTTAGCTTCAACAACCCACATATTCTATCAGCTCTATCGCTGATGAATGCTACAAATGTTGGCTTGTAGTTGGTGATATGCAACGTGTAATTATTGCTCGAAGTTACGAGAACTTTAGAGTTGTCTCCAAACATTCAACACATATGCATTTCTCCCTGTCACCATTTGCAGTCATTCTTTATTGACGTTTTCCATGCACATTTCTTGTAATGTCCACGAGTTAATAAAACAGTCCTTAGTTCATTTGTGTCATTTATGTAGTAAAATATATTGTTTCTCAGTTCATCAGAAATATTGCAAGACCCAAAGCAGAATCTATTTTTTTATTTTTATTTTTTGCAATGAAATGGACGTTTTCCATTTATGTATCAACTGGATTGGTAAAATATATTCCTTTTTTCATGGAGTCCATCGCGAATCGAGAGACCTTTGGTCACATCACCGTAGATGAGTTATTTCTTTCGAAAGATCGTTGATAGTAATTGAACTTCCCATTTGCATAGGAGAAATTCAAACAGCCGAGAGTTTTGCCGAAGGCACAGGATTCCGCTTTTAAAGTTATATTGTCTAATCTGAATGCTTTCTTCTATGTCTTCTAAAATATATTTCTCTTTCAATTTCTTCCCTTCGACTAAAAGTATTTTTTAAAAATTCCTATATGTCAACCTTCAGTAAGACCACGCAGTCTTGGATCTCTGCCTTGCTTTTTATCATTTGATTTTTTATCTTTCTTTTATCTCCTTGTAGCTGTTATACTGGTCGATGATCAAAATAACCTCCTCATGGTTGATTTCATTGTCACTGATCGGTGTCGTCTACACAGTTCAAGTTACTGATGGCTTGTTACAATTTCGTCATGTTTTAAACCTTTATTGTACATAAATTCTTCCTTAAATGGCTTTTGCAATAATACGTATCAGTGCTGTACTAACACCAGCAAAAAGCTGAATGAATACTTGTATGTAACAATTCCCACTAAACCAAATCTAATTGATGTTATTCTCACACAACCTGAACTCCTTCCATTGCTGCCTCAGCCCAATTTTAAACTTCGTATATATTTATAGCACTTATATAGTGTTCGATCTCTTTGAACAAACCATTTTTTTAATCTCGTTATTTTGTATGTATTTATTTATTTATTAATATTTTTGGGGGGATGGGGAGGGGACGTCTAAAGTTGATTCAATTGTTAGTATCTTGCGTAGGCTCCAGTGGTGGCGTGACAGGTGGATAGGGGGGAGGGGTAATTGTTCCCGGACGCCCAGGCGAAGGGAGGCGCCGTCGGGACCTTTTTGTAAAGCTGTAACCGGGGCGTAGATGGGGGAGGGGTGGTTGGAGGTTGGCAACTGATATAAAAACTGTTCTCTGTGGCAAAGAAGGGGTGACCATTTTGGCTACCGTGGTGTGTTTCAGCAAGGTACTTTACTCCAATTGCATCAACACTAAATAACTTACTTGTGGTGCTGTGCCGTAAAACACTAAACCAATCAAGCTCTCTTATTCATAGGTTGTTCACGTCAAGATGACACCTTTGCAATGAGGTTTACACTGTAATTTAAGCAGGTTATCTGATAAGATAAGATTTATTTAAAGTCGGCAGGATTTAAAACAACAACTCAAAATAAGCTCTAATGAGCTTTTTACCGACGTGACACAATACAATAATAATGACATTAAAACAAAGATTTGCAAGACATACAAACATAGTACATAGATACAATTGGACAAAAAACACATAGTGCATAACTTAAAATATAGACAAGCGGAGCATTTTAAAATTGTAGTAATTAAAAGTGAATTCAGTATTTAGGTCATCTAAAAAGAAAAGTTACTATAAAATTACAAGTTAACAATCGAAATTTATATTAGATGCAAGAGGCAAAAGCACCAATTTTGGACTAAAAGCAGATTATGCATTACTTAAAAGAAAGGAGCTCACAGTTGGCACCTGATAGTACATAAGACAAGGACACATAAAACAAAATGGTTATACAAGTATTAGCTGTTGTCATCATGGCGGGATGGGGGGGGGGGGGTATTTGCAGATATTACATTTACAGTCTTTACCATTCCAGGATAATATTATTGATCTAAAGGAGTTAAAATTTGACTGTTCTCTAAAGTGATTAGGTAGTTCATTCCATAAAACAGCAGCTGCATATCTATAAGATGTTTTGCAATATGTTGAGGTTTTAATTCTTGGGACATCTAAAATATTTGAATACCTAAAATTGTATTTATTTTGTTTAAGACATATCAAATCATCCAAATATTTTGCGGCTAATTTGTTCAGAATTTTAAAAGTCTCTAGAGCCATAGTCCTAAGTCTGCGCACCTTCAGGGCTGGCATTTTTGCCATAAGTAATAGCTTATGATAGCTGTATGTGTAATCATCATACACAAATCTCAGAGAATGCTCTTATATTTGTTCGAGTTTAGTGCTGTTCATGTCACTGCAGAAGTGGCAGGCCAAGGGACAGAAGTTGAAATTGGAGAGGATAAAAGTATGCAGGATTGTCAGTTTGTTGAGTCTAGTTAACTTCTCACCAATACGTTTCAAGACAGATAGTTGCCTTGAAGCTTTCCTATAGAGATTTTTTACATGTAAATCGAATTGCAATTGATAGTCAATGTCAATTCCTAGCAGTTTAACAATTTCTTCACAATTTATGACAGCACTGCTTATGTCTAGTATAGGCTTCATACTGAATGTCTTTTTACCCACAGCTAGTGCTTGAAACTTTTCAGGGTTGGCTTGCATTTTGTTCGCTGTAAACCAGTCAATCAGAATGTTGGATTCTGTTTCAAGTGTGTCAATCAGAGTGTCAAAGTCCAGTGAGGAAAAGGACAAAGTGTTATCATCGGCATAGTTTTATAAAGAGCCATTTTTAATAAAATAAAAAATATCATTGATAAAAACATTAAAGAGTAAAGGTCCGAGTATTGACCCCTGAGGAACCCCTTTTGGAATTTCAGTACAGCTACTCAAGACACCCTGCATCTTAATTTGCCTCTTACGATGTGACTGATAGCTCAGTAAGAGCCCAACTGAGCCATCTGACAACCCATAAGCGCTAAGCTTGCATAAGAGAATATCATGAGGGAGACAGTCAAAAGCCTTGGACAAATCCATCATAACTGCAGCTACATATTTGTTTTCATCAAGTGCTTTCTTCCAGTCTTCAAGTAAACGTAAAAGAGTGGTCTGGCATCCATGACCTTTACGAAAAGCGCCCAAAATATTTGTGAAAAATGTTCTCAAAAAAAAGATGCTAACTGGGTCTCAATCGATATTTCAAATAGTTTGGATATGATTGGTAGAATGACAGGTCTATAATTACTTTTGTCAAGAGGATTGTTCTTTTTGAAAATTGGAACTACTTGTGCTGCCTTTAGACGATCAGGAAAAATATTTGACTGTAAAGTTTTTTAATTAAATCTATTAGATAGGTTCATTAGGTTGTTTCTCTACAATTTAAATTGTCATGTACAACCAATGCGGCGCGACGGGCTGGGGGATGGGGGAGGGGTGAGGCTGGAGGGGGCAATTGCGCCCAAACGCCGTGCGAGGAGGGGCGTCGTCGGGAGTTTTTCTTCTTTTTTTAGCTGTAACTGGGGCGCCACTAAAGAACATTGCTCCCGGGCGCCTCGAACCCTCGCGCCGCCACTGGTGAGTTCCACCCTTGATAGTGGCAGTGTAAGAAACGATCCATGGAGCACTTATGTACTTCTTCACTATTTTATCTAACAATAACAGCTGTGCTATTTATATATATGTCTGAACTGCTAGGTGTGTTCCGCGCACCGCGAGCTATTACGTGTTTTATGTTCCTACTAAGACAAATCCAATCGGAAATTCGTCTCTGAACTGGCCGCCATTTAGGTCTTGAACACATAACACAAACACAATACTAATGAATATTAATTAGATATTGATCACGTGGAAATAAAAACACAAACATTCAAATCTGCAACTGCACCCGAGTGACCTTTTTCAGTGGCTATACAACGCGACAGTATTGGCTCAATATCCATACAGCACATCAAATGGGCTGTTATTGTCACTTGAATTCCAACGAATATAATAACAGTAAGATACAAAATAATACTATATACACCTTGTTACAAAATCTGGCCGAATATGCTCACGTTAATCTTTTCAGGGATTTCGAATCGGGATTTTACTGTTCACCCTTGTCGAAAACCCTTTGCATGTTCGAAAGAAGGTATTCTGAAAAAAAATGTGTGCGTTTCACCCGCTAAACATCGGAACTAATTTCAACGTTGGCATGAAACTAAAAATGTGCATCAAAAAAGAGAACGTCATTGCTTGATACATTTTTCTCACAAATTCTTTAAATTTTCAAAGTTGTGCTCAACTTTTTTAGCAGCTAAATCCCAAATTGAAACAGCATTCAATGAAAATCACACTGAACTGCCGACATTTTAAACACATGAAAGACCGATCATCTCTTATCCATATAATGAAATATGGCTTGCGCGAGACTCTTTATCCAAAATAAGTTTTCAACGCTACGCAAATAATGACGACATGCTTAAATACGCAGAATTTATTTTATGTCAGTATATTTTATTAAAAAAATGTATGCAGGGCAGTTGTGGGTGCATTTATTACAATGTATTAATACGCGAGAGTACAAAATTTCCTTTACGTTGAATTTGAACCTACTTGGAGCTAGCGTCATAAGTAGCTGCCCATCCTATGCATAAAAACATGCAGTTTTAAATGTGTCTTATTTCATCGATACCTCAATGCACTCTAGGTATCTGTTGGAATATAAAACATCTTGTAATGGCTTTCTTTTGTTATTTGATCTGCGTAGAAGATGCCCCCTCAAGTCATTGTTGGCGCTAATGGGGTGCCGTCGCGGGGTGGGAGGTGGGGGAAATGCCCCCGGGCACCAGGCGAATGGGGGCGCCGTCAGGATTTTTTTTAAAACCTGAAATTATCATGGTATTTCACCTCACCTTGCAGTTTTTGTCAGTGACCAACCTTCCTCTTCCCCCTCCTAAATATAGATTTTATGAAGAATTGCATCCGTCTCTGTGGCAAAGTAGAGGAGCCACTAAAGAACATTGCCTCCGGGGGCCGCGAACTGTACGCCTATGAAAAACATTAACGATCAGTTTGATCGTTCCTATGCTTACATCTTTTGACTATATCATGGATTATATATTTATAGTATCACATCCTGAAAGTTTATTTACTTAGTCTAGAAGATATGCATTTCTTACATAGCTCTAAAACTGATGTTCGAGGTAATGGAAATGATACTATATATGGATATGCTCATTATTTTTGGAAACACGGGGTTATTTTTAGGCCAGAGCAATAGTAATCGTGTCACAGGCATAGGAGGGTTTGAAAACCCTCCAAGTCAAACTGTAAAATCTACATTTCTTCTGAATGACCACAATGAAGTGACGCTTGAGTGATATTATCATCAAAAGTGCCGCCAACATTTTTGTGTAAACATATGTAGCGACTTTCACTCTTTTAAAACAATTATACATATTCTAAATCGAAGTAAAAGGAAAAAAATAAATAAAATAAACACCCAAACACATGCACGCACGCACGCACGCACGCACAAAGACACACGATTAAGGTGATATTTTCCATCATATATCTTGCTGTTGGCACATGAGCGTATTCATAGTGCAAATTCATGTTCTACCCAACCACCACCACCCCAAAAATTTTGTTAAATTTTTTTAAAAATATTTTTTATTATAAACAAAATCACATTGCCGAAATTGATTTTTGCATCTAACTGAGCCGGTTTTGCCTGGTACTTTGAAGCGCTTTAAATATTATTTGATTTATATATAATGTTTAAAAAAAAAATCAAAAAAAATAAATACCTACATGCCTACCCTACTTTTAAAACCAGTGCAATAGGAAACACACATATTTTTTTTTTTTTTTTTTTTTTTGGGGGGGGGGGGGGGGTTAAGTGTCGTTTTGAAAAGCATTAGGACTCCATAATAACACCACCAGAGATGAATGTCACATGTGGAACATTAAAATATTTATTTTAATATTTTAATAGTGTCGTTTTGAAAAGCATTAGAACTCCATAATAACACCGTCAACGTCGAATGCCATTTACACTTCGTCTGTATGGTACATATATCAGTCGGTCTTGCTCAGGCCAACTGACAGTTTTCCTGTCTAATGTTTCTTTTTTTTTCATAATTATTTTTTAAGCGTTGAAACCCTTACAAGTTTCAGTTAACTGTCAAATAATCTACATATGGCACACATAAAATCTACGCGTGTGTGTGTGTGTGTGTCTCGTAGAAATCGTTCTTTACTGCCATTAGTGTGTTTTGTATGAGAATATTCGTTTGAAAAAATTAATTACCTCTAAAATAAGCACCTTTCCCGATCCAATTATGAAAGTGTTGGAAAAAGGTACGCCTTGTATTGGCAAGTAGAGAACAAGAAGTACTAAAAGATAACGCCAAGTCACATTTTTCTGTATTGGTGGGTTTTTCGTGTTTGTTGTTTCCCAATTTAGGGACAAGGGGCGGATCCAGAAATATTGCTTAGTATCCTTTAGGGGGAACGTAAACAAGTAGGCATGGGGTATGTGGGACGGAATCCCTAATGGCGGCCATGGGGACGAAGTCCCCAGAAGCTCCTGAAGTTTAAGCTTTTCCAAGGCATCATTTTAATCTTACTGTAAAGAAAACTTTAGGAAACATTCCTGTTGCATTGCGCTCATTTTTTAGGGATGCGCGCCGGCTCAGCCCCTGGTTATGACGACCGTCGCACTGGATGCGGTGAATGACTAGGTCTTTATGCACCCCGAGTTTGACAAAAAATTAAAGTCACCATACCTAATTATTCTCCACGAATGTTTACATTTTTTAAAGACAATATCTCTAATTATACCATTCAAATATTATTCAAGAACTGTAAAATAAGGACCTAACGTTGTTAACTGCATGAATGAGAAAGTCCAAGTTTTCACCGCAGCCAAATTACGGATCCTCCCCCCCCCCTCCAAAAAAAAAAAAAAAGTGGAAAAAAGTGTCCTAATCTATGGATCGTGGCGTGAATCTCCTGTTTGTCGAAGGGTCAATTATCAATCATGATATGTAACCATTAATAATATTATTTTATGTCCTCCAGTACGGCCACTGATGGCATCTTAAAAGGATTTTACCTGTTCACTTCCTTCATAGGGCGCCGTACCTGAAGCATTTGTGGTCTTTGATATTAAGGCATTATTATCACGTTACCAAAACGGAGTTATTAATCAGACGAGCAAGTTATCCTTCTTAGAAAACCATATCATTGTACGATTATGCAAAAAGTAACTTAAATAAAAGACTGTTTTAGGTAAGGATCTTAACAAGAGTTCCTCGAAGGGACCGACACTCTACTGGCTGAAAAGAATTTCTAGGAATTCAAGATAAGACCATTTCTTCCTTTTAACTGCTGATTGTTCAAACCATCTTTGATATTCTTCAGCAATAACAAGATCTTCAAATTAGCTGCTGTGGTGGACATAGTGGCTGTCAGCTTGGCACCATTTTCGTTTAGGATCATTAATACATGATAAGAAGTCTTCTAGGGGAAACCCCATGTTGATATGACTTCCTGTTTTGGAGGAGTAACGATAACAAGATTTTCAAGATGGATGACATGGTGGCAATGTTCGATATCAGATTGGCACCATATCTATTTATTACAAACTAGACACCATAAGAAGTCTTTTAGTGAAAACCCCATGTTCATATGATTATCCATTCAGGGGGATGCCATATGGGTTATCAGATTGGCGCAATTATCATTTACAACCAACAAGACATTATAAGAAGTCTTCTGGTAAAAAACCAATGTTAATATGACATTCCGCTCAATAGGTGTAGCGATAACAAGATTTTCAAGATTACCGCTGTGGCAGCCATACTGGACATTAGATTGGCCCCATTTTCATTTATGACCAACTAGACTTCATAAGAAGTCTTTAGTTAAAACCTCATGGTGATATGGGGCACCCCGACAAAAGCGCGCCGGCGCGCAGGACAAAAGCGCGCAGGACAAAAAGCGCGCCGACATAATCGCGCACATACAAAAGCCTACAATAATTACTATTTTGTGTCTCTAGTAAAGAAAACACTAACAAATACAGCATTAAAGATCATTAATCATCGTTTATTAATTAATATCTCAATATGCAGAAATATGGCGTTAAAGATAAAATACCATTATCTATTCATTAGTATCTCAATATGCAGAAATATGGCGCTAAAGATAAAATACCATCATTTATTCATTAGTATCTCAATATGCAGAAATGTGGCGTTAAAGATCAAATAACATCATCTATTCATTAAATTAAATTATTGCACTTTGCGCCAAGTAGCTTTGAAGAATGACTCTTCAAATAATATTTGGAACTTAGAAAATATGTTACTTTTCATGTCTACTTCTACTCTACGCACTTTGCTTTTTGCGCGATTCTGTCTGGGTTTCAGGTTTTGTCCGCGCACTTTTGTCGGGGGTTTTAAGCTGCGCGCTTTTGACGGCGCGCTTTTGTCCTGCAAGCTTTTGTCGGGACACCGGTGATATGGCTATCCCGTCTGGAGAAGTTGCGACAAGATTTTTAAAATGGACACTGTGGCGGCGATATTGGATGTCCGAGCAGCACCATTTTTATTTAGGACCAACTAGACCATGGGATGAATGTGTGCGTGAAGTTTCATCGCATTCCTCTAAGTAGCTTAGGAGGAGTAGCGATAACAAACTGGTGCTAACGGACGGATGGACGAAGGACGCCCGACGACGGAAAACAGACCATCCCATAAGCTTTTCTGATCTATGACCAGTAGAGCTAAAAAGTAACCATACATGTATTTTAGTATTTTTGCACAAAACTGAGATAGTGTGTGTGTGTGTGTGTGTGTGTGTTCTTCTGGAATTTTGGGGTAAAACATTTTAATGAGACCAGTAGGTAAAATAAAACGTTTATGAGTATTCATGAAACAGTAGACTTATTTAGGGTTACGTGATCCATGACACTAAAGAAATGTGTGTAATGTACATGCAAATAATCAGAAAGTTTATTAACATTCATGAGCATACAAAATTACATATAAACATAAATGCTTTATGAATACAGAGAGAACTTAAGCAAAGAATTCATCAATGAATTTGTACATGTATGTGTAAGTATATATATGTGTATGTGTATATATATATATATATATATATATATATATATATATATATATATATATATATATATATATACACACACACACACACACACAAACATACATACACACATAAATGTCAACTGGAAATGAGTATTTATGGAGCATAAATTGAGATTATTGGAATGTAACTTTCAATGTACAGAAAGCACATATTCTGAGTTTTCGATCATACATAACTGAGAGTTAATATATACATTTATGCTAAGTTAAATATGTATATTTCATGAAATGTAAAAAGTCATTACCAAAAACAAAAACAAAAAAAAAATATCAAGTCAAACGATTGCTTATTCATTTAAACTTACTTTTATAATGCAAAGTCCTAACAGTTGCAGATTACATTGATAAGAGTACACACACATAGAAAATCTATACAGTCAATATCTTATGAGTCTAATAATTGGCTAAAATACATAAATCGAGTATTTGTTAATATATATATTGAGACTGATCTCGTAAATCCTGTCCATTTTCTCCAGAACAGAATCCAAGATTTTTTAAAACAATTATCGCCTTGCTCATATCCACAATTATATATTCGCATTACTGTTTTAATATGCACCTGGGGCAGACTCGGATGAGAGGGTGGGGTGGGGTATGTGCATAACCAGCACCAGCCCTACACTCCCCCGCACAAATTGAGCGCAAAACAACCATAACGTTACCTAGAGTAATTTTTTAAAAATTTTTTCTTTAAAACAATAATTTGTTAAAATTCTGTCCTGCAAACACTTAAAATGCAAAAGTTAACCGGGTTTTCGCCCATGGGCCCCTATCGACCACCCACCACCACCACCACCGCCACCACGACACACGATATTTCTGGATCCGCCCCAATGCACGGAATTAATGTGTCAACACCGGACACACTAACGTTGCAAAGATGACGCGAGATGCTGAGAAATCAAATCGTCATCGTACCAGCTTCATCAGCCGATATACGAGTGAAATGACAACATATTATTATTTTGTCAAATCATGATTCCAGCCAACTAACATCTTACAAAAAAGGCTTTATCATCTTTAACCTAAAGCCAAGAATTTTTACAAAGCAAATTATTACAATTATTTTCAAAAAGTCAAGAAAGGACTCCAATATGTAACCATTTACTTAGTTTTCCTGTGTAGTAATTAACTATAATGCAATGATTCATCCCATCCCTTTGACCTGAACGCAATGATTGATTCCTTCACTTTGACCTGAACTCATGATCATTGGAACTATAAACAAAACTCAATACACATTCGAACATCATTGTGAGTGTCAGAATCCAACGAGACAATGAATATTTGTGTTTACAAGTAATTCTGATGCAAATACATATTTCATTATCTATTTAATGAATGAGGTATAGTTTACAGAGAAATCGAAGATAACGAGTATAAATATGCATGCAGGTATTGTCTATGAAGGAGCATTTCCAGAATGCATGTGTGTGGAGGATGGGGATGGGGTGGGGGAGAGACATGCAGACCTGCCCATAATATCAATAAATAATGAGGTATTTAAAAAGGGTAGCCCAAAGACTATTTTCAACATTGTCACGATATGACACAGTAGTTAATATCGCTCGAGGCCATCCCTCTATGACTCTATGATGAAAAGAGGAGGCCTCTCGTGAGGGCGACAAAATGATAAACCTGTATTGAATATGTGTAGCATGGTTATATCCTCTCATCAGGGGGCGAACTCTCGTGAGGGCGACTAAATGGTAACCCTGTACTGAAAACGTGCAGCATGGAATGTCCTCTCATCAGGATGGGGTGGACTCTCGTGAAGGGGACAAAATGGTGACCCTGTGCTGAACATGTACAGCATGGACTCTTGAGAGAAGTATCTCGTAAAACAAGGACCATTGTATATATATAGTTGATATCCATTGCATGTTTTTGATTTATTCTGCTCGTACAATCTAGGCCATCCCCTTTGACATTAAAACGAATTGTCCCCCAAAAAATATTCTTTAAAACTTTTTGAAAACGAATTGTCCCCAAAAAAATATTCTTTAAAACTTTTTGAAGCTGCTGAGAATCTTTAGGCACTTTAGGCATTATGCTCAAGAGCTACAACTGTATATTAAAAAAGTTTCCAGTTTCATCGTACATTGTGCTGTGATGAAACTAGAAACTATCACGGACTCTATAGGGGGGGGGGGGGAAATAAAAAATAAATAATAATAATAATAATAAATGTGTTTCCGGTCGGCCGACCGTCACTGTTTCTCAGTACCGACCCTAGCACTTTTTTCCCCCAAATGGTTAAAAAAAAAAAACGAAATTTATTAGTGCATCTAATTGAGCTGAAGCGCTTGAAATATTATATATATATATATATATATATATATATATATATATATGCCGAAATTTATTTTGCCTACCCCAATTTTAAAACCAGTGCAATAGGAAACATCTTTTTTTTTTTGGTCTAGCTATGATCATCCTTAAAACCATATCTGGCTGAAATTCACTAACATAAATCTCTTATTCTAAGCAAAATTGTATAAGTTGAAAATATTGTGACTCTAATCCTTGACTCTTTGGTCACAGATGCTTGGTTATCGAACAAATGTTTGATCAATAATGCTTGGTTATCAAACAAATGTTTGGTCACAGATGATTGGTAGTCAAACAAATGTTTGGTCACGCATGCTTGGTTTTCAAAAAAATCGTCGATAATGTTCATATCGAGCCTTTATATTAAACTTGTTCATATCAAGGTGTACACGTGGTTGAAAAAAAACGTTTTGTACCGGTTTCCATTTTCACAGGGAATTTAGATGAACGAAGAAATGGACAAACAAACGTACGAGTCAAAACAGTCGCAGAAAAGAAAAACAATTAGACATCAAACCGATCACTGAAAGAGTTGGGCAAGCATCTGACCATAGCTGAAAATCATTTGCATAATGAGCAGCTAGATCTGGGTCTATGTAGTTTGTCTGGAGTAATCAGTAGAACAAACAACAAAGACCCTAATCTGCTGGCTCATTATGCGACGGCAGATCAGAGTCTATCCTGTTTGCAGTTGGACTCGACTTATAAGCGAGTACAGACGGTAATGACAGAAAGGGAGAGCGGCAACGGAAAACATTAAGGATTAAACTAGATTGGTGTTTGTACAACATGTATGCCCCCACTGCAGACCAAAAAATCTAAGTTCAAGAAGATTGAAAAATTTAGAAACATTTGAAAAATTGCTACAATTGCTTGAAAACCTAATCAAGTCATCTATATACGTACACAATGATGAATACCAAATTGCATTTGTCTACCTCAATTTGTTTTTGTTTAAGTCGAACAAGTTTACAAGTGTGACATAAATAAAGAAATTATTATCATGGCTAAAAATTATAACCAGACCATCTACATACAAATTATAATGGCTGGAAAATCTAACCAAATCTACAAATAAATACAAATAACCCTACCAAATTTAATTTCAAGTCGTTTTTGCTTAATCTTGCTAACAAAGTTTTTGTAACTACATTCAAAGTCCAAAAAGTTCAAAAGAATGTATATAAAAAAAAATAAATAACAAACGTCTGTAATGGCTACCAAACCTAACCAGGTCATCTACATAGGAATGCAAATATCCCACTAAACATAAAAATTGTTTGTTAAACAAAAGTTGGCGTAAAAACATTGAAAAATATGTATACATTTATATTTTTTAAATTTCAAACTGAAAAATGGTTGTCATAGCCCGAAAACCTAATCAGGTCATCTACATATGGATACAAATATTGCAAACACATTTTTCCAATTGAGTCGGTTTTGAACAATATAGCTAACAAGCTTGTACGGAGGACGTATGGATGGATGGACAATACCGATCAAAATACATCCGCTGAAAGAAGTGTGGGCGTAAAAGATCGTGCATAGAAACTGATAAAAGAGAAAGTATTTAAGTTTGAAATGAAACATAAAATATGGCAAATGACCCTAAAGGATGGAATATCTAAAATATTTATGAAAAAATGGACATTAGAAAAATAGAAATTTGTATTGTTATAAAGTACCAGTACTATACATATAATAAATAAATATTAGAATTTTGCTTCAGTAGAAAAGAAGCACACTATTGGTTTTACAATGTGACCCTTTTATATCTGCCAATTACAAATTGGTTGCACTTAGACAAGAAGCCGGTACATTCAGTCAGTCATCGCTCATGCGCGAAATAGAATCAAAAAGTTTCGCTGCCATTTTGAGTCTATCATACGGAATCATTCTTTTAAAGAACGTTCTTTGATTCCTGATCTATTTCATTTAGGTCCATATAAACCCGGGCCGTGAAGAACGCCGTTGTGATTCCGAATCTATTACATTTCCGTCAACGTCAATCCTGACCGGGTTATCGGGCAGGTTTTCATATTCTGGTTTCCATTTCAGCAGGAGGGGATCCTGCTTCTGGTTGTCTGAGGTCACCTTGTAGTGCAAACCTGGCTCTTTCCAGTTGATAGCCAATCCCTGATGATCTGCAAATAAAACAGAAACTCGTTACAAATAGTGATAGTCATCTATTCATTTATACACCACCATACGATAGCGAGGTACTAGGTCAAGTAGCAGTCTACAGGAAGGATTTCAGTGTGCTTAGAATTCGATCGTTCTTGAGTAAACTCAAGAAACGCATGATAACACAGAAAATTACCGTGGTTAGCACGAGTGTTCTACTCACTAACACTAGTGTGTGCTATTAAGCACGCGACACCTAAATCCGAAATCTGCAACCTGGTAAAGTCTGCACATGCTTTAATCGTCAATAAGGGTTATTCTACTTCAAAAATTCTAAAGTGCCATCACTTCGTGTGTGTGTGCTTTCTAATAAAGATTTATGATTTCTACAATTTTCCAAAGGAATCCAATACGTGATGCATCTAAAATAGTGATCCACATACTTGTACAAATACCAAAGCACCTACAGTAGAAGTATTCTCACCAATAGACAAGACGGACTACACTAGTTCTGATAGACGTTTGTATGGCTTTTGTACTAATATGACACAATTTCAGAAGAATAAAGAAGAATGGGGTTTACTACACTCATCAAACAATTTAAAAGTGAATTTTTGCGCCGGACAACATAGATTTCTTATCAATTTCCTAGCAGAAACCAAATGCTTTAATGGCTTCATTCACACATTTTTCAATAGCTTTGGACACATTTAATCTAATGGAAGATAACATTCTTGTATAGTTAGTTATAGGATGTCACTTTAATATCTTGATCAAAACACTTCTATTTTTCATATTTGTCAAACCACCTTCATTTCAAAAAGCCATAATATTGTCTTTTTCCATATTAATCACTGAACTCAATTTCTTATTTTCAAAAATAAAATAAAAATCTAAGTAATAAATTGTATTCTATAATTCATCCTATGTAGCAAGCATAAAGTTGGAACATGATACTATTAATTTCTTCATCGACAAAAAAAGAAAAAAGAAAAAAAAGACCGCTACCACCATGTTAATTCATATTAGGTATCAGCTCGTTCAGAAACAAAGAAATTATAAGTGGACCCAATCTTCAACCTTGACAAACTCCATACATATTTACATTCAAAATATTATTCAGAAAGTATATTTGTTTTGGTTTTTTTTTAAATCTCGTGACTGATTTAATACTTAAGTAAATACTTCTCAAAATACAGACATCTTGTAAAATCTACAGTTCCCCCTCCCCTCGTTTTTCTCTTTTCATAAATGGTTTTGAACAAGTGACTGTAATACAAAAATATGGTCTACAGTTAAATAATCCGCTATAAACACAGCTTGTGGTTCTTGTATATACCTAAACTAATCGGCCCATGATTTAAATTTGTCGATAAGATTGTGAACATTATACATGATGTATATACTAAAGTTATTCCACCATACTTGTTTACATCAAACATACTGCCTTTTTATATAGAGGTGTTACAACACTTTTATCTTTTTTGTCTCCATACTGCGTTTTCTAACTTAAAGTGCCTTTAGTGCCCTAAAAACATAAGCCTAAAAAAATTTCAGAATTAAGAATTTGATTAGTATAATCGTTATAGATTTTACACATTTTCTAATGGTTATATAATAAATTTCGAATAAACTTCACAAAACCGGGGTCACATTCTTCTCTGGAAGGGTGAGCCCCCCCCCCCCCCAACTCAAAAGTACTCAAACCATTCCGAGGTAGATATCCTGGGTGCATTTCCATGTAATGTGCTTTTTAACAGTGATTTTAAGAGATTCCCAACGTTTTAGCATCTTGACATGTACTTTTCCTGTATAGTCTTCAGATACCGTTTCATGTCGTTCCTACTTACTTCGCAATAACTATTTCTCATTTGTTAAAAATTTTATAAAATGTATTATCACCCGGTCCAGGAAATCGATATAAAATCACCTATTTCTTTCTGGTAAGATGCTTACAGCCATCATCACACTACGTTGACTCGCAGCAGAATGCAACATATCCCTAAGCATATGAAAAGCCTGATCAATATTAGCTGCTACTTCATTAAAAATGTCCTGATAAAATGTATCAGTACTCAAGTCCTCTTATTTATAGATAAATACGTTATTTCTGTCACGTTTTCCATTTATAACGCAAATATTCGGTATGACTAGATTTACTATCTACATTAACAGGTACTATATTAGGAACTTTCATGGAACTTGAGTCTGGAAAACGATCCGATTCTGTTCCTGTCAAAACCGAAGAATGTTCAGCATGCTACTGTCATACGATCATCGTCGCAAGCCACGGGAGACAATCCGCTACGCTCCTTTATCACCCGTGGCTGCCTGTGCGGAAATTTCCTCGTTTTTCATGGGTTTGCATACACACAAATACGTCATCAACAAAACAATGTAACAATCTCCAACACATAAATGAAAGCGCCCGTTTTTATAGATCGTGTTTGAAAAAGAAACTTTTATTGGCTCATTTAAACAGCGTGAAAGGTCATACGGGATCACAATGGTGAGAAGATTTTACTCTCGCTCGCAGTGAGTAGTTAAACAAGTTTATGCATATTCGTGTGAAGCGAGGAAATCACCACACAGGCAGCCACGGGTGATAAAGGAGCGTAGCACATTGTCTCCCATGGTTTGCGACGATGTTATACGATCAACTAAACTCTTTCTCCCAGTTGCTATACACGCAACTCCTCAGTTCCCCCATCTGGTTCCTCCTGTACATCTCCACGCACTCGGCCATTCAAAATATAGTTACCAAATGTACAGCACAGCTGACATATTTTAGCCAATTCAAAAACCGCAATCTCTCTCCATTTCACCGGTACATTTAAACCATTAATCAAATAATTGCTTAATCAACGGATGAAATGTATTCTTAATCATCACTGTTTATAAAATAATCCAAACCACCGGTTGTGACATTTGAATTATCCAATTAATAATCATTAAATATCTCAATTAATACCACTACGAACATCTATCATGTTTATTTATCATCAATGCCGTTAACAGTCAAATCAAAACCAGGCGAACCTATTAGAGGCAGATGTATGCAACATAACTCACATCTCCGTCTATCCCAAATAACTACGTGTTGTTACTTGGCATAACAAATGCAAAACCCCTTTGCTGAGCAAATTCGTGCTTTACATCATCATGCGTTCTCCTGTTTACAAGCATTACCAGACCACCCGCGTTATTAACCCCTCTCCCATTGAAACGGAAAAGATTTCGCAAAAATATCAAGACTACATTTTCAAATCTCTGCGAAACAAATAATGATGTATTATTTTAACAAATGAAAGAAAATCCGTTTTTTTATAATCGACATTTTAGCCCTTCTACATTCCAATAAGATAACGCCATTAGTAATAATATGAACAGGTTGTGTATCAGGAAAACAAAGAAAGCAACTACCACCCAAACACTTCTATATCACACCAAATGTACCAAAGTTTAAAGAATTACCGAGTTCTGAGAAACTTGCGTTTTAAGAAAATTATCTAAATGATTTCGTTAATTTCTAATCATCTTTACTCGATATGTATGTATGTTGTACCATAGGTTTGTTTGTTTGCTTGGTGCTTTATGGCACAGCAACACAAGTAGGTTATTTAGTGCCGAGGCAATTGGAGTAAAGAGCCTTGCCCAAGGACACACCACGATAGCTGACCCAGGCTGGTCTGATGGTAGGATTCGAACCTGCACCCTTTCGGTCGTGAGTCCGGCACGCTAACCACTGAGCCACCGCGGCTCTCCTGTACCATAGGTTCATCACAGTTAAGTAATGAGTATACTACATATAATTTGTGTTCCATTTATCGTCATTTATATCCGTTCTTTCCAATTATATCAGCATTCATGTATTAAAGTTTGTACTTGCTTGTATTCCATTGGAGTATTGATTGTGATATTGCTGGCAACCTAAGCTAAATTGTCTCTACTATGAAAAACGGTATATCGTCAATGGCTGATGTACACGCATTCAAAGTGAGATACTAATATTTTACCTCACATGTTGCGTATGAGTGTAATAAAGATTTTGTCATTGTCATGTGTCGTTGTAATTATTATGAACATCAAATGTCAATTTGCACGTTTGTTTTTACAAGTCGATGTACCAGCAGGACAACTGAGACGGCTTCATTCCTGGTCTTAGCTGCATTCCACCACACATTTTTTCTTCACAAAATCCTAGGTATATATTTTATCTGTGGTATACACTTTGTCAAATCAGTTTTCCGAGTTTCTTCCTTGTTCAAATCATCCAAGAAAATCGTTCGTTTGTCTCTTAATGTAGCCGAAAGGTCATCTGTTATTCCCATCCCTGATTCTTTCAACCTGCTAACTTTGGACGTCCCCAGAGTTCTGTCCTTGAAACGAAGGAACTTCATAATACTATCTTCTCCTTTCATCCGATGTGCTTTCTATATCTCTACATCCGATTCAATACCACGTTTGTTCTTTATGACGTGCATCCCATGTTTCCCACTTCCTTCCCTATCCTTCACGAGATTAAACGAAATCAAATAACTTCTTCTGGGCTGATTTTCACGATTGTCAACTTTATCCTTCAGAAGGGGTCCTGCGTGGAGAAGTGGTCTAAGGCGCTCGCCATTTACGCGTGAGTTAGACTCGCGGATCGACATGACAAAGCTTGCCAGTAGCTTCCCGTGGGTCGATGGTTCTTCCCGGTTTTTCCTCCACCAAATATACTGGCCGCCATGTATAGCCTATCACGTGCTGAAAAATGGCGTTTAACACCACAAAACCAAACCATTATCACACAGAACTGAAGCCTCAGATTTTAGAACAAAAGTTTCTTAGTGTTAGGTCATGAAATTTATAATTTAAACTTAATGTCAACTGCACTATCATGCTTGAAAATTGAATTACAAGATATTAACAAATACAAGAAGACCAGGGCCAGCATATCAAGCCCACGATCAAATCATTGATGTACAACATGTGACACTGCCCTTAATGCTAAAAGGTTGTGGAACCCTGTCGCAGATCGGGCTGAAACGATACACCTGTGCCGCGTATCGATACGATTCACGATACACAGCATACGATATGATACATTATCGATTCTCAGTTTAAAGAATAAGAAGGCAAACGACTAATAATTATTCATGACTGCTTAAGATTAAAGTAACTTATATAGGGTAGATCTAGTTTTGTATCGATTCTTTACCTCTTGTATCGATACGTGTATCGATATGACAAAAGAATCGATGCATCGATATATCGATGAATCGTTTCACCCCTAGTCGCAGAATGTTTTTTTTTCTTCTTAGCTTCATAATGATTAGTTCAAATTAGGACACAATCCGTCAAGGAGTTTACAAAAAATAAGTAAATGAAAGTTTAAAAAAAATATTAAATAACCCAAACTTTAATCCAAAATATATGTGACTGTCCTTGACACAAAGTTAAAGGGGCGAGCGAGTTTGTCGCAGAATGAACTGTCTAAGCTTCGAAATGCTTCATCCCAAGTATTTGCAAAATCCATCAATAGGTTTAGGAAATATGAGCACACGGATTTTTTTAAAACCAAAACCTTAACGTAAATATTCTATCCCTGTAATCTTGACCCAAAGGTGAATGTCGCAAAATGAATTGCCTTAGTTTCGTAAAGATTCATCTCAAGTATGAACAAAATCCACCAATGGATTTAGGAAATATAATTTTTTTTTTTAAATGCACTAACTTTAACAAAAACCTGAACACAGATTTTCTATGATTGTGAACTTAACCCCATAGTCAAAGGTGAGAACGAACGTGTCGCAGAATAGATCGTCTTAGCTTCATAATGATTCATTCCAAGTATGGAGTGACTCAATCAAGGGCTTCAGGAAATATATACATGTAAATGAAAAACGTTAACCAAAACCTTAACAAACTGCTGCCGCCGGAAATGTGACTGCTATGTCTCGCTTTTCTACTAACGTGGGCTCCAAAACAAAAACGAATATGCTAATGAAGTAGTAGGAATTAAGGGACATCTGCGATAAGGTCAATTGTCCTATCCTATTCTACTGAGAGTTTGATCTGTCGGGTCTTTCACTCAACTCTAGTCTTGAACAACAACATCAGTATGGTGTTTAGAACAGCTAAGAAGATCACCCAAGTTGGAACATGTCAGTGACGTCTTTCAATTCTTCCCTCCTTGTACCACTAGTCCACTGAACAAGAGTCCCTCGAAGGGACTGACGCTCTACTAGTTCAAAAGAAATTCCAAGAATATATGACCAGTTCTTCTTTGTAATTGCCGAGTGTTGAAACCATCTCTGATATTCTTGAGCAGTAAACATATTTTCAAGATGGCCTCCGTGGTGACTATACTGGATGTAAGATCGGGACCATTTTCATTTAGGACCAACTAGACATCATAAGAAGTCTTTTAGGGAAAACCCTATGTCAATAAGACCATCCATTCAGAAGGAGTAGCGATAACAAGATTTTCAAAATAGCCATCATAGCGGCCATATTGGATGTAACAGCAGTATTTTCATTAAGAACCATATAGATATTAGACGAAGTATTTTGGTGAAACCCAATGTTTATAAGATCATCCATTCAGGAGGAATAACGATAACAATATTTGTTTATAGCCGCCATGTTGGCCTTATCATTTTCGTTTAAGACCAACAAGACGCCATAAAGTCTCAGATATGACTTTATGTGTAGCAATAACAAGACTGTCATGGCGGCCACATTTGACGTCAGATAGGCACCATTTTCATTTAGGACCATCATCTAGGAAAAGATCAGATAAGAATATTTTCATTATGGCCACCATGGGGACATATTGGAGGTCAGGTCGGCACTGTATTCATTTAGGACCAACCAGACATCACAAGAAGTCTTCTGATGAAAACCCCATGTAGATTTAACCATCCATCTAGAAGCTGTTGAGATAACATCTTCAAGATGGCTGCCGTGGTGGTTATAGTGGATGTCAGATCGGCACCATTTTCATTTAGAACTTACTAGACGTCAAAAGAAGTCTTTTAACGAAAACCCCACCTTTATATGACCATCCATTCAGGAGCAGTGGCGATAATAAGATTTTCAAGATGTGCGGCACCAGTTTTTAGTAAGATCAACTAGACCTTGGGGATGAATGTGTGTGTGAAGTTTCATGGTAATGATCCAAGTAGTTTAGGAAAAGTAGCGATAACAAACTTGTGTTTAGGGACGGACGGACGACAAACAACAGGCCATCCCATAAGCTCTTCTGATCTATGACCAGCAGAGCTAAAAACGTGCTTTGCAAGAGTTTTAGTAACTCGACAGCATTTTGGTATCCTTGTAACAGGGCAGCAATTGAAACAGAATAAATTCCAGTTCTGTCCCTGTTGAATATGGAGAGACCATAACGGTGCAAGCAATCCAAAATTACGAAAGAATGTCCAGGTTTGAAAGAGTATGTAAATATAATAAACGCTGGTAGATTAAACGGTGACATCGCATGCAAAGTCGCTGTTAAATCGATAAAAATCATAATAATGACATTTATCGATAACATTAACGCCGGTAACTGTCACAAACACCGTTAAAAAGGCCACACCAAAAAATTATTACATTTACAGTATTAGGCTATTAGCAAAATGCGCTGTAGACTCAGTACATGTCACAAACGTCTGTAAATGACACAGATGACATTAAAGAAGGAGACTGAAACCCAAAGACCAAAGTTTTATTTAAAAAAAAAAAAGAAAGAAATTGCGGCCCTTCGCAGCTGAAACAATGAAATAGTCGATGTCCGTCTGTTCAGCCGTTCTGAAGACTTTGAACATTTCATAGCCAGCATCATCGTTCCAAGCCACGGATGATAATCCGCTACGCTCTTTTATCGCCCGTGGCCGCCTGTGCGGAGATTTCCTAGTTTCTCATGAATCTGCATAAACCTGCTTAATCAATCAATGCGAGCGCGAGTAAATTTTTCTCGCCATTGTGACCCGCTATGACCTTTCACGCTGTTTGAACGAGCCAATCAAAATTTATCTTCCATGCACAGTCACTTATCAACAGATGAAAACACGTACATGACGAGATTCGTCGCACACGTCTATAATTCAAATTCAGTCAGGGCACTTTCATTGATGTGTAGGAGATTGTTAAATTGTGTTGTTGATGACGTATTTTTGTTTGTGTACTCACGAGAAACGAGGAAATCTCAGCACAGGCAGCCACGGGTGATAATGGAGCGTAGCGGATTATCGCACGTGGCTTGTGAAGATGAGGCAGCATTTACCATTTTGTTTTACTTAATTCAATTAAAACCTTTATTTTCATAACATCTTAGATGGTTTCAGTGACAAGAGGAATTGAATTAGTCCATAATTCCCAGAGATACTGCCCTTGATAAACTTAGGTTATGCATTTATGTTAATCTTGTAATTAGCTAATTCATACAATTTATATGATTTAATCCAAATCTGCCATAAAACTCAAAAGAAAATCTCATGTGAAATCGATAATAAGCGGATTTTGCTTTTATCACAAAGAGTTATGAGACTGACAAAAACAAAGGTTTTTATTTGTAATGAAGGCCATACTGACATAATGCTTCAGTTACATAACATTTCAATAATGTACAGTGACATATTACAGTAAAATGAACACAGCACAGAGTGAAATGGAAAAAAGAAGAAAAAATCAAAGAACCATTCTAGAAATATAAAGTTAGATGAAAGGGGAGTAATATCAGATAGTTCTCATATTACATATGGGTAGAAGAAACATGGTGTGAATACTATTACTTATTTAATTATGTTAATAATATAGTTACATAGCCCCGCTTGCTATCTTATACGGCCTGCTGAAAAGTTATTGTGCAATTTTAGATATTATGACTGGATTCTTAGATGTCATCGAAGAATAAAAGATTTCCTCACATGGGTATCTTTTGCTAAAAATCATTGGTATGAATCTGTTTCTAAGATCTGTATAAAACGCGTCTTGTAAAACGAAATGATATTAATTTTCTATTTGACTTTTGTCATATCATATACATATGCATTAATTAGGAGGGAGGTCATTATGTTTTCCTTTTTCTATAGCAAAAGTATGGACGGAACATCGGAGTGTAGCTATGCATATACTAGATAGGTTGGTAAGTCAATGGTTATATAAAATTGAAGAGAAAAAGTATCATAAAATGTACTACAGTGATATGCTTTATGTGATTAGTTTACACCTGAATTCCAATCCTGAATTAAATTGTCTTTAAGACATTGTCTGAACTTGAGTAAAATTACCTTTTCATCTCCTTCATGCGCGTGCCAATCAGAGAGTTATGGTAAGTAGTATGTTACTGGAGAGTACTTGACCAATCATTGTTTTAAATATTTTAAATTGATGTTCTCGAACAATGTTTAAAGAACATTAGAAATAAAACTTAAAAGATTGACAGACAAGAGAGATGGCGTAACCTCACCAAAGATGGACTCGAGAATATATTTCACAAAAATGAAACATATAAAAAGTACTGGACTTCAAACAAATTTGTTAATCGTATATAAAACACAAATTACTGGATCAGACAGACTATGAAGACACTTGGCAAACAATAATTTGCATCACTGTTTATCGGAAACAATATGACATTTAACTTTGAAGCGGTACTTGCCTAACAGTAATGGTCACAATTTGTGACACTTACAGTTGCAGGATCGATAGTAAATGTCACAAATTATTCAATTTACTGACAAGGCAGCTTTCAGAGTCACCGATAAATGTGACATTTACCAGCGACATAGCACGCGATGTTATCGTTGTCGCTTCCTACATTTACTGGCGTTTGTGACATCCAGAGGCTCTACATAAGTTGATGAGCGTTTTCTAGCGCTACATTTAGCTAATTATCTATACTCAGGTAAGGTTAATTATACAGAAAAGTGTTTGAAACTGTGCCCTGACGCCAACACAGCTTAATGCGCATTTTAAAAATTCATCCACTTTGCACAGGTCAAAACTCTTATTGGATACATGGAGAAAATGTGGGTTGATGTTTTTCAATATAACACAATCATTCAGCTCACATCGGATTTTCTACACAGAAAAACCCACATGGCCCAATTACGGCAGGTCGTAAATCGCAAACGATTTTCCAAGGGGTCCTATACTTTCCATTACCTTTGTCATCTTCTTTCACAGGAATATTCTTGTCATTATTGAAAATGTATTAACAGTTTCATTTTTGTTCATGATTCAATAAGGGACACGAGTCGCCAAAATGTCATTTTACGTCCAATCTCGCCCCGATTTCACGGAGCTACGAGACACGGATGCAAAAGATACCGACATATCAATGACCTATTAATGGCATATTCACGTGATTTCGAGCTGCGCAGTAAACGTTGATTTTAAAAAAGAGGAGATTCAAGTTTGCTCACATTCCTTTCCTTCATGTTTAGGACAGTTTTTTCCAGAGTAGAATACCCATCAAGGATTTCTCTTTCTCACATTCCTAAAAGTGTATGATCGTGCTTTCCAGCGTAGAACATTCGTGCACCAACGAAAGCAAATAATCAACCAAGTGAACTTGTGTGGGATAGGGAAGTCACACCCTGGGTCATAATATATTGGTAGAAATTCAGCAAAGCCTCCTTCCTGCCCACAAATTATGACTCCCAGTGTGGGATTTCAACATCCTACTATTTAAGTATCTATGAGAGATTCTATTTAATTCTCGAATAATATTTAAGTGTGTTTGCTCTAAACTCTGTTGGGACGTAACCTCTATACGAGGGCTCGTGGTCATGCATTCTGAACAATCTTGCCACTTAATTTCTTTTAAATACTACCAATATAGACGTTATCGCTGAAAAACGTGATAAAAGTATATTTAAACCGAGTTTAGTAAGCTAAAATGACCTAAAACTGTCTCACTGCAGATTGTTTTAAAATGGTGTTTGTAGGATCTCTTTAACATTTTGGAGAGAGAGAGAGAGTGAGAGAGAGAGACAGAGAGAGAGAGAGAGAGAGACAGAGAGAGAGAGAGAGAGAGAGAGAGAGAGAGAGAGAGAGAGAGAGAGAGAGAGAGTTTAATTAAAGATTTCTTCGCTTCGACTCTTGGCGACTTTATCTCATTCCCGTGACTATTTCCAATATTTTGTGAGCCTGTGACTCTTGCCATCTTAACCCTTGATTCTTCCCCTATCCACCCCTCACCCACCCCGTGATGAAACAAAGTGGTTAAGTGTATGCTTTAATTTCCGTGTATGCAGCTAGGCTGCATATATTATTGCCCTTCTTGGCTATTCGTCATAATTGATTCCTTTTCTATACCACCCTTTTCCAACCAACCCTTTTCCATACCCACCCTTTTCCATACCACCCTTTTCCAACCCACCCGTTTCCAACCCACCCTTTTCCAACCAACCCTTTTCCATACCACCCTTTTCCAACCCACCCTTCCTTAGAACCATCACCTGGAGTTACATCAATGCCCAAGCTCTCTTGTTGGATTAAAAATTATAAAGTGTTTAATTTGCGAATGCGCTTCGCAGTGAGCCCGGCAAAATGGCAGACAAGATCGAATACTCGCGAGAAAATTAAATCCAGACAGCATACATTTCTGCTTTTTTAATCTGAGAGTAATATTAGTTGTTATACAGATTGTATATACTTCCATTTTTAACTTTATGTCACAAATCTGATGCGAAAAAACCCCATTATTTTATGCTTTTGTCTACTCACGTGTTAAATGAACTCAACAAGAAATCCACTGTAACAGGTAATTTGAAATATTTTCACCTATGTATAAATGCTTGCTTCCTAAGCGCACGTGACGGTCACATGACAAATCCACTGACGATTGAGTATAGTCACATGTCCAAAGCAACCGAAACTTTCAAATGGGCGCATGAGCTAAAGTCGCATCTGATTGGTTGCTGGATCTGATGGAACAGTTGAATGTAGCCGTGAAATTCGAAACGGTGAGAAGAGGTAGGGTTGTGTTATTTCACGTGGATTTACCACTTGTTAAAACATAGACTTTGATTCGGAAATATTCTGTACATATCGCCAAAAGACCCCTTCAACCGACCAATAGCTCAGAAGCCGCGAGAAATAGCGGCAAGAGTCTAAAATGTATGCTGATGTGCCGCGACATTGCATGATTTTAAGAAGAGGTGATATCATACCCAAACCGTCCAGCAGTATCAGTACATGTTTGGGGATTGGTTTACCCACTAATAATTTACTACAAGAATATGCGCTGGTAAAAGATCTCATTTTTTGTTTTTACAAAGTGTTTGAACAGAAGGAAAGAAGGATGTACTCAATAGCAATGAATATGTCACTACATTTCTAAAGAGACCAATCTATATCTATGTCCCGGTTTCCAGCCCATTTCCTTTCTTGAAGAAAATAAACTTGAACTTAGATCCGAAGAAAAGAAATTACAGGAAAATCGGGCACTTCAATACTTTTAGTTGGTTGCTATTGGGCACCTACATGTTTAAAAACATCATCGTTTTGGAAAGTGTTGATAAATTTTCTTATTGTGCCCTTCAGCAGACATTCAAAGAATTTATCAAGCCATGAAAATGTTCCTTTTAAGTAATAGTATGCATGTGTTGACAAGTAGTATACCCTGCATGTAATACACTTGTTGCATGACGAACTTACTTAAAGAACATAACTCGGATAAACTACTTTATCCAAGGAAGCATATCAATAGTACAGTCTTTGCAGGCCTGGACAAATACGATGAATGATGTCAGTCTCGGGTAAAGTCATCGATAATGACACGGCAGGAAAATAAATTTAAATCAAGTTGTCACGTGGCGGAGTCTGGGTAGCTGTAATTACTTCGCCTAATAAAGGTATTAAATTTAATTCTACTTCCCTTTTGACTTTTATAGACATAAAATGAAAATTAATTACCCGGTCTAAGTACAGCGCAAGTGGTATTGCAAAGAGGTAGAGGTGATCAACCTATACAAGAAAACCTAAGGGATCGACCATTTAATTTTCCGGTGGTGTGGGTGGGGGAGGGGAGGGGGTGCATTGCATGGGATTTTTTGGAGTAAAAATTTTTCAGGCTTTCAAATAGCTTGGAAAAAAATATTCTTGCTCTGATTTAAAGGAAAAAAGTAACCTATTATATGCATTATATTAGTTGACATTTTCTTTTATCTTGAGGTAAAGAAAATATCCCCGCTCGAAGGATCCCCCACCCCTCTTCTTCTTTCCCGAAAATGAAATGGTCTGTCCCTAATGACCTGTACTATTACATGTTGACATGCAACACTACGATATGTTGCCTTACAGAGGCAGATGTAACATACTGGCGATCATATTTTACCGCGAAAAATAAACAAACACCCCCACCCAATACAATCGACATTTATAAAAGAACACAAGAAGCAGAGCTTGTGACCGTAATCTATCCGTATCAAAACCCTAAATTCTATCCACATTCAATCACATTGACCTATTTTATAAAACCCGAATACTACAAGCCTGTGTTTTTAAAGAACGTCATGGAAAATAAGGGTACCTATATACTCACGTATACTCCTATATTAACTGCAAACTACATAGACCTAGATCTGCCGTCGCATAATGCGCCGGCAGATCTGGGTCTATGCGGTTTGTAAGGACTAATCAGTAGAAAATTTGATGCGAGTATATACAGTAAGCGATGATGTACCACTAGATGCAAAAAGTACAGATCAGCGGAGCATCAATGGATTGGTTATCTTATCAAGCACATTACCTAGTTCTGGTTTTAAAATTAACACAAGTGAAGTCATGCCGAAAAGACGTCTCCTTTCTGGGTCTATTATTATTTTCTGTGAAACCTTTACTCTTGCCATGTTTACTTTTGTCCCACCTTCCCCTCTGCCCTCATCCCTTTTCAACATTATAAAATTAAGCTGTCGAGTGCACTAGCAACATGCAGCAAATATATACCCATGCTTATCCATGTTATTTATAACACGGGGTTCCTTTTCCATTCCACAAACCCATCTTTCTCAAACCCCATTACCAGGAATTGAAGCAATACTCCGCTTTTTTTCTTGTTTCATTTTCAAGTTTAAAGTCTTCATTCAATGCACACAAACACGCATAGACACACACGAACTGGCACGCGAAATAGTACACTTGCAAGTTAATTAAATCCGGAAAGCATTTTTATGTTTCTCCTCTTGATACTGATTGAAGAAATATATATTTAATATTATGAATAAAGTTTAATTCTTTATGTTGTTATTAAAGTTGATCAATTTCATAGAAAGCAATTAACGATATAGATATATCTCCTTTTGTCCAACATGTACCGACAACATAGTGGTCAGCATAAAACATTCCTGTGTATATTTTTCCTGTTTATATTTAGGTTGTCAATATCTGTCATAACGTTTAGAAACAAGTCTCCCTCGACGGAACTGGCGCTCTACTGACTGACAAGAATTTTACGGAATTCAAGATATGACCATTTCATCTTTTTAACTGCTGATATTCTTCAGTGATAACAAGAATTTCAAATTACTGTGGACATGTTGGATGTCAGATTATCACCATTTTTATTTTGGACCAACACGACATCATAAAAGGTCTTCTCGTGGAAACCCCATGTTGATATGACTTTCCGTTTTGGAGGTGTAACGATAACAAGATTTTCAAGATGGGTGCCATGGTGGCCATATTGGATATCAGATTCAGTACCAACTATATATCATACGAAATCGTCTGGTGAAAATCCCATGGCAATATTACTTTTCATTCAGGAGAAGTAGCGATAACAAGATTTTCAAGATGGCCACTGCTGCGGCCATACTGGACATAAGATCTGCACCACTTTCATTTAGGACGAACTAAAGAGCATAAGAAGTCTTTCAGTGAAAACCCTATTTTGATATGATCATCCATCCAGGAGAAGTATTGATAACACGATTTTCAAGAAGACCACTGTGGCGGTCATATTGGATGTCTGAGCCGCACCATTTTAATTTAGGACCAACTAGACAATGGGCAGAATGTGTGTGTTCAGTTTCAAGGCAATCCTCCAAGTAGTTTAGGAAGAGTAGCGATAAGAAACTTGTGCTAACGGGCGGACGGACGACGGACAACAGACCATCCCATATGTTCTTCTGGTCTATGAATATAAGAGCTAAAAAATGAAACAAAAAAGAATACAGATATTGCAGTTCGATTTTATCTTTGGTGTTCCTTTTCAGCAAAAACCTTCTTTTCCCGTTTTCTATCTTACACAAGGTGTATTCCTTGCGAGATTATATATAATTGCAAGAACATAGTAAAAAGTACATTAAAGTGGATAATGTTAAACTGTTCATGAATTTAACAACTTGCCTAGCTCCTGAGACCAATATGTAATCGGACTGTAAACTACGTAAACTAATGGGTAAATTATAGTAATCTACCAATAGACGTCAAAATGTATGTCAAGGTCGCGAGTTTTTCTACTCGCTTGTTCGTAGGAGGCGGTACGAAGCGAGAGATGGCTTATCAATCATTAAGCACGATAGCACAAGGCGTGAAGCTTTGGACGGCTTGAGCCTGAAAAAAAGATATTTCCAAGACAAAGGGAACTAAAACTCGTTGTTTCCAAAATTTTAATAATGGATACTCACCGTTGGTTTTCTTTAGATCACACAAATTGTGTTGGAACTGCATTATGAATAAAGGCAGATATAGTTTGTAATTTTATACAGGTGTTGATAATGTTGTAATCATTTCATTGTTTTAACTGTTATGACATAATTCATTAAATTATACTATGGTTGTACTATAATAAAATCATAGGTATGTTACCCTTGTATTTATTTTTATACACATTTCTCTGTTTTGATGGTACAAAAAACCTACTGCTTTAAACATTACGATTAAAACGGTGTCTTGTCGGTGTCGATCTGAGTTTGTGCATCATAGCTGTAATTTAATCAAGTTTAATGGCTTTATCTATATTGTCGAATTACAGGCAACAGATACACTTATCTTTTCCAACGTGTTACATTTCCAACATTTTCAGAAAGAAAAAAAAAAGCTTCGTACTTAGTGCACGGAAGTATATACAATGAACAACAATACGCTCCATCTTGAAGTGAAATTCGAGATGGGTAATAAATATAGATATATAGTAATATCACAGTAACGCGATCTTGATTGCTGTTTCACGTCGAGCTGTCAGCATCGGAAAATCCGGATCATTACGAGACGCGAAGTCGTGATCGGGATTTTCTGATGCTGACAACTGGACGTGATCTAGCAATCAAAATCGAATTACTATGATAATGATATTTTTTTATATACATATAAATTTTCTGATAAATTAATAAAATCCCTAAACGTAACTGAAAAAAAAGAAAGGAATTGCTTAAGATTTCAACTTTTCTTATACGAACTTCATCTTAACTCATAAACCTAATTTCATTTTTTCTGAACAGCTGATATGCGCATGAATATCTGAAGCGTGTATAACAACAGTCACTCGTTTTCATTACTATCACTGTTAATAACTCGAGTTATTCGACGCATGGGGGCAGCAGACAGATGTATGTGATTTATAGTTATTGTGCAGTTGTCAAATTCTGCATCACAGAAGGTATCACTAGCTGAATAACTAGGAAAGTTTATAACCGAGACCCGGCTGCTGATAGCGTTTGAACTGTTTATGGCGAGACATTAAGAGAGGCTCCGATGGGGACTTGCCGTGGGAATAACAGCATTTATTTTTTAGAGTTATTTCAACGGTTTGAGCAAATTGTTGGAACTTATAGATTTGTTAAAGAGAATACTACTCATTTCCATTTGTATGTCAAGTGAGGCTCCGGCATTGTTATTCACACTTGTTCAGTTGCAACCAGGAAACCTCGAGGAAAAAGTAGTTCCAGCCTCCTTTGAGAGTATGGCAATATGGAATCAGAAAACGATAGTATTGTTTTCCTACTTTTGGGATTTTTTGACGGTAAAATTCTGACTCATTCTTGGGTAGAAAATTGATAGGTATATAATAACAAGTTATATCAACTGCCTCTTAAGGCACACCACGAATTTAACTTGGAGCACGGCCTAGCCGTGGGTTTCCCGAATTTAGAATACGGTAAAGATCTGACGAGAAAGCTGCTGTCATACAATAAACACCACAAAGTGTAAGCACTTCATGGCATTGCAACCAAGACATGCACACGTATATTGGCAGGTGTTCTTTTGAGTGGTGATGGCAGTGGACGGGCTTTATAATAACTTGTATTGAATGTCCTAACGTTTACTAGCACAATTTATTTGTTGAAGCAACTGATTACATTATGTTCTGAATTAAACTGAATGTGCTGTTTCTAGCGCAAATCATGGCATATCCCTGTAATTTCAAAGCGCTGATGTCATTTTCTTGTTGCCGCATTATATTTCATATGGCCGTCGTCTAGTTGACATTTTTCATTCATAATGCTGCAGTTTAATTTGCAAAGTCGACCATTATACTCGAAAATTGAAGCACTGTGAAAATAAGATGGAACGCATTTTGACTGTTTTCAAGCCAGTACATCCCATCCGGACGTCCCTGGTCTTAGTGTTAAACGAAAAGACGTAAGAGGGCCAGTCTATTCGTTAGTCAGCTCTTTATACAGTAGACATAAACGTCTTAGAGTCCGACCATTTCATTTTTATTTGGGGGGGGGGGGGCGGGGGGATAATATTTTTGGGAAGAAAAATTTCAAGCCTCCAAAATAGCTTCAAAACATGTTCTTCTGATTTGTCCACAAAAAAGAGAAAAAAAAAAAAAAAAAAAAAAAAAAAAAAACAATAGCCGATCATATCATATCCATTTGTATAAAAAAAAAAAATAAAAAAAAAAGCCTTTGGGGTAAAAGAAAGAACAAATATTAGAATTGCTCAGGAAGTATGCCTGTTCATAAAATAGCTTGCAGGCACCTACTTTTCACGACCCCCTTTTCCTATGCCAACAGGAAGTAGAACCAAACATTATATGGCTACCCCGACCGTAACGGAACTTTCATGTTAATAAATCGGGAATTACTGATAATTAATATATTTATACCATGATTAATAATATCGAAGACGTTAATGTTAGAGCAAATTATTTTTCAAATATTTTCCCAATGTTAACAAGTTTCGGGTTGATCTTACGACTGAATATTTTTCCAGTATTGGAACATTGAAGATTCTTGTCTAATTTAGGAAAGGCAGAACTATTTCGATTACGTGTCATTCTTTCCTTTTACATTTAGAATGCTAGGGCAAACTCTGTAAACGTCATTCATGACATCTTCTCACTTGAGAAACAAAAAGGGTAAAATGTGGAGGAGAAAATGTGCATATTTTACCCAACAGCCACCACACCCTACCATGAATGATTTGGGACGTGTGAATTTTTGACGCTTCCTTTAGAGACCCAAGGTGTGGAGCCAAGCAAAGAAGTATTTGCTCCAGTATTAACTCGCGCTGCACGGGAAACGTGATCACGAAATTTTGTGCGATTCCGCCCGTTGATGTAGGAGACGAATCTTATGATGGATGGACGCACCAGCAAACAAATATACAGACTACTGGAGTACGAATTTTAAAAACTAGACCACTCAGGTTCATGGATCATTTCTGTTAGTCATTCCAAGTCGTATTGGTCTTAAAAGAGTCCCGACCCTCCGCCGACTTAGTCCAAACGGAAATGGTTAGAACAATTTTAGTTCTTTCATTTTCCTAATGTTGGGTCAAACTGACCATTTACTACAATTACTGACCACCTACTATGTACTCTGACTGCTTGTCATAATAAACATTGCAGGGAGTCCCCCATTAAGGCTCTTATTTGGAAACGGGTGACAATTCATTTGGCGCAAACATATATTTCAATTCTCTCTGCGTGACGTTGCTTGCATTAAATGTTTCGCCAATAGGTCTGAATTTCTGTTTTCGACAATGATATACCTAACAATCTGGTTGTGATCTTCCCCGCAGGAACATTATCCTTTGACAACTACCATTCACTCATTACAGCATTCGTAACGAATTTTTTTTTAAAAACTTTAATTAAATTCAGAACAGCAAACTTCATGTTCCCTGTCATAATGGAAAATTGGATTGATGTGGTATATATAACGAAAGATACTGTACTTTAGTCAAATCACAAGAAATAGGTGAATCATTTAGCCATTACCTGTTCGTACTTGGAAAATGAAAGGACTATTACTTTGTCATCAAATATCTACACCAGTTAAATTCGAGTTAAATTACAGCATTGAAACATTTTTGCAGGTTTCTACATTGTACCTATGTGATGCATGTAAATGGTGTTTTCATCTCAACGACATACCTGAGAAAAATAGTATCTTGAACCTTATACGTGTACCATAACAAAACTTTTTTCAATTGGGAGGGGCCCCACAATTTCTTGCTACGCCACTGCCTTCAACCTTGCTAACGGAAGTAGACCTAGCTACTTGTTGCAGCTCAGTAAATTGAAAGAATTAGTTACATCAGTCAATAACAAGGTAGGAGATCTCAGGTTACAGAAGGCGCTATATGAATAAAGGAATGAAGGATTGACTGCTTATACATAAAAATGATATGGAGTGTCCCAAGCAGAAAAACAGGTGTCAGTTACATTGGTAATCTATTACACTAAATATTTCTCCATTGGAGCTTTATATTTTTGAATTCTTCAGGTCGAGTGGTCTTGCGACAAAGTGCAGGTGATCAATGTACAGTACCTACAACAATGAAAACAAGAGGACCAAGTCGATACGAGGTCACTCACCTGAAGACATCTGCCTAATAGCCAAATGCAAGAGCAGTTTGCCAAAATATCTGGTTCAGTACGATGTATGCTTTCTACATAAATTTCTTCATATGCTGTTGATATTCGATAAGCAATCGTTTCAAGGTTTCTAGTTAGTTTGGATCTTCGTACAGCAGCATAAATTGCCCAATAATGAAAGGCTTTTATGTCTGGATGCTTTCTCGCAAAGTTGGGCAAATATCGTTGAGCGGTTTTGGGGAATCTGTCGCTTAAAAGTTTTTCCATTTTTTTTTAGTAACGGTTGCCATTTTATGGTGGATTTGCCTCTTCTGTACACAACTGAAAGCTCTTCTTTTTGCCTCGATGCTTTCTGTCGATTTGCTTAATTACGTTTCGAAGTTTTGGAGAAGAATTGAGTATAAGCTCCGCTAGAAGTGGTGGTTGACAACACCAAGCTCTCTCTCTCTCTCTCTCTCTCTCTCTCTCTCTCTCTCTCTCTTACACACACACACACACACACACACACACATATATATATATATATATATATATATATATATATATATATATATATATATATATATATATATAGTTAAGATTATAAATGGATTGTATATACATCTTGCCTACATGTTTATATTTCTATAATGGTGGCGGATAATTTCTTGGACAGCTTGTTTCCAATACATTCGCCTTGTATAATTTTCACTATGACAATGAGATATATATTTGAACCAAACCCAATTTCTGATTTCTCTATCTACCTCTATCAAGAAAATGCATTCTTGTATATTCAAACAAACTGCCCCGTTGTCCTAAACCCAAATACTACAAGCCATTTATTTCAGAGAAACGGAGGTAAATATTAAAAGCATATAACAGCGGCAAAGAAGGGTTGTATGTCGGATCAAATATTTCTGTTTAGAACAGGAATAGTACATTTCCTCAGTGTCATATCATACTCCGATCCCTCTAAGAATGTTGATCATGTAGTATTGCGAAACGATCAGTAAAATAGCACTGAAAAGGTAACTACTTTTCAGTTATGACAGTGAAAGTAGCACACTGGAAGCCCAGCTGGAAGGACAACATCCAATATCATCTATTTCCGGATCTATTTGAGATTTTTCGTGAGCCTTTAACTCTTGCCACGTTTATTTCCGTCCCGCTCCACGGATGAAAATAAAGCTGCGAAGTGTAGCAATCTGCAACAATACCGTATTATACATACAACAAACCTTTTTAAATTATTCGTTACTATTCTGAACAACCAAGACTGTGGTCTTCTTTTTCGATTCCAGATTTAAGGACTCCTGTGGGTTTGGAGAGGTAGAATAGATCTCATGCGCTCTCCAGCACTGAGCATGTTGTAAGAGGCAACTAATGGTGGCAGGCAGGGCCGGATTAAGACCTTTAGAGCCCCTAAACACTGAAAAGATTATGGTACCCCATCCACCCATGTAATTCAAAATAAAAACAATACTAAACCGTAATTTCTCATTTCTTTTGGTCCCCCTTCGTTCGTTCGTTCGTTTGATTAACAACGTTTGCGGTCATTCGGCCATTTACGTCGATATTGGTCCCACTGCTTTGCTGGTGCCCTAAGCACGTGCTTAGTCTGCCTATTGGGTAATCCAGCACTGGTGGCAGGGGCCGCGGTGGTTCAGTGGTTAGCGTGCTGCAATAACCACCAAAATTATGCGAGTTTTAATCCAACAATTTTAGTGTGGACTCGCTCTATTCAGATGGTCATTCGCTTCTTACAACTACACTACAATTTGCCAGTACTATACACAATCCGAAGGACGTGTATACTAATATAATTACGTTAAAGAATAGAAGGTGGAATGAAAAGCGAAAATGCGATTTTATAAAAAATATGAATGCCGACAAAGTAAACGCTTTAAACAGAAGCATACAGAGTGCACATGAAGAAAAAAAAACATGAAGAAAAAAACAACCCAGAGATGGATTAGGAAACTATCAATGACATCTGCTCAACGATATCGAAATTATTTACTGATTCAGTTCATACAAGTTTCTTAAGTTCTAAAGGTGGCACTAAAATGAAAACAATTTCATGAAAAACAAACCTTGGTTTCGGAGACAGTGAATAGTAATCCTTCACAAACGTATAAGCGTACTGTTCAATGTACAAGTTAATATTATAAGCGAATCATGAAATTCCATGTAAATAAGTATAATTACAGTATACACGCAAAGCTCAGACAACTGAAAAGTAAAAAACCGGGAGATTTCTGGAAAATTAATAATAGTATTGAAAATAAGCACGATAAGTCAAGCATTACACAAGGTAATATGACTATTTTAAAGAGTATAATGAGAACACTGACGAAGACAACTCCAGTATTCCCGATAATCAGGACATGAACTTAGACGACGATGATAACATATTGAATTCGCCGATAACAGAGGAATTCATTTAAATGTAAAGCTCTAAAAAAATAACAACATCTCCAATTTACTAATGCCTATCTGTTAGGTCTGAAACGATACACCTGTGCCGCGTATCGATACGATTCACGATACACAGCCTACGATACGATACATTATCGATACACATATCAACTTGATGGTCTTTTCATCTTTAGAAGGTCTGTCGTGGTAGGGTTGTGCTGTTTTATGTGTTGACATATTGGTTGTAGTTCTAGTATGCAGATTACAGACAGACATAGATTCAGCATCTGTTCATATGCCATTTTCATCCTTGACAAGATAAAAAAAAGTACATCCAAACAGACTACATATTAGTTGTTAGTGATTTTAATTCAAACATTTAGGCCATTTGAGGCTACTCCATTTGATCGGATCCAGAACTCATCCTGGTAACCACATCCTTTTTTTTGCACTGCATGAATGCTTCTAAAACATCTTATTATCAATTTCATGTCTACAGTTAAATTTGAAAGATATGACAGTGTTATCTTCAACACAGAAGAAATAGTGCAATTTCCACCTGCAAGGAAAATCTTATCTAGAGCAAGTCCAGGTGTGGGAGTGGAGATGACTAACAACCAAAATCTATCACATTGCAGGCACTCGTTTCTGTTAGTGAAAAGGAAAACTATTGACAATGTCCACTCCCCTTCTATACAATATTAACAAATTAACACAAGGTGACAAACCTGCACGGTTTGAAATCTGCTTCCTTGCTGATTCTGTGCTAATGTTCTTTATTCTGTTGGCACGTTTAGTCTCCGATTACCTATATCAACGTAAAAAGAAACATTCCAAACTTCTTCTCCATGTACGACTTTAGTAATTTACAGATCATTTAATAACCATTTTGAACGAAGTTTCTCTGTTGCTTTGTATCTACCTGGATCGAGTTTGGATGCAATACTTCCTGTGGATTGATGGTTATTGTTTACCATGAACTGCAACAAACAATAACCACCAATCAGAATTTAATGCAACGTATTTCACTGAGTGACACACCGGAAGTGTAGCCTGTAAATTCGATCCATATAGACCAGATACGAAGCAAGAGAGAAACTTCGCGTAAAACTCGTTATTAAATGATCAGTAAAGTACTTAAATCATACATGGGGAACAAATTTGGAAAGTCTCCTTTACGTTGATATATATTATCAGTGGTTGAACATACAGATGGGATAAAATAATTGGCATGTAATCGGCGAAGGGGGGGGGGGGGAACACTTTCAAACCACGTAACCTTGTGTTAATTTGCAAAAGGTGAGTGGCTGTTTTCAAGAGGTTTTTTTCTTTTTTACTTACAAACATTGGTGCCTGTGCCTGCGACGGCCGTCTCCGATAAATTCTCAGTTTAAAGAATAAAAAAGGCAAACGACTACTAATTATTCATGACTGCTGAAGATTAAAGTAACTTCTATAGGGTAAGTATCGTTTTGTATCGATTCTTCACCTCGTGTATCGATACGTGTATCGAATTAGCAAAAGTATCCATGCATCGATATATCGATGAATCGTTTCACCCCTACTATCTGTATATATAGGAAACGATACACCTCTGCCGCGTATCGATACGATTCTAGATAAACAGCATACAATACGATACATTATCGATACACATATCAACTTGATGGTCTTTTCATCTATAGAAGGTCTGTCAATGGTAGGGTGGTGCTATTTTTTATGTGTTGACATATTGGGTGTATTTCAAGTATGCAGATTACAAACAAGCATAGACTTATCATCTGTTCATATGCCATTCTCATCCTTGACAAGATAAAAAAAATAATAATACTTCCAAACAGACTATCTGTTAGCTGTTCTTGATTTTTATTCCACCTTTAAGGCCATTTCAGGCTGCTCCATTCGGTCAGATGCATGACTCATCCTGGTCACCACGCCCTTTGTTTTGCATTGAATGAATGTTTTTAAAACATCTTATTACCAATTTCATGTCTTCATTTAAATTTTGAATGCACTACGGTGTTATCTTCAAAACGGAAGAAACAGTGCAATTTCCTTGTGCAAGATAAATCTTATCTAGAACAAGTCCAAGTTTGGGGCCTCTGATGACTAACAACCAAATACTTCACATTGTACTTCCTTCAGATGCAAAAAAAACTGCCACGGCCATAGGCACTTGTTTCTGTCAGTGAAAAAGGAAATTATTGGCAACACCCACCCACCTTCTACAAATTGATAAGGTGGCTATAACTCGTGCGGTTTGTAATCTGCCCCCTTGCCGATTCTGTGCTAAAACATTTTTTTATCGAATCGGCACGTTCAGTCGCTGATTACATATATCAACGTAAAAGGAGACATTCCAAACTTATTCCCCATGTTTGGATGCCAATATTTCCGGTATGTGCCGCAGTGAACACGCTACAGTTAGTTATGATTAGTGGTTATTGTTTTACCCTGGACTTGAACAAACAATAACCACTAATCGGAATTGAATGTAATATATTTCACAGTGTGACACACCGGAAATGTAGCCTTCCATTCGATCGAAATAGACAAGATGCGATGCAACAGATAAATTTCACGTAAAAGTGGGTATTAAATGATCAGTAAAGTACTTAAATCATACATGGGGAACAAATCTGCAATGTCTTCTTTCTGTTGATATATGTTATCAGTTGCTGAAGATGCAGACGGGATAAACAAACAGCATGAAATTGGGGAGGGGGAAGAGGGCAGATTTCAAACCACCCGAGTTAAATCACATTGTGTTAATTTGCAGAAGGCGAGTGGGTGTTGTCAATAGTTTTTATTTTTTACTGACAGAAATGAGTGCATGTACTCGCTACGGCTGTCTCACATGAATTCTCAATTTAATGAATGAAAAGGCAAATGACTAATAATTATTCACTACTGCTGAAGATTAAAGCAACTTGTATAGAGTATGTATTGTTTTGTATCGATTCTTCCCCTCTTGTATCGATATGGGTATCGATATAGAAAAAGTATCGATACATCGATATATCTATTAATCGTTTCATTCCTATGTATATATATTTTTTCAATTTAATACTTGAGACAGATATTATCCCGGAATCATGGTTTGAAGGTATCATAAGACCTGTTTATAAGCATAGCGGTGATCCCACCAAACCCGAAAATTACCAGCCGATTACTATCCTTAGCCGTGTTAGCAAGTTGTTTAGCGCTATACTGAACTCACAGATCAAAAGTTTAATTAACCATCAAAACATATTAGCATTAAAAAAAAAAAAAAAAGGTTGCATTCCGTGCTGGGTACTCAACAGCAGATCACACATTTTATTTACATTTATTATCAAAAATCATTAAACACAAATGGAAAACATTTTCATCCTTTATTGATATCAGCAAAGCTTCTTCATCTTGGAAAACGGGTCTTTTGAGAAAGTTACTGCAAAACAATATAAATGGCAAGGTTTTTTATATAGAAATATTCTCAATTTATATCAGAATATCAAATCCTGTGTAGTGTCTGCTAGACAACAGTCTGTTTTATTTTTTTCTAATTCTTCGTGGGATTAGGCAAGGTATAAATCTCTCGCCAATACCATTTTCACGGTTTCTGAACGACTTTGAATATTTTCTGGAAGAGAATGATTGTACAGGAACTTCACTCAAGACAGAAGGTTTTGACACTGAAATGTACTCGAAATTGTTGATTTTACTATACAGATGACACCGTAATATTCGAAATTGTTGATACTATACAGATGACACCGTAATACTCGAAATTTTTGATTTTACTACACAGACACCGTAATATTAGAAATTGTTGATTTTACTACACAGATGACACCGTAATATTCGAAATTGTTGATTTTACTATACAGATGACACCGTAATACTCGAAATTGTTGATTTTACTATACAAATGACACCGTAATATTCGAAATTGTTGATTTTACTATACAGATGACACCGTAATATTCGAAATTGTTGATTTTACTATACAGATGACACCGTAATATTCGAAATTGTTGATTTTACTATACAGATGACACCGTAATATTCGAAATTGTTGATTTTACTATACAGATGACATCGTAATATTCGAAAGTGATGCAGACTCTGTCCAAGAAAACCATAATCTTTTCTTTGAGCACACTAAAATTTGGAAACCAAATTTCAATTTATCACCAAAATAAAATATTAAGTTTTTGATCACTTAATTGTACTCAGTTTGAATTTATACTGGGTGGAAATACCATTTCTACCTGTGAGGAATTTAAATACCTAGGTATTAGTTTCTCAAAATATCAGCATTTTTAAACGCTACAAATCACAATGCTGACAGAAGCAAGAACAAAAACAAAAACAAAAACAAAAAAAAACTACGCCTTTTCTCTATAGAAGAACAAATAATCTACACATTACAATCGATTTATAGTTCCAACTGTTCCATCACACAATGTTACCTATTTTGCTGTACAGATGTGAATTTCACCTTGAATTGCTAAGATATATAAGAAAATTAAGAAATAGCACTTTTTTAAAATTCAGAATTTGTTTTTAAAAAAAAACAAAAAAACAATTGACATTTATATTAAATGTGGCATAATTGGATTTTCGACCTCAAGAATAAATGCAAAAGACCCAAAATAAAAAAAAAAAACAAACTATACAATATCATGTTGAGTGATATACATTCCGGTTTTATTCATAAATGGTTTGAATATATTGGAAACATTTTGATTTCAGTTGGAAGACTTGATCTGTTCTAGCAACCCTCAATCTCCGAAAGCAAGCGTTGCACAATATTTAAATGATTTATTTACACAGGAATGGAGTGTAAAATTATAAGCTACATCGAAAGGTATAACTTGTACATTATTCAAACGAGACTTAAACTTTGAGAAGTACCTGATATCTTTAGAAAGAAATCTTTTTTTGCCTTTGCTAAAATTTAGAACTAGCAACCACAAACTTCGAGCCGAGTCAGGACGTTCGGAAAACATGCCTGGCCAAGATAGATAATGCACCGTGTACGATAAGGGTGACGTAGATGATGAATTTGACTATTCGTTTGTCTGTCATTTTTTCTCAAAAGAAAGATGTAAATTCTTACTATCTTATTATTGTACTAATACTAATGTAATAGCTTGGTAAACCTTTCCATCCAGAAATTGCTCAACGTTAATTTTGTTGACATAATTATGAAACAATTTATCAATTTATGTAATTCCCAGCAACATACAAAATGCATCGTCGACTGGATGTGTACACGTGTGTGTGTGTGTGTGCGTGTGTGTGTGTGTGTGTGTGTGTACACACTTGTATGTATGTATACACACTTGTATATACGTATACGTATGTATGTTTATGTGCATGTATGTGTATGTATACGTATAATTATGTGTATCTATATACATATATATATGCATGTATGTATGCGGGTGCTTAAATATGTGTATGTAAGTGTATGTATGGGCCTGAGATTTCAATACCAAATAAAAATTATGTTCTGTTAAAAGCGCCGTTGTTTTAAAACCAACAAAACCAAAACACAAGAAACTGCCTGTGCACAGTCTTAAACTTCCGCATGCACAAACGTGCACAATCTCATACTTGCAAGAAATCATAGCAATTACTGGTTCGTGCTAGGCATATTGCAAAGAGATAGAAACATGATATTGATTATTGAAAACAGATCGGGTTACAATTTAGTGTCAAGTATGTAAGGTGGCGTATTAATGCCATTACGAGTAGAAATTATTATTTTTTTGTTATTTCGAAAAGATCTTTTGAAAATGACAAAAAAAGGAAAACGTTTCTAAATAAAGAAAATATTTTCGTTATAACTAACACAATTTTCGAAAATATGAAATAATTTTCGTTATTTCAAAAATATCTTATATCTTCGAAATAACGGGAAAAAATTTCGTCATTTTGTAAAAGATCTTTTCGAAATAAATGAAAATATTTTTCGTTACTTCGAAAAGAATGTTTCGTGATAACGAAATGATTTTCGTTACTTCGAAAAGAATGTTTCGTGATAACGAAATGATTTTCGTTACTTCGAAAAGGTCTAATAGAAAAATAGCTTTGTTTCCGGTTTCTCTGCCGACCATATATTTTGCCCAGAAATTTTTTCAGCCATAACAAAAATGAATTAAAATATTTTTTTTTAAAAATCCGCATTTTCAGAGTGTTGCCGCTAGTCCGGATTTCTTTTCGTTCGTAGGTAATATTATCAGACATCACGCTTGTTTAAACAGTTAATATTTCTTCCAGTCATTTTAATCACCTACTCTACATAAACGAGAAATCATGATATAATAATAGTCACCCATGTACGCTGTTCGCAAATCGTGGTCGGTTTGAAATTTACATTAAGTTATATCAGATAAAATATAACTGTATATCAGATAAAATATAACTGTATATCAGATAAAATATAACTGTTTCGTTATATTGAGAGTGCACATCCAACTAGCATACAAGGAGCCGCGGTGGTTCAGTGGTTAGCGTGCCGGAATAGTGACCGAAAGGGTGCGGGTTCGAATCCTAACATCAGATCAGTCCGGGTCGGCTACCGTGGTGTGTCCATGGGCAAGGCACTTTACTCCAATTGCCTGGGCACTAAATACTTGTGTTGATGTGCTGTAAAAAAAAAAACCAAACCAAACCAAATCAAACTTAAATATCGTAAGACCATTTCTTCCTTGTAGCTGCTAAGCGTTGAAACCGTCTCTGATATTCTTTACCAATAACGAGATTTTCAAATTAGCTTATGTGGTTGACATATTCGATGTCAGATTGGCACCATTTTCATTTTTTCATTTAGGACCAACAAGACACCATAAGAAGTCTTCTGGCGGAAATTCCATGTTGACATGACTTTCCGTTTTGGAGGAGTAACGATAACAGGATTTTCATGATGGCTGCCATGTTGGCTATATTGGATATCAGATTTGGCACCATTCCCATTTAGGACCAACCTAGACAGTATAATAAGCAGCAATAACAATATTTTCAAGATTTCCATTGTGTCGGTCTTATTGGAAGTCAGATCGGCACCATTTTCATTTTCGACAAACTAGACATCATAAGAAGTCTTTTGGTGAAAATCACATGCTGATATGACTATTCGATAACTAAATTTTCAAGATGGCCACTGTGGTGGCCATATTGGATGTCTGATCAGCACCATTTTCACTTAGGACCTACTAGACATCTTAAGAAGTCGTTTATTAAAAAACCCCATGCTGATACGACAATCCATTCAGAAGGAGTAGCGATAACAACATTTTCAAGATGGCCGCTGTGTCGGACATATTGGACATCGGATCGGCACCATTTTCTTTTAAGACTAACTAGATATCATAAGAAGTCTTCTGGTGAAAACCACATGTCGATATGACTTTCTGTTCAGGATGAGTAGCGATAACAATATTTTCAAGATGGCTGCTGTGGCGGCCATACCGGACGTCAGATCGACACCATTTTCATTTAGGACCAACTAGACCATGGGATGAATGTGTGTGTATAATTTCATGACAATACTCCAATAAGTGTATGAGTCGTGATAACAAACTTGTGCTAAGGGACGGACGGACAACAGACATTCTCATAATAAATTTACGTCATGCAAGAGTGCTTCACTTACAGTAAATTGAGGGGGAAAATGTGAATTTAAAAAGAAGAAAATTTTATAGCGACTGACCCCATTTTTTTTTAGCATGAAACGGGAAGCACACGCATTATTTCTTTTAGGCCAAAGATCTTGCTGAAGAAAAAAAAATCGTTTCTGCAAAAACAAACTTTTCGAAATAACGATAATAATTTAACCTTGGTGAAGGTTTGGCTTTGGATTTGGGGATTTAACGCCATTTTTCAGCACATGATAGACTATACATGGCGGCAAGTATATTTAGTCAAGGAAGAACCCCTGAAAACCCCGGACCCAACGGGAAGCTACTGGCAAGCTTTCTCACATACCCATGCTGGCCGAGCCGAGTCTCGAACCCACGCGGCCACCCGGGGCTCCCTTGGTGACGGTAATACGCCGCCGTACTATATAGAATAAGGCAAGAAAAGAAGAAAAAAAAACTTTTTTCAAGGGACAATGAATAATAATAATAATAATAATAATAAATTTATGTAACGAGGATAACACACTTGGTCATGAAAGACCCATCTGCCATGTGTTGTCCTTAGTTTTTTAACAGGTTATGTTACATATATATATATATATATATATATATATATATATATATATATATGTGTGTGTGTGTGTGTGTGTGTATTTTTAAAAAAGTCAGTTACCCACACTCGGGTATACTCGCACACGCACTTGCACAACTTTAAAATGGATTAATATATATAACTATAGTGGTCAATAGGTACATATATGCACAATGTATTATACACAGATATGCACATTTCAGCTGATTAACCAAAGCATTGGTGCATGTCTACCACATCTTTTTATCTTTTTATGGACTTGCTCAACCTGCGACCATTGTAATAAAAGTTTATTTCACTTCGACATGTAATGTTGATTTTACACCTTGGGCGTGAATCACGGTTAAGTTGAAGATAATAAATAACACACTGATCGTACGGTAAATACACCGGTATTTGATGAAAAAAAAATTTAAAAAAAAAAAAAAGCAGTTGTAGTCTTTACGAATCACACACACACACACACACACACACACACACACACACACACACACACACACACACACACACACACACACACTTATTGGCATAAAAAATGCGTTATTGTCCATGAAACATTGTGGCTATACGAAACACACAAACATATACAGAATCAAAATGATCATTATTGACATTAGCAAATGTGTTATTGCCCATGAAACACTGGATATATGAAACACACACACACACTCAAAGTGATCATTACTGGCATTAACAAATGTGTTATTAACCATTAAATACTGTGGCTATACGAAACACACACACATACACAGAATAAAAATGATCATTACTGGCATCAACAAATGTGTTACTGCCCATGAAACACTTTCGCTATACGAAACACACACACACACACACACAGAATCAAAATGATCATTATTGGCATCAACAAATGTGTTATTGCCCATGAAACACTGGATATACTAAACACACGCACGCACGTACATACATATATAGAGAATCAAAATGATCATCATTGGCATCAACAAATTGCGTTATTGCCCAAGAAACACTTTGGCTATACGAAAAACACACACGCACACACACACAGACACACACAGAGAATCAAAATGATCATTATCAGGGCTCGAAATTTGCGGTAGTCCGCTAGCTCGAGGCTAGTAAATTTCCTGTTGGACTAGTAGTTTTTTTAATTTTATTAGTCCGAGGGCTAGTAAAATTTCAGTTGTCACTAGTCAGCGTTTCTTTACGCTATCATGCGTAATTTTCTAAAGTCTGAATGATTCGACGATGTCCAAGTTCTCTCTGAGCTAATCGCGTAAATCCCCGAGATTCAATTCCTCTTCCAGAGCAGTGGCTCCCAAACATTTTTGATCGCGACCCTATATACCATCTTTTGCGACCCAAAATGCAGTACCACCCTCATTTGGGTCGCGATCCGTGCTTTGGGAACCACTGCCCTAGAAGATTAGAACAAATGAGGATTTTACAAATCGTATTTTAAAACGAGGTTGTATAAATCTTTAGATTTGTAATGTAAAGTTGTATTTTAAAGACTGTTAGTCCGAGTTTCCTTTGACCTTTCCTACCCCATTTTAGATATTTTTACATTTATGTTGAGGTGTGAGGTCAGAGACTATTGAAAAGCTGGAATTCGCCGAAACCACGCAGTGTCAGCATAAGGTAGCCGGTTACTACCGGGTCTAGCAAACTTAGACGACGTTACATCGAGCACTACCCGCATGAAATCGATAAGAAGATTTATCTTCTCAGAAACTGCAAGTATAACATTTGTCATGACTTTAATTCGTTGACAGTCGAGGCGAAAATACTGCGTTGACGAAATCTGACGTTGTTCTCTCCATTTGGATTGCAAGTCACATGACTGCAAATCTCGCAGTCTACATCCATGACATCAGTGGTCCAATAGTCACGTGATGCCAACAAAATCCCGTTTGCAATGTTGCTGTACAAAAGGTTTGAAAATATTAAATGATTGTGTTTTGGGTTTTTGTTGTTGTTGTTGTTGTTGTTGTTATTGTTTTTAAAACAAAGAAACGACAAGTAATTTTAAACATATTTATTCCGAGAACAAATACCAGAAACCTATCACTGTCGCAGCAACCTGGAAAAAGCCAGATTCATCACATAGAGAGCACGTGTCAGCGTGGTAGTCACGTGATACTAATAAAATCGTGTTGACATTTGCTTTTTGCCTGAGGAATATGTCAACGAATTAAAGACAACGACATAGGTTTTCAAAATGTATAGCCACGTACCAAGTTTGTTTTCAATCTATGAAGTCCATCAAAATTTATTCAGCGGAAATTTAAAGGTAACGTTTCAAGTCAAAAAGGGGCCATAACTCTATACTTTTTGCCACAAAAAAGTGAAAATCACACTTGAACTAGGTCGTCTCAAAGTAAAAGCTCACGCCAAATTTGATTTCAATCCAAGATATCCTTCAAAATATATTGAGCGGAAACTAAAGTGCAAATTTCTAAGTCAAACAGGGACCAGGGGCCATAACTGCGTACAATTTGGTTTGAACTACATTCAATACCACCCGTATTTATTATACGCCATGTAATCGTGCACGTCGGCGACACAGGGTAGCGAGCAAGTGCGCGCAAGATCAGAGCATCACAAAATTAGGAAATATTTCGATATTTCTACTTATTTAAAATTATTTCAAGTTTACATTTATTTCAGTATGTTGTAACTTAAATATGAAATATTACACACTACATTACTTTTATTTTATGGGATGCAGAGAGAAAAAGTAGCATATGGAACTAAACAAAACGGATCTTTTATACGATACATGGGTATAAAAAATTTTTAAATTTTTTTTTAAAATTTTAAAAAAAAACATTAAATTTTTTTAGTTTATAATAAAGTTATAACTGATTTAATATAATACATCGATTATAGATGATCATAATTACATGTGTTCATGTCTTCATTGATATGCAGTAAAACCGAAGCGAACAGTTCTTAAGTAAAGTGTAGTCTCATTTGCAGGTTAGCGAGCAACGTACACCATATAACCGCATTAGGAATGGATGACGTGACGTGATCAACTTCCTTCCGGGTTCTCCCAGAGGTATAATTCATTCTATCACAATAATAACAACAACACTCCTAATCTATGCAATCACCTGTGGTTCCAGGGAGAAAAAATTACAAATTCTACACAAAGATCTATGAAATTTATGATTTATTTCCAAAATGAACATTTATTTTCATTAGTTTGTACTGTAATTTATAGATCCTACAGACAATCAGATGCGACTTTCGATTAGAGTGTCCGTGGATTTGTAATGTGACTGTCACGTGCACTTCGGAAGCAAGGATCTACACATAATAGGTAAGAATATTTCAAATTACCCACTATAGTGGATTTCTCGTTGAATTCATTTAACTCGTGATTAGACGGACCCAAAAAAAAAACAAAACAAAAAAAAAACAACATGGCGGATAATATTTGTCGAGTCGAGTCACATGACCTAAGCAACTGAAACTTTAGAATGAGCGAAAGTCGCATCTGATTGGTTGCTGGATCTGATGGATCAGCTGATTTACCGCGGATGTAGCTATAACATTTGAAATAGCGATAGGAGGTAGGGTTACGTTATTCCACGTGAATTTACTAGTTGTCAAACATAGGATTTGATACGACAAAATGCTGTGCAGATCGCCGAAAGTCCCCTTCAACGGACCGTAAGTAAAGAGCCGCGAGAAATACCGGTAAGTGTCTAAAATGTATAATCATGTGTTGCGGACAGATCTGTCTGGAACAATTCCTTGATTTTATGAATCGGCGAGATCAGACTCCAAACCACCCATCAGTATCAGTACAGGTTTGGGGCCTGATGATCGGACTAGGGTATGCTTCAAGCGCATACGGTTGATTTAGTTTGAATATTTTTGCATTTTATATCGTTCAGGAAACACGGTCAGTCATTGCATCTACTGTAACAAGTTTGATCTTTCCTAACTCTGGACCCGAATGTAAACAAATTACGTCATAGCTTTTTTATTTTCCTAATGAGGAACTGCTAGCGGAGAACGAACGGGGTGGGGGGTGGGGGGGTGGGGTTGATTTCGTTAGGTACTTAATTTATTAATAATAAACAAAATGCTGATAATGATGATGATGATGATGATGACTGCCATTGTTTATTATTTTTGCAGCACTAACCTATGTACCTTCTGTCTTCATGAGAGCTTGGTTATCAAATCATTCTAACTATTAACCTATGTACCTTCTGTCTTCATGAGAGCTTGGTTATCAAATCATTCTAACTATTTTCAATATTTTATAAAATGAATTTAAACTTCATAGAGAAAAATCAGATACATCGCTTATAAAGCTAGACAAAACAGATGAATTTTTAAACGAATTAGTCATGTTTCAAGAAACAGATGATGAGGAAATTATGGACGATATAGAAGAAATGTATGCAAATCTTTAACAAGTAAAATAATTACCGTATATACTCGCGTATTACCCAAGTCCAAATGCAAATAACATAGACCCTGATCATTATGCGACGGCAGATTTGGGTCTATGCAGTTTGCAGTTGGTATCGAACTATACGCGAGTATATACGGTAAAGGTGAAAGAAGAAAAAGAGGAAAATGTAATACAGTAAAACCTGTCTTGAGAGACCGCCCCTTCTGCCAACAAAAAGTGGTCTCTCATGACAGGTGGTCTCTCATAACAGGTTTGTACAAAAAGACCAGTTTCCAAGGTCGAAATTCAGCACTGTTTATATTACATTCTTTATTTATTCTTCTTGGTAAAATTTTGCATGCATTTATCTGAAAATAAGTTTATATAGCAATAAAGATATACATCTATCATTAAACACGAATCACATTTATATTTGAATATCACATATACATGTATTAGCATACGAATTCGTTTCTAATTGACATTCTTGTTTTTTTTAATAACACCCTGAATTTGAGTTTTCCCCTGTTGTTTTGTGAGTGGTCTCACCTTTTTCACTTCTTTCTATTACTTTCCTCCAGTGCTAGAATTTTTCTCTTTTTCGTTATAGATTCTACCATTGTTATTAAGGTGCTAGATGTTAACGTTATCAGTGATCAATTGTAATAATGACTGTAGAGGTTTTGATCAGGCTTTGGGGAAATAACGAATACATATACAATGTACATGTACCAATGAATAAAGAAAAAAAAAGACATAATTAACTCATCCAGAAACAGAATAAATTTAGTTAGAGACAAAAGTCAAAGGCTTAATTCACCGACGACATAAAGGGATTAACTATATAAACAAATGGTGTAACTGGCTGCACTATGGTGCACAGATGACTGCTTGGTGTGAGGGCTATAATCACTGTAACATTTAAAAAAAAAAACACAACCGTTTAACAATGACAATCGAATCCAGAAAACGACTCTCCCCTACTGGTATTAAAAACAAAGGCAAAGACATCATTCACCCGAGGCATGACGGATTAACTCCAAAGACAAACAATGTATGTGACCGCTACATTGATTCTGGCACTACAATGACAGTTAGTGACATGTACTTTAGTTGGTTTACAGTTTGTAACAAAGGACATTACATGCATGACCTGTACAATTTACGAAACCGGTAGCCAGCCTAATTTTTTTTTTTTTTTTTGTTCAGAACAATCTTTATTTTTTAAACGGTCGTTGCTACCAAGGATTAAATAAAGGTCAGTGGAGTTTGTGTCAGTTCTCGAGATAGCAGTGTTATTTTAGAACAATCAGTCATTCGCAACTTCGCGGTCAATCCTACGGATCGTACTTTGGTCTCGCTGAAACAGTTTAGGTTATACCTGTACAATTTACGAATGCTGTAGCCAGCCTACAGTCTTTAATTTTTAAGTGGTCGCGGTTACAAAGGATTAAATAAAGTTCAGTTGTGTTTATCTCTGTTTTTCCGATGCAGTCGTTCATAGCAGTGTCGAAATGCATATTGTGCCAAGATGTCGTGGTCGCTGGTCGCGTTCTGCAGGTGGTCGCTCATGAGAGTGCATTTATATAATAAAATCGATCCGTGCATTACGATTGTGGTCGTAAATGACAGGAGGTCGCTCATAGCAGAGGTCGCTCAAGACAGGTTTTACTGTATTAGGATTAATGAGTGTATCAAACAGTCTCTTGTTTGCCAGTATACACCATATGTCGATTTGAAACGTTACCAAAGAAACCACGCGTTCAAAACGGTGTATCCAGCGACATATCAGACAATGTAAAAAAAAAAAAAAAACAGCAACAACAATTATTTACCCGCAATACTGCAACAACTCTACTAATGCTGCTGTAGCGATACTTTGTTTATATACCTTTTTTCACAACATCTCAATTTATTAAAATAAGAATTTAATTAATTAGCAATCTTGATTATGCAGTAGGTTGCAATGATACCACCAAATTAACGAATACAATTTTATCCAATTACGGAAAACGATATAAATCGCTTTGTGTAAGCCACTGATTAAAGACATTTATGTGATTACAAAACCTACTAAAAATATGCTATTTACTTGACGGTTCGCATAAAGAAACACTTAATTTAAGATTAAGGACGAAGCCTGTGCAAAGCAAACGGGTCATCCACAACCTTTTTTTTTTTTCTTTCTTTCTTTTTTTTACATTGTACTAAACATTTATTGCAGCTAAGCACTCAATCTGTTATTTGGACAAAAGCAACCGGATATTTTCTTTCATGACCAACTAAATATTTAATACTTTTATTTCATACCAAAGTTCCTCAAAATACATATTTAAAATTGTTTTCTCGTCCAATTGATTTAAATCTATTGTACAGTATTTTTTCCCATTGAAGTATGAGAAATTTCTGAACCATCTGTGTAGTACAAGGCCATTTTTAAAAAAATGATTTTATGTTTAACAGCTGTGGAGAAGCGAGCAGTGTTCCGCGAAGAGGCGAAGCAGCTGTAAGAAAAATTTAAATACTAAAAAGTCAATTTTTCCACAATTGGCCCAAACACAAATTTCTCTTACTATTTAAACGTAAAAATTTAGTTCTACAAGACGAAAGATCAAAGGCAAAGACGCTCAAAATCTTTAAAAGGTATATAAAACGAAAGATAACGTTCAAAATATAAAACTCTTAAAATATACGGTGAAAATGTGTTATATAAACCGCTTTCTTTTAAAAACTCAAATTAGTTCCAAGGATAAAGACACAATCAATATGTATAGTCTCTCGTTCATAATCGAAGTCATCCAAGATCGTGATGATAAAAACCCATTTATGATCAGAATTCGCGTCACCAAAATGTTGACAAGTTCAGACAATCAGATGCAAAATCACCTCATTAATATGCATGGATCTTGCTCATAATTGTACTCATCCCCGATCTTGGTGATTTAAGCCTATTTACCAAGTTTGATTAAAATTGGATGAGAAATACAGTCCCTACAGTGATCACCGAATTAATATGTGTGGATCCCGTTAATTATCGAACTCATCCGAGACCTTGATCATATATGCATATATTTGACGTTTAATCAAAATCAGATAAAAAAAACATATGGCTTCAAGAGAGGCGACAAGCTCAACGATTCAGAAGCGGTGAGACACAAAGGCAAAAGACCGCAGAAAGAGGCATCTTGACAACAGCGCAAGATTGGGAAATGCAAGCAAATGTAAAAGGACAGCTGAAGTTCCCAAGAGACATCTGTAACACCAACTTCAGACCCGATTTTGCACTGTGGTCAGGAGGTACCAATCAGGTGATTTTGTTGGAACTGACAGTGCCATGGGAAGCTAGAATGCAGGAGGCCCATGAGAGGAAATGGGCTAAGTATCAGCCACTCATCCACGAGTGCCAGTAGAATGGATGGAAGGCCTGGAATCTACCAGTGGAAATAGGATGCCTTGGGAGTCATCGGGATTACAGGACCTAGCCGCAGGAATTTAGTAACCAAGGTTGGCAAACAGGCGGAGGAAGCCTCACATTGGATTTGGCGGAAGAGAGAGGAGCGATGGAAAAGCTAATCGGTTCCGGGTTGAGTCTGATCAACTCAGTCGGCACACCCCTGGAGAGTGTTGTGGGTCAGCGCCGAAACACTCTAGGATAGGGAATCCCCACCTGATGATGGAACCGATTGCAGTGCAGAAATGTATTCATATAGATGCAAGAAAATATTATTACTATGCTTGGATCTCACTCACTTTCTAAACTTCCCAAGATCTTATTGATATAAGCCCTAATTCCAATTCTAATCAAAATCGGATCAGAACTATAGCTTCCAGAGTGGCAATAAGCTCAGTTAATCAGATGCAAGATCGCGTCATTAATATGCATGGATCTCGCTCATTATCGAAACTGTCCAAGATCCTGACGATATAAGCGTATATTCCGAGTTTTAAAAAAAATCAGATCACAATATGGCTTCCAATGTGGTAACAAGCTCAGGCAATCTGATGCAAGATCACATCATTATCATGCTTGGATCGCGCTCATTATCGAAACCATCCAAGACATTGATGATATAAGCCCATATTTGAAGTTTGATCAAAATCGGATCAGAAATATGTCTTCCAGAGTGGCAACAAGCTCTGGCAATCAGAAGCAAGATCACCTCATTAATATGCGTGCATCTCGCTCATTATCGAACTTGTGCGAGATCTTAATGATATAAGCAGGTTCCAATACGTTACACACAGCAGGTAGTCATTATATTTATTCCATGTCAGGATATATAAAGACCATTTTTTAAAAAGATACTTGTCCACTAAGAATATTCATTCACGTAATGAGTTTAACGTGCAGACTTATCAACACTCCCCTTTAAGTGTTCCGATTTTATTTAATTTATTATTATTATTATTATTTTATTATCATAATTTTTTTTTTTTTTTTTTGGTTGTCTTTTTCCGAAATTGCTACTTTTGTGCCCGCGATAAAGCACGAACTTGCAACTGTTGGAGAGAGAGAGAGAGAGAGAGAGAGAGAGAGAGAGAGAGAGAGAGAGAGAGAGAGAGAGAGAGAGAGAGAGAGAGAGACAGAGAGAGAGAGTTCAAATCTAGGCTTCTTTTATGTGAAAAGTGTATACTTCTTTCACCTCGGATTATACGGAATAATATCGAGCACTTCCGTATTACTGCAACTTCCTTTAAAATGAAAACCCTATTACTGCAACTGCCTTTAAAATGCTTTAAAATGAAAATTGTTAAAGGACTATTATCAATCCGATTTATGTATTGAAAACCGGTGCGGTGAATGGCTCAGTCTATACCGATATACTCACTACAACTTTTGACAGAAAATGCAAGTAACTATACTTAATTAACATCCATTAGAGTGTTAATCTTTCTTAAAACATTATTTAGGTGTACAATACAAAGATAGGACTGCCAGTAGTACATTGTTTAGGTATGCAATACATTAGTAGTTTTTAATTTATATACTTTTACAGCTTTATTTGAACTCGGTACCAATATACAGCCAGGATTCTGTTGACACGCCATTAAATCTTATGTATACATACATACATACATACATACATACATACATACATACATACATACATACATACATACATACGTATGTACGTACGTACGATCGGGCCCTATATTCTCGAAACTATCTGAGCTAGAAACTCAACCTCAAGTTTCCAAGTTCAAAACTTAACAGTTTGTAACTTTAATTATAGTACAGATAGAATAACAGAACGCAAATGTTTTTAAACATGGGTTTCTCTAACAAACTACCAAATCTCGACGACGTAGGTGCACCTAAAGTATGAAATATAATTTAGTGGTTTTTTACTAAGCTGGAGTTTCTTTTTCAAAAAGTTTCGACAATACAGGGCCAGTACCGCAAAATAAGGTCTTACACTTGGCGACTGCCTGAAGGATGAAGACCAAGCTTACAACTCAGCCGAATGAAGGATCACTTAAAAACACCCGGATGTAAAAACCATCCTATATTCAGTGCAGTCTCTTTAATCCAGACTCTCGCGTGACTACAAGAGATCTAAGCTGAGCGAGAGTCTAGTAAAGGTTTGCACAAATGATTGTTACCGATAAGTGTCACTCATTTATTTTTCTTTTTTTCTTCTTTCCGTAAAATCCACCATCTATGTCAGGTATGTGCAACCTACGCGACCTGGTTTTATCCGGTTACATTTACATCACACGGGTACATTTAAAAATTTCTATTCGGCCCGCGCCCTGTAGGAATTTGCATTTGCCTGATCCATACCGTTGAGGAAACACTTCTGGTGCATAAGAGATATATGTAAACAGATTTATAAAGGTGGCGTACTGGTGCAAAAGCGGGCAGTGCGTGTCCCTTTCATGTACTCAGTGAATTAGTCTCAGTCTGACAATTTAAACGTAAACAAGACTCCCTCGAAGAGACTGACGCTCTACTGGCTGAAAAGAATTTCCAGGCATTGAAGATAAGACCATTTCTTTCTTTTAACTGCTGAGTGTTGAAACCATCTTTGATGTTCTGCAGCGATAACAAGATTTTCAAATTACCTGCTATGGTGGACATAATGGATGCCAACTTGTAACCATTTTCATTTAGCACCAACAAGGCATCACATTAAGTCTTCTGATGGAAATCCTATGATGATATGACTTTCCGTTTTGGAGGAAAAAAGATAACAAGTTTTTCCAAGATGGATGCCATGCTGGCTATATTCGATATCAGACTGGCCCCATTTCTATTCAGTACCAACAAGACATCATAAGAAGTCTTTTGCTGAAAGCACAATCTAGGAGAAGTAGTGATAAGATTTTTGAGATGGCCATAATCGCAGTCATATTAGAAGTCGGATCGACGCCAATTTCATTTATGACCAACTAGACATCATAAGAAGTCTTTCAGTGAAAACACCATGCTGATATGACCACTCATTCAGAAGAAATAGTGGTAAAAAGATTTTCAAGATGGCCACTGTACATAATGAATGTCTGAATGGCACCATTAGGACCAACTAGACATCATAAGAAGTTATTTAGTAATAACCCCATGTTGATACGACCATCAATTCAGGAGTAGTGATAACAATATTTTCAAGATGGCGCTGTGGTGGCCATATTGGACATTAGATCGACACCATTTTCATTTAGGACCAACTAGACGTCATAAGAAGTCTTCTGGTGAAACCCCCATGGCAATATTACACTTCGTTCAGGAGAATTAACGATAACAAGAATTTCAAGATGGCCACTGTGGCGATCATGTTGGATATCAGATCGGCACGATTTTCATTATGGACCAACTAGACATCATAAGAAGTGTTTTGGTGAAAACCCCATGTTGATATGACAATACGTTCAGGGAGAGTAGCGATAACAAGATTTTCAAGATGGCCATTATGGCATCCAAACTGGACATCAGATCAGCACCAGTTTAACTTAGGATCAACTAGACATCATAAGAAATATTTTGGTAAAAAAAACCCCAAAAACATGTCAATATGACTTTCCGTTCAGGAGGAGTAGCAATAACAAGATTTTCAAGATGGCTGCTATGGTGGCCATATTGGACATCAGATCGGTCCCGTTTTTTTTTTTAGGACCAACTAGACACCATATGAAGACTTTTGGTGAAAACCCCACGTTGATATGACCATCCATTTAGGAGGAATAGCGATAACAATATTTTCAAGATGGCCGCTGTGGCGGCCATACTGGACATCATGTTGGAACCATTTTCATTTAAGACCAACTAGACATTATATGAGGTCTTTTGGTGAAAAACCCATGTCAATATGACTTTCCGTTCAGGAGCAGCAGCGATAACAAAATGGCCGCCATACTGGACCTCAGATCGGCCCGATTTTCATTTAGGATCAAGTAGACCCCGTAAGAAGTCTTTAGTGAAAACCCATGTTCATATGACCATCCATTCACAAGGAGTGGCGATAACAAGATTTTCAATATGGCCGCTGTGGCAACCATATTGGTATCAGATTGGGACCATTTTATTTTAGGATCAACTAGACATCATAGTAAGTCTTCTGGTGAAACCCCATGCGAATATAACGTTCCGTTCAGGAGGAGTAGCGATAACAAGATTTTCAAGATGGCCTCTGTGGCGGCCATACTTGGTGTCCGAGCGGCACAATTTTCATCAAGGAATAACTATACCATGGGATGAATTTGTGTGTAAAGTTTCATGGCAATCCTCCAAGTAGTTTAGGAGGAGTAGTGATTACAAACTTGCGCCAACAGACGGACGGACGACGGACAACAGACCATCCCGTAAGCTCTTTTGGTCTATGACCAGTAGAGCTAAAAATTAAAGCGTAATCAACGATTACACAGCTCGCCTCTCCTTTCATTAGTCTCCAGTAACCACTGTAAACATTATCATGCAGCAAATATATTCAGATTCAAGTGAACTTGGCCCCTTTTACAAATAAAGATTTTTTGGCAATATTTTATCATTACATTTGAACTTTTAATCATTTTAAAAATCTGAAATTTGAACTTTTATTTGAAATTATATTGCCAATGTTGTGCTAACATATTGCGAAAGCACCCACCTTTCTACCTACCTATCCATCCGCCCACCCACCTTCCTACCTACGTATCCACCCACCTACCTACCTACTGCGACAGGGCATAAAAGACATCCAAGAATAAAAAGAACCTTGTTTTCTATCATATCAAAATAGATGTATTAAGCTGATAATAGACAGATTAATATTATCTGTGCAATAATTTCTTACAATCAGGGGCACTGGGTGGTCGAGTTATCGAAGGTGATCGAATTTACAGATCACTCACACATCTCAACGCTGTCCGCGTGACATCGGGACTCGGCTCGACCAACGTGGGTATGTGAGAAAGCTTGCCAGTTGCTTCCCGTCAGTCGGTGGTTCTTCCCAGGGTCTTTCCGGGTTCTTTCTGCACCAAATATACTGGCTGCCATGTATAGCCTATCATATACTGAAAAATGGCGTTAAACCTCACAAAACCAAATCGTAAAATCATTGTTCTTAAAATCTGCTTGGAAAGCTATTATCTTTGTCCATCCCTTGAAGTCTGATATTACTGGGCGAAAGTCTTCCAGTAACCTAAGAGTGACAGCCATCAGTATATGCTTCATGCGTCAATAATTACTTTGATTAACCACAGGTGAGGTCTCACATGAAAAACATGCAGCATGTAGTCCTCGCGTCTCGTCCACATGTGCAATAGAGTTAACCTGCCGAGTGTAACCTATCACAATATACAATTTATTGTCATTAATATGGAAAGTTTACCACTGAAAAAACATATTTATTCCAGCTTCCAGCTGTCTTGGTCACAAAGGGCCTTTTGAGTTGGGTAGGATGTATACAGGCCAAACAAGAATAAATCAATGTGTTCATAAACACAAATACTTAACTCATGTTAGAAAAGCATAAAATGTAGGTCACAGTGACCTTCTTGTTTATAAGAACATTGTAGAAACAGAGATGCATCTAATCATCAAGTTTCATGACTGGAAAATGAAAAGCATCCAAGAAATGAACTTTTAACACAGAAATTGAACAAAGTCACTGAGCATGAAATATAGGTCACATAGATTTCTTTTGGCAAAAAAAGATACCGAACTTATCAAGATGCATCCACTCACCAAGTTTCACGATTCTATGTAGGTTAGTTTTCATATATAATATGGAAAAACTCATGTGGTCACGAGCTAAATGCAGCAGCTTAACCAAAGCCAGTAAAAGATGAAATTTAGGTCACATTGAGCATCTTTGTTGTAAAAGTGTGGTAGTAACAGAGATCCATATCATCATCAATTTCACGATTACAGCATGTACAAGCCAGAGAAATGAAGTCAGTGAAGCATAAAATATGGTCGGTATTGACATACCGCTGAAATGAGATAGTAGTGCTCATAAAGATGTATGCCAAGTTTCATGATTTCATATATGCACAGAGCATGCTAGTGAAATGGAAAATATGTGGTCACAGTGACCTAATTTAATTGTAAGATTAGAGTGCAGTACTTATCAAGATGCACCTCCCACCATGTTTCAAGATTCCAGGTACATCAGTATTATACAGTAGATAAAATACCAATGATGTCATGAGCTAAATGCAAAAAAAAGTCAGTAAAATGCTAAATGTAGGTCACAAAGATCTTTTGTTCCAAGCATGTGGTACAAATACTAGGAATGCATATACTCGTCCAGTTTGATGATTCTTGCATAAACAGTGCTGGAGACTGAAACCAAGGCAGTGAAGCATACAATATGGGTCACAATGATCTTCTTTGATGAAGGTGTAGTACTCATCAACACACATCCCCTCACCAAATTTCAAGAATCTTAGTACAACGGTATGTAAACAGGGTGCGAAAAACCCCCACCCTATTTGGTTTGACTTAAATCCCAAAACTTAACCTAAGCCAGTAAAATATGAAATGCAGATCACAGTGACCTTCTTTTGTGGTAAGGTTATGGTAATAAAAGAAATAAATATAATCATCGAGTTGGATGATCCTACCACGAATAGAGCTGGAGAAATGAACTTAAAACACAACATGTAACTAGTCAGCGAAGCGTGAAATGTAGATCACATTGACCTACTTTTGCGATGAGAGTGTAGAACCCATCAAGGTGCATAACCTCACCATGTTTCATGAATCTGTGTATGACAGTATATATGCAGGGTGCTAACAACTATTTGGTCATGAGCTAAATGCAAAAACGTTTCCTAAGTCTGTCAAATGTGAAATGTAGGTCACAGCAGCATTCTTTTGTGGTAATGATGTGGTACTAACACAGATGTATACAATCGTCCAGAGTCTGAGAAATAAGCTAAAAATATATAATTTTACCAAAATCATTGACGCATGAAATATAGTGACCTCCTTCTGTGATGAGGGTGTAGTATTCATCTGGTCATGAGCTAAGCAAAAAACTTAACCTAAGCCAGTAAAATGTGAAATGTAGGTCACAGTGAAATTTTCTGGTTGTATGTGTGTGGTACTAATAGAGATGCATACAATCATCAAGTTTGATGATTCTAGCATGAACAGAGCTTGAGAAAAAGACTTAAAACACAACAGTTTACCAAAGTCAGTAAAGCATTAAATATAGGTCACAGTGACCTACCTTTGTGATGAGAGTGTAATATTCATCAAGAAACATTCACTCACCAAGATTCATCAATCTAATTATAACAGTATATATATACATACATATATATAGAGACAGACAGACACAAATATACACCAAACAGAGCGGAAAGTGCTATCCCTGGATCATTCCAGGAAAATGTTTGACAACATCAACATAAAATTTTTAAATACTAATAAATAATATTATCATACATGTTAGAGAATGTATAATTCGTAATCTACGGAAATTCGAACCCGGGTCCGCGGGTTACGGCACCCATTACGGATCTGGGTTCGAGTCTATGTTTAGTACGAATGAAAAATATTATGTTTTCTCTAACCTGTATGATAATATTCTTTCCCAGTATATAATAATTTCACTCTATGGTATCACGCATCCTCATGTAGGATCCAGGGATAGTACTTTCTGCCATGTCTGGTGTATATATATATATATATGTGTGTGTGTGTGTGTGTGTGTGTGTGTGTGTTCACACACACACACACATACACACACACACACACACATGGTGTTAATACCTATTTGGCCAGGAGCTTAACGCAAAACTTAACCTAAGCCGGTGAAATGTAAACTGTAACACGGTAACATTCTTTTGTGGTAAGGGTATGGTACTAACACAGATGCATACAATCATCTAAGCCAGTAAAATGTGAAATGTAGGTCACAGTGACATTTTCTGGTTGTATGGGTGTGGTACTAACACAGATGCATACAATCATCTAGTTTGATGATTCTAGCATGAATATAGCTTGAGAAAAAGTCTTAAAACACAAAATTTAACCAAAATCTGTGCAGCATGAAATATAGTTCACAGGGACCTATGTTTATGATGAGGGTGGTAGTACTCATCAAGATGCATCCCCTCACCAACTTTTATGAATGTGCGTATAACAGTATATATACAGGGTGCAAAAAAACCTAGCTGAACTCCAGCTAAAAAAAAAACTAAGCCAGTAAAATGTGATATGTACGTCACAGTGACCTTCCTTTGGGGTAAGGGCGAGGAACCAATGGAGATACATAAAATCATATAGATTGATGATTATTCTATCATTAACAGACCTTGAGAAATAAATGTAAACAATACTATTTAATCGAAGTCAATGATGCGTGAAATATAGATCACAGTGACTTACAAGTGTGATGAGGATGTAGTACTCATCAAGTTGCATTCCCTCGCCAAGTTTCATGATTGCAGGTATACCAGTGTGTAAAACACCTGATCTAAACGCAAAAACTTAACCAAGAAGGTACACCTAATATACGTGTTTGTACCAATTTAGCCCCCTCCCCTGGGGGTAAGAGCTATGAAACCCACTCAAAACTGCTGCCTATAACCTAGAAAGAAAGAATCTTTGACACTCAATGAGGGTGTACATATGTATATGATTTTTTCTGTGCCGACGCCGATGCCGGTGGGTGTGTGGGGTTGGGGGAAGGGTGGCACGATAGCTTACCGCTACTTCGAAAAGGTGAGCTAAAATAAGAAAATTTTGCGTTTTGTTTTTATTAAAAATGCTAACTAACCTGCCAACCTATTAGTAAATTTACCAGATTTTCTGTAATTCTCATTTGGAGCGTCACGGACCCACACGATAGCTCATGGATGAACGAGACTAATAGTCTGTAATATCCCTCCTCTCCTTCCCAAGCCCCATCAACTGACACACCCAACCCCAACACATTCCTAACCACACTGAATCAGGAATGTACTATGCTAGTTATGTATACGGTTGCACAAGTATACGGTTCAACTCCATGAAGGCATCGGTCATTTCATTTTTTCGGAGGGGGGTTTCACTTTAGCTTCGGATGAATGTTTTTGCTCCTAAACATAGATTCGTCTTTACATGCTAATATACACACCGAATTTAGTTCGGAAAGGGTGGAAGGGGCATATCACAGCAAAGGTAATTTTTTTTTTTTTTTTTCAGCTTAGAAACTTCATATTCACCCACTCACTTGACGAACCCGGATCAAATGGTCGGTTCCCGAGTTAAAAATAGACGAATCGATTGCATAGAGCAAGATGCTGGATGAATGAATGTACCAAATGGACCTGCTAAAATCAATCACGAAAATCCCCTAATAATGTGTTTCATTCCTCGATTAATTAATGCGCTAGGTTTTATTTTCTTTCTTGACCTTTGATCTCTGAATCACTCTGTAGCCGGCAATAGCTTTGCTTAAAGAGAATCTACATGTGGTTATAAATTATCTATACACCGGTAAGCTGATCAGCTGAGTGCTGAAGTTACTATTTTACCGCCATTCCCTAGAATCTGGGCCATTTGGTGTTTACATCTGTAACCGAATATTTACGCTCCGCATGCATTTCTACAATCTGGCAGAGGTTTTTTTTTTTTCATTATTCGTCTGTGTAACTATGGCAACGGCCAAGTAAAAAGACTACATCACTCTCAAGGAAGATGTACACGTTAAAATATTTTTAGAAACTGGAGTGTATATCGTTAAATCCGGGTTTTGAGAGAGAGTGATCCCGATCTATGTTGAGAAAATTTACATTGAACTTAAAAAGTCTTCTTAATGTAATGAAAATAAATTTTCAATATGTTGTAGCATTCATGCAATATTTGACAAATCAGTCAAATTTTCAACATGTATATTCTGATTATGTGTTAATTTGCGTATTAACCTTTGCAGTCCAACAGTTACACTTTTGTATTAAAATTGTTCAAGGTTCCGTTACGAATTATGTTTTAACGAATGTATTGTGAACTAATGCATTTAAATGTATATATTTACTTTTTTAAACACGAAGAATCGTGTTTTTGTTTTTTTTTAAATAAAAAAAATCACTTCGTGGGATCTTCATTTAAATTGTTGATTTACCAAGTTGCGTTGCTTCTCACAGTATTCATACAACTAATAGTTGATAACTTTCTTCACTGACATAAAAAGTTACTGAATAGGACATACTGCTCAAATTTTTGGTTTGTACGTCTTTTCGAGTCATCACAGATTTAGCTCATTTAAAAAATAAAAAGAAAGCAAAAAAAAAAAAAATTACTGCAACCTCGGTTAGTGTACGCTATTTTAGGAAGCAAAGTTTGTGATAAAATACCATTAAAGGTGTCTTATTAAACACATCCAATAAGTCATTTGTTTTATTAAACGTAAAATAGTAACTTTATTGGAATTTTAAATAGCGACCACCTAACCCGGGTGGAAAAGGTAACCATGTTTGAGTGAAGACAAGCAAAGAAACTGTTTTTTGCGTGTCGTCATTGGTGCCGCTCTTCATTCATTAAAGTCTCACTGTTTATCTCAACCGGTCATTAATGTCTCACTGTTTATCTCAACCGGTCATTAATGTCTCTTAATGACAATTAACCTTCTGTATCTCGTTTGTAAATATAAGACTACAAATTTACATGCTTAACAATCTGGACACTCAATAGTCATTAACTTTTGCTCCCTTTTATTTTTCAAACTCTGTTTCGAATATACCGAGTTAAAATGAAACAGGTTCAAGCAATAATAAACATAGGATCGTTCATAGCTATTTTCTGGCGAATCGCCTTATATATATATATATATATATATATATATATATATATATATATATATATATATATATATATATATATATATACAGAGAGAGAGAGAGAAGAAGACAGACAGACAGAGAAGTAATAGCTTGTCTAAACTACATCTAAGTCGCTTATCCTTTCCAGTTAACTATCAATACACTAATTATATATAGATCATATCGGCACTTATTAATTTTTTTCAATCTCTTAAATTGCAATTTGTACAAAAAAGACAAAATGATACAATAAACAGCAGGTATTGCAGGTTATATAAAACAAGATGTTGCAGATTTAATAAAATTAAGACCCGTTTTATTGCCGGGAGTCCTCTAATTTGGGGGAGATTACTGGCTTGTCAGCTATGTTGATAGTTGATTGTGTGCACCCGGAATCCCTTGAAGGGATTAACGCTCTACTGGGCGAAAGGAATGAATTCAAGATAATATCATTTCTTCCTTTTCAACAGCTGAGTGTTGAAACCATCTCTAATATTCTTCAGCGATAACAAGATTTTCAAATTAGCTGCTGTGGTGGACATATTGGATGTCAGATTGGCACTATTTTTATTTCGGACAAAGCAGACATCATTAGAAGTCTTTTGGCGAAAATCTCATTCGATAATGACCATGCATTGGGGGGGGGGGGGTAGTGACAACATGATTTGCAAGACAGCCGTCGTGGCAGCCATATTGGATGTACCACTGGTACCATTTTCATTTAGGACCAACTACATATATAAGTAGTCTATTGGTGAAAACCCCCGATGTTGATATAGCCATCCATTTGGGAGGAATATAAATACTATTTTCAAGATATCTTGGCCATATTGAGGGTTGGTCATTTTGATTTAGGACAAACTTTACACCATAAGAACTCTTCTGATGAAAATCCCATGACAAAATGACTTGCCATTTAAGAGGAAAACCGAAGAAAAAAAAGATTTTCAAGATGGCTACATATTGGATGTCAGATCTGCACCATATTAATTTAGGGTCACTAAAACATTATAAGAAGTCTTTTAGTGAAACCCCATGCTGTTATGACCATTCATTCAGGAGAAGCTGGCCACCGTGGTATCCACATTAGACATGACATCGGCACCATTTTCATTTAGGACTAACTAGATATAATAAAACAAAGTCTCCTGTGAAACCACCATGTAAATATGACTTTCCGTTCAGAAGGAGTAGTGATAACAAGATTTTCAATATGGCCGCTGTGGCGGCCATATTGGACCTCAGATCGGCACCATTTTCATTTAGGACCAATTAGACATCATAAGAAGTCCTTTGGTGAAAACCAAATGTCAATATATGTTCCGTTCAGTAGGAGTAGCGATAACAAGACTTTCAAGATGGCAAGATGGCCGCTGTGGCGACCATACTGGATGTCCGAGCAGCACCATTTTCATTTCGGACTAAGTAAACCATGGGATGAATGTGTGTGTAAAGTTTCATGGCAATCCTCCAAATAGTTTAGGAGGAGTAGCAAGAAAAAAATTTCAAAAATTTGTGCAAACGGACGAATGTACAACGGACGAAAGACCATCATAAACTCACCTGGTCTATGACCAGTCGATCTAAAATATTTATCCTGACTATGTCCTATTTGTAATTGAGAAAATTAGATTCAAGTCTGTCTCAACAATTCTTCTCTTTCTCTAAATAAGAACCCCTTTTACAAATAAAGACGATTTCTTGTAAAGAATGATTTATTTCTGAGGAGATATTCCAGAACTTGTACAAGGCCACAAAACGGCTTGACTGATTCATTCAATTTATTTTCTTTAAACGGATGAATATAACATTAATCATCCTCCATGAAGATTAATATTCTGATGCAATTTATGGTCACTTTACTGATGAAGTGTCTCTTTAAACTTTCCAAGTAAGTATATTCTACATAAATATTAGTGAGATAACGAAAACAGTCTTTGTGATTTTTCCCCTACAAGGAGTCATATCGATCACCAGATGAATGGTGGAAGATTGTATTTGTCTTCATATTATTTATATGAGGAGAAAAATCTCTTACTTCCGTTCATTCAAACTATATAAGCGAAAACATAAAAGATATCGTTTTAAAAAGTGACCATGTATCATTTTGATCACAAAGTTGCTGGTTTAAATATATAATTTATCTTCAACTGCTTACAACGTTGTGATAATCTCCTATTTGTCGATTGAAACAAGTCCGTGCTACAGACTGGGACTATGCTTGACTCCCTTATAGGATAACAGATCGAAGTAAAAGACGTTAAATCGAGAAATAACCTACCGTCTGTACTCGCGTATAAGTTTATACCAACTGCAAACTGCATAGACCCAGATCTGCCGTCTCATAATTCGCAGGCAGATCTGGGTCTATGCAGCTTTTAAGGACTAATCAGTACAACAAACAACACAGACCCTGATTTACCGGCGCATTATGCGACAGATCAGGGTCTATGTTGTTTGCATTTAAACCAAAATTATACGAGAGTATAAAAGTATGTTGTTGTAGGAATACACGTGCATGTAATGGGTTGCACCACATATGCTGCGACAGAAGTCTACAATGTTCAAATTGTGACTTTGCCATGTTCTATTGACTCTATCGTGCGATGAATCATACACTATCAGTAAGAAATAACATATTTACAGTCCAAGGAGCTCCTAGTAGACCTAACTTCACCTTTATGTAGATATAGATGTCTTTCACTTTTATAGTATGAAAGTTCCCTACAATCTCCGCATGTAGGTATTTCGTATAGTCAAGAAAAGCCGAAGATTGTTTATTAAATTTTAATCGTAGATGATTAGGAACCGATCATTTAAATACGGGGGTGAGGGGGTGATTTGTTTGAAAAAAAATTCCGGTCCTCATATAGCTTGAAAAAAATATCCTTGCTCTGACGTACAGAAAAAAAGAACCTATTGTATTAATTATATTAGCTGGAAAAAAATGGTAAAAAATCTTAAGGCAAAATAAACATTTTTTTAAAAACAAATCCTGGATCGAAAGAAAATCCCAGCCACCCACCACCTCGAAAATTAAATACTCAGTCCCTTACATTGGGAACTATTTTTTCTACAGTACTTTCATCAGTTTTCTTTTTTTTTAAATCTTAATTTTTCTCTTATGTTCTTTTTTATTCAATATTTCTTTTTCAAATATTCTTTTCACTTTTTATTTTCCCCCAATTGATATCAATTTAATATTTTGTTCACCTGAAATATATTTTCTTGATTTCAACACCACACTTTGTGTGGGAGCCGCGATAGCTTCGTTGGTTGAGCATTGGACTTGTAATCCAAAGGTCGCGTTTTCGACACCCACCCAGACCAGGTTTGGTCGGCTGGCTCAATGTGTTCTTGGGAGAGGCACTTACCTCCCATTTCCTCGGCATGATATAGCGAATAATGTGTTAAAAGTGCCGTTTAAAAAAAAAAAAAAAAAAAAAAAAAAAAAGGTGAGTACGACTTTTTTTTTCTCCCTAAAGACAGGTCTGGGTGTAAAGCAGTGGTTCCCAAACTTTTTTTGATCCCGACGCTAAATACCATCTTTTGATACCCAAAATGTAGTACCAATATAGGTACCCGGAGTTTGGGAACCACTGGTGTAAAGGGAGGATTAACTCAGATTATAACTTTCTACTTGACTGTGGAGGTAAACAAACTCTGAATGGTATACTTTATTCACGCTTCGCTTGCGAACATTTCTAAAACAAAGCTAAGAACGCATACACCTATAAATTCATGACTCATCAATCAAGATGTTGTCTAGCAAAGGCCTCGGGGCTCCATCATGGTACGGACATTATGATGCGTACAGATACTTCGTCGTAGTGAGAACAACAATGAGAAACGTTTCGGAGAAAAATAAAAGTTGAATTCTCAGACCAAGTCAACTTTTTACTTCATTGAAACATAAGTTCAGATAACCAAACGTGGTACCAGCTGATGTAAAATGTGTTCAAATAGAATGGAAGGAATTTTAATAATAATAAGATATATGAAGGTAAACAAGACATGGATTTTAGTTTTAAAAATGTGATTTATACATAATACGGTTGAAATGTGAAGCCTTTTGCATAGGTCAGTCGAAAGATGAACTATGAACGAGAATGACAGTACATAGACAGCCAACAAGAACAAAAAAATCTCAAATTATTAGGGGCCCCGGGTGGCCAAGTTGTCTAAGGCACTCGCCTTTACAGATCACTCACATATCACTGCTGTCCGACTGGGTTCTAGTTTAAGTTCAATCAATGTGGGAATGTGAGAAAGCTTGCCAGTAGCTTCTCGTGAGTCGGTGTATCTTCCCGGGCTCTTCCTTCACCAAATATACTGACCGTCATATATCGCCGGCCTACCATGTGCTAAAATTGCCGTTAAACCCTAAAAATCACAATCACAAATCAAATTATTAAAAGCTAATAAACATTTACAAAACAACACAGAAGGAAATTTCAAAGTCTGTCTCAACTGATAATGAATATTTAATACGCACTTTCAAAGTCTTTATCAACTGATAATGAATATTTAATACGCACTCTACTGTCAGTTTTTGTGTGCGTGTGTGTGTGTGTGTGGGGGGGGGATTAACGCCATTTTTCAGCACATGATAGGCTATACAAGGCGGCCAGTATATCTGGTGGCGAAAGAGCCCAGGAAGACGCCAGTAAGAACCACCAACCCACTGGAAGCTACTGGCAAGCTTTCTCACATATCCACGTTGGTCGAGCTGAGTCACGCGGACAGAGTTTTATGAGTGATATGTAAAGGCGAGCGCCTTAGATCACTCGGCCACCCGGGGTCCCCACTCTACTGTCTGACCTGTATATATACTTAGCTAATTATTCCAAATTCATCGACAAATTAAATTATGAAAATACGTATGTGTACTTTACTATGAATTAATTACGAATGGAATCATATGTCTTTTTAGGGGAAAAAACTTGTGTAGAGACTTTTCTTTACTATTTAAAATATACATAAAATGTCCTTTAGGTACAGCTGTCCTTAATATGGAGAGTCCACTAAGACTGATTTCATCCGATATAAATATGCAACTAAATCAATTACCATCAACCCATGCGTTGATGATTTCCACTAATCATATACACTGTTGCATGGCTACTTTAAACTTGGTATCCATAAAAAAATACACTTTCATCACTTAAGGTATAAAGTATTTTATAAAGTTTTGTTTAAAAATTGTTTTATGGACGACTTTATTACACTGTATGAATAAACTGACACGTTTTCAAGAAACATTACATCGGACATGTGTTGAGTGGATATCAGAAAAACAATCGATTTTGAAAGTAATTGTTTAAACGACTGTCTTTGGTACTCGGTTAATTTTGTTTCATCTCTGACCAGTGGCGTAGCAACCGCCAAAGCAACCTTCGCAGCGGGGGGGGGGGGGGGGAGGGGCATAACTGCTTGCTACGCCACTGTCGCACACTAGATAATGCATGCTCATCTGGATATGGATACATAGAGGTTTTATATATACACGCATACACACATAACTTGCTGACAAGAAGCTCTGAAATGACAACTCCTCTGTGTTGTATCGGTAATCATTTGTACACATCGGTACGCAACAGTGATAAGCCGCCATTGTCTTTTGTGTGCGTTAGTAGTCTCGTTTTTAAATCAATATGGCCGACGCGTGAATGAGGTACCAGGGGATAGTTTCGCAAATTGGCCCCCAGCAAATTTCTTAACTTAAGACTATGGTGTGACTTTGTCAGCTATTTTTGTTTCATAATTAAAGATAAGCATATATTTGTGAATTAGGTGTTTCAGGCTTGTTTTGTTCTTGAAAATGATGCGAGGCATGTACACTTCCCATAGGTTCCGCTCAACAATTAATACGTACAGCTGAAACAGGGTCAGATATAAGGTGAAGTTGTTTTCATTTGTAACAAGCACAACTGAGAGAATGTTGACATACCTCTATGCTACTTTCATGTTCTGTGACAGACATTTCTTTACATGTGGTAATTATGGAAATTATGCATTATCTAAAGTAAACAGCTGATCAAAATGGCTGCTTCCATGTACTCGAAAAATGTACCTGAACTATTCCAAAGTACACGACCTTTGCTGTTATTAAAATAGGGAAAATGAATTATGCCGGTGTACGCAATACCAGCTTCTGAAAGTGGAATAAATGAATTATAAAATATATAAAAACTACAAAACGTTATCGGCTCGTTTTCCTCCAATTTACCTTCGAAGTCCAGGAAGTGAAAATGACCAGGCGGAGCTAGTTTTTTTTATATATGCGAATCTTAAATATGGCCAAGATGTAGTCTCCAACCCAAATTAAACCCATCAATCATACACAAAAATAAAGGAAATTAAAACTTCTTTTAATAATACCTCAGATATACAAGTTCGTTTTTAAATAGCCATGATTACCAGTGAGGAAAATCTGGGAACCCTATGCAAAGTACGAAACTGCTGAGCGGAACCATAGTTTCTTGACAGTATCTAGACAGTTAAATACCAATAGTCGGCTAGAAGCAGAGCTAACCACCCATAGAAGTAGACACGTGGGGTTCAAGGCAAGTAGAATATCTCAAAAACTACCTCTATGGCAACTTTTTCCAATTGAATTGAGCTGTTTACTACACAATGTTCTTCAAAATTATCACACATGGAAAGGGTTAGCATTTGCACGGTGAACATCACATTGTGTCAAAAATGACATTCGGACATGAAAACTGCATGTGTAAATTTAGGGCCGGGGTTCATAAACTTTTGCTATCAGTTTCTATTGACTTGTCAGGTCAGGTGAATGATATTCTTATGTTCTGATACATTATAGATATCCAAAACAATGGACCTTTTTTTACCTCACTGGTGTGCTCTATTTTTTTAAGCATTTTTATATTTGGCAGGTTGATGCGGCATCAAATGTATGCATAAAATCTGTCCTTTCCACCCTTAAGCCAATTATGTGATTGTTTTGATAGTCTGGCTTGGCCTCATTCGGAGCTCCCTCGGCTATTTCTGCGAGATAAAAATATGCCTCGGATGTATGTCGGCGCAGCAATTTACAGAAAAATCATACCTTTTGTTCTTCGGAAATTTCACCTTGGAAAAAAAAGAAACCCAATCTATTCGGACCACCTCAGTTATTTCTACAATTGGATTGATAAATCAGCCCCCAAACCTGATCTGGTATTGATGGATCGTTTGCATCTGATCTCACCTATTCATTAAATTGTGCAATTGGTGCAAACAAATCTGTCCACAACACATCAGTGTACATTTTATACACTTATCGGTATTTCTCGCCTCTCTCGAGTTACGGTTGGTTGAAGGGTCCTTTCGGCGATACGAACATATTTCCGGATCAAATCCTACGTTTGACAACTTGTAAATCCATTTGATACTGTATTGTATGGTGGGTTTAATGCCATTTTTCAGCACATGATATGCATTACATTGTGGCCAGTTTATTTTGGCGGAGGAAGAAACCGAGAAGACCCACGGAAGAATCACCGACCCACGGGACGCTACTGGCAAGCTTTCTCGCGTACCCACGCTGGTCGAGCCAAGACTTGAACTTGCGCGGACAAAGGTGAGATTTGTGAGTGATCTGTAAAGGCGAGGGCCTAAGACCACTCGGCAAATCCATCTGAATAACACAACCCTACCGCCTGTGGCTATTTCAAATTGCATGGCTACATCCAGCTGTTCCGTCAGGAACAGCAACCAATCAGATGGGACTTTCGCTCATTCGCTCATTTGAAAGTTTTGGTTGCTTTGGTGAATGGATTTTGTCATGTGACTATCACGTTCACTTCGGAAGAAAGAATTTATACACAAGTGGTAAGAATATTCCGAATTACCCACTGAAAAGTGAATTTCTCTTTCAGTTCATTTAACGCGTATTTGGACAAAAACAAATTAAAAACAAAACAAACCCATGTTCGATACTATTTATTTCATTTGTAGTGTTGACCTGGGTGCATATCCACTGACCCTCGAGTCGCGTCAGTTAGTGTCCCCTACAACTTATCAAAGATTAGAAATATAAAAAGGGTATAAACACTCATTAATTTTTTTTTAATACTCAAAACATAAGATTTTCATTATTTGTATACGTTTTATTGTCAAACTTGTATCCGGTATCAATACAAGCATTCACGAGCAACTTAAGCTGTTGTTTTCACTTGCTATTAGGGTTCCGAGGTACAGAGCGCCCAGGGTGTGGCCAAGTGCCACGATGACCGGATCCGATAATACTGATTTAGTGATAATTTAGTGATATATTCAAGAATATAATCGGGAATAACTGTTCTGATAAGTAATTACGTCGTTTTTGGTCTCTTTCAAAGCAATCTATTGGTAACAACGACAGTCCATAATAGCATCAAACAAATCGTTGCAATATACCTTTTACTCACGTGTTTGGGTATAACTCGTCAAGTTTTAAAGTCAAGTTCCTTTTCTGTACAAAGAGTCCATCCATAATTCAAGTGTACGCCATATTGACGAGTAGCAGCAATAAAAACACCTCGTAGCATTTCTAAAAATTTAATCTTGGTAATACTTCGATGGAGTGATATGCGCAAGAAGGGGGAACTCTCTGGAAAATGTCGGAGAACTCCGTCTCACACTAAAGTACGCTAGGCAAGTTAGAACTGTTGTACGCATGATGATACATTTTTTGAATTATTTGCACAAGTTCAGTAAAAGAAAATTCTCCTACAAGTTCATACCTAAAAAAGAAACAACATGGAAATGTTTCGGTAAAGAATGAATCATCTCGTCGCGTCGCCCGTAATGAATGCTTTGACGACGTGAGTTGTGCATATTACGTCATACTAAACAAGGTACATGTGTATGCAATGGCGGCTACTCTAGTATCTCTGAAGTGTTTTTCTGATCATTCGAGGAATGGCCATTCGCATCTTCGAGATCAATCATACGGATCATACCTCGAATGTATTTTGGGAGCTACTATTCATACTACTTCGACTATTTACGAAACAAGGATTGACCTAGAAGTTACGAATGCTCTATTTTTTTTTTTCTGCATTCGTAACCCATCGGTTAATCTTAGTCAGTCCAATTGTAGAAACAGCCGAGGTGATCCGAAGAGTTTAGGGTTTCTTTTGCGGAGAAATTTCCGGCGAACAAAATGTGATTTTTCTGTACATTACTGCGCCGACATACATCCTAGGCATAATTTTCGCTCGCAGAAATAGCCGAGGTTGTTCCGAATGGCGGAATTGCCTGAGCGTGTTCCGAGTGAATTTTCATCCTATATATCTTACAAACTCGATGCATGTTCCCGGTCCGGTTATAACCATTTCATGGAAAACGATTATGGAGCAAAAAAGAAAAGAAAAAATAAAAGTTGCGGTAAAACTTTGGGTTTAACGTGGTATTTTTCCTCTTGGCCTAAAGACAGAATTGGAATACATATGTAGATAGGGCACTGGAAACGTAGCCATATTGTCAGTAGGAGTAGGTAAAATCTTCATTAAAACGCTACTTTTTCCGCGAAAAAAATGTAATGATCATTAATAATGTAGATTTCTTCACGAAAAGGTGCCTTTACAAGTCGATGGAAACTTTTCACTAATTAAGTTACTCTTTTCATGAAAATTTTACTTATTTCGTGAAACCAGTGCCTTTACACATCGATTCAAATACTGAACGAAAACTGTTAGGTTTGGGTAACCTTTTTCGTGAAAAAGGTGAAATTTTAATTATGACTGTCGCTTTTTCCATGTGCATTTGTACGCTGTTACTTGTTTTTGAACAAAGTTTTTATTTTCTTAAAAAAATACATAAAGAAACCCAAATTGTTTTTCTGCAATTTCTTCAATTCGGAATGCAGAATTTTCACTGAAAATTAGTAATAATTCCATAAAATCCGGGATGGTTTGCATCTTTGAAGGTACCTCTTCCAAAGGAGTGTATTGATGGACATCTGGGTCAATAACAAAATACGCAACAACTGCGCGACATTTATAGTGTTTATACATTCTATTTACAACATCAAGCCACTGGTTTATTCATCTGAATTAATCCCCTGCCCCCAAACCGTATTGACATGAACTCACCATTTGTTGTGCGAGGATGGGAATATAAAACCGTTATGACAAAGTGAAAATGGAACGTTAAAGGTCACGTGGATTTTCTGTTGTGTCAATCTTGGTATATAGTACATGTATACTAGTCCATTCATGGAGTAAAGTTTCGTTGGTTTTGCAGGGTTTAACACCATTTTTCAGTACATGATAGGCTAAACATGGCGGCCAGTATATTTGGTGGAGGAAGAAACCGGGAAGAACCACTGACCCACGGGATGCTATTGGCAAATTTTCTGGGGTAGACACTCGAACTCGCGCGAACAGAGGTGAGATGTGGTACTTGATCCGTAAAGACGAGCGCTTTAGCCATCCGGGGCCCCTCTTGGGAGTTCAAGAATGAAACAAAGGATCACATCTGAAACCATCATTCTGTCGATTGCTCATTCAACTCTATATGCTTAGCACCTGGGTATGCAACTAAAATATATACAATCAGAATCTGAATTTTTCTCAAATCTGTACATACCTCTAACCGACTATTAACATTTTTGGATGGGGATGGGGCGGGTGAGTTTGTATTTTTTGAGAAAAAAAATCCCCGCTCTCGGTTCTTCCGATTAGCTTTAAAAAGTATTCAACTAATTTGTAGAAGAAAAAAATGTATCCTTCACACTGCTTGAAAAACAACTGTCTTGAGAGAGCGAAAGGGAAAAAAAATCCTGGTTTTGAAAGAAAATCAAATCGCCCCCCCCCCCCCACACACACACACATTACTGTGCACGCACAATGTACATGTTTAGTCTCATATTTGACTGCATTGTTGTAGCCGCAGTAGTATCGCTTGCGTAGGTCAAGTGTTTACTTCGTGTAACGACCTACGTTTATTTAGCCGCATTATGGCTAGCGAAGACCAACATTTATCTTTGCTTTCTGGTGCACAAGTGTACCGTTATAAATGCTATTTACTGCTTTTAGACGTTTAGAGGTGGGGCTAGGGAGAAGTTAAATTTAGGTTTTCACACTGCGCAATGAGGCAGTGACCTCCTGCCTGTTCTCCTGCCACATCACAGAGTTCTTAAGGGCATTTCCAAGTTAACCTCGAGTATATCGATTGTAAAATGTAGATTTGTGTATATCTGATGATAGTTTACATTCTTGCCGACAGCGATGACACGGTTAACATCAGGAATGCAATGGAGTGAATTCCTGTAAATACATATTCATCACTGTCACGTGGCATTTCACAGTTAAACAAAAGTGAAATCAGAACAAGGTTTTACACTATGCGGATTATGAGATTTTTATTGTGTAGTAAATACAATGCGTGACCTTTAAGTAGGCAGACAGCCTTTTCCTACGAGTACATCCTGTTTCACATACGTTAGTGCGCAAAATGTAGTGTGCAAAGGCATGTATATACCACAATACTCGTATTAGTGTATTTTTAAATCGCACAATACAGAGTGCAAGTGATTTTTTAATATGCGCGTAACGCCATTTGTTAAACGATTTGGGACGAAAAAGAGGGCGCGCAATGTTTATGTAATATATTGAGAGTGAGGGACTTACCTTCATAATTATTATACAGCGTATAATATCGGTTGATCCAAGCGTGGTATATATGCCACATTTCCCACATTCCATCTATTTTTCCTTTCTCTGTGAATTCTGACCACCATCGACTGGGTAAAATCCCTGGAATGATTGGTTGAAATTCGGGGTCCCTAAGGGCATCTCTGTACCATTCCAAAAATTGGGACCAATGTTTACTTTTCGGGGAAAAGCCCCAAGTTCCTAATATTGGAAATAAGTATGTCTTGTGTTTTGTATCAACTTCAATCATTCCATCGCTGAATTTTCCGTGTTTCATGCTGACCCCCTGAAGTGCATACCCATTTATATCTTCCCTACGACTGTATTTTTTATATACAATTTTAAGCCATTTATAAAAATAGGGGGACACGGATAAATCGTCTTCCAAAATTACCGCTTTTTCCAAGCTTCCATTATGTGGATTCCATGTTCCCATCCACTGACCATAAATTCCTACGTGACACGTCTGATTATGGATGTAATAACGACCATGGCGGAAAACAAACCGTTTTGCGACGCGATAAGTTTCCGCATCTATCCTTCCCGTCCTTGATCTATCTATCCAAACATGAATCGCCACTCTGTCCCCGAAATATATCGCATTGTTTAGGGATTCTAAAAGTCGCAGTAGGGATTGTGCACGGTTGTAGACAATGACAATAATTCTCAAATCTACTTCTTCCTGATTTAGGGACTCCTGTGTAATTGGAACCCCCTCTAATTGCATTGTGATCCTGCATAGCTCATGATCCCGGAATAGCGCGTTTATCTCTGTAGAGCACAGACTATCCCTGTCTGTGGTCCATACCACTTGTTCAATCCATACCATCAACATAGAATTCAAAAGAATCCCACTGAAGAGAAGCAACAGCGATTTTTTCCAGTTAATAGATGTAAAAGCTTTCCTCAGTCTTTTAAATGGCATCGTGGTAAATAAACACACGCACATGGTTAGACCCAGCTACCTGAGTACATTCACTGTAAACATCTCTCCACGCACTGAGAACACATTCTCGTTTTCCACCTACATATCGTGATTGATTATAGTCCTTGCTGGATACGGCTGAACTTGACTGCCCGTATGCCCCAGCAGGCCAGTCATCATTTGAGTAGTTTAGCAACCAGCCTTCTTCTATTCATTAATCGACAGGGAAACGGTCTTTAGTCATAAAGGGACTAGAGTTACTGTGATATTTTTCTGTTGGAAACACGTTTCGATGAATAACAAAGAAAAAAAAAAAAGACTACTGACGTGTTTATCTCGATGCATTTGTCAAATTTGTTTGGAACAATAAATAAGAACATTGATGGATCCTAGTGTGTTTGAGTACTAAAATCAGGACGACAACATGTGTTGTCATTTTAGCAAAGTTCAGATTTTTAAAAACTTTTTTTAATTATTAAATGGATACATGATTTAGACACAGATATTGCTATAACTACATATATAACTCGTTAATTTGCGCTTAATTAAAGATTTGTGGACATTATTCATCAGATTGTTGAACTATGTTTTAATTAATTATAATATATTATACGTATTCGATCGAGCAATCAAATGTAGCTATTTTTTTTTTTTTTAATTTCACAAGTACATGCACAGCAGTGGTTGAGTATCTCCTTGTTCATCTGTAGAGGATATTGCTTGAATGTATATAAACAGACACGTATGGATCATACATACATACATACACAGTGGCGTCACTAGGGGGGTGCGGGGGGTGCGGGCCGCACCGGGTGACACCATCACAGGGGGGTGACACCAAAATGGAAAAGTTTAAACTGTGAAGTTTAATGTTTAATGTTTAATTTTAAATAAAAAATAACATAATTTTGTTGCAGTTCTTAAACGCTGTTACCTCAAATTTTATTGTTTTCTTCTTATGTTCTTTGTAACTTTAGGACTTAAATTTACAAACATTACTATAGGCGATTCTGTATGGTCTGGTACAGGAGGACTCGGAGGAGGTCCATGGGGGAAGTCTGGAGGGGGTGACACCATGAGTTTACCGCACTGGGTGACGCCAACCCTAGTGACGCCACTGTACATACATAAAACAGGTGCGATTGATTCTATCAATCAAAACGGTGTCGCACAGTATTTAGGACCAAAACGAAAAGGTTAGAAAAGAGAGAAGCATAAAATTGCACAGTACTATGGGTTGAGGTTACATCATCGGTGGAATTTTAAAATTAATTTCAGCTCCTAAAAGGTTGTCCCGTAATGTTCCAAATATTTTTTCTTTTCTTTTTCTTCTATCCGCTTTTGACAAGCATATGTTATGCTCAATGCAAGTCACTCTCAATGATCTTACTACAGTTTGTACTAAAATGTTTTGTTTACCTTTGCAGTCGTTTGTCCGAAATATGCCCATCCATCCTAAAGGGTAAATTTCTTTCGGTTTTCTGTACATGATGCTTTTTACAGTGCAAACAATACACTACGTAGATCATATTTTGTGTATCACAGGAATTGGGGGCCCCGGGTGGCCGAGTGGTCTAAGGCGCTCGCCTTTACAGATCACTGACATCTCACCTCTGTCCTCGTGGGTTCGTGTCTCGGGCTCTGTCAACGTGGGTATGTGAGAAAGCTTGCCAGTAGCTTCCCGTGGGTTGGTGGTTCTTCCCGGGGTTTTCTCGGCTTCCTCCTCCACCAAATATACTGGCCGCCATGTATAGCCTATCATGTGCTGAAAAATGACGTTAAACCCATAACAACCAACCAAGCAACCAACATGAAATGTTGCTTAATTTTAAAATTTAAATCTACATACAGGCACGAGACACAGAGACATATATATATATATATATATATATATATATATATATATATATATATATATATATAATAATAATAATAATAATAATAAGAATGTGACTATGGACACGCTTGAGAGATGAATATGGCCTAGATACGGAAACCGAGGTTAAAAAATGTGTCGATAACAAATAATTTTGGTGCCATCACGGCATTTACGTATAGTAGTCACATTCTTTTCAGGAAAACATGTAATTATCCTTGCATTTACAGACATAAAAAATAGATTTTCTGGGGGAAATTGAAAGTAGTTTTAACCCCCACACGATGGGATGCATATTATTTTTAATTTCAAGATAATAAATGTTCAAAAGTCTGTTGGGTTTCTTTTCTTCTTCCTGATGATCTCGATAAATCTTGACATCGATTGTTGCAGGTTTTAAATTCGGAGGCAAACATTTCAAGTTTTCGAAAGTGTTCATCTTATTTGATAAAGTTAAGTGAACAAAGTTTCTTTTTTATACCTGGGCTAAAGGAGGGAGTATTTGAGATTCACTTTCTCTGTCCATCCCTGCGTCCGTTTTCTCTTGTCGTCCTGTAACTCTTTTTTCAATACATCTATTTAGACGAGACTTAGTATTTATGCAGCATGGAATTTTTTTTTTTTTTTTTTTCGTTCATCTAAGCTAGGTCCCTCTGATCTATTTAGTTAGGGTCCATTCAGCATTCGCTTAAATTCCTGTCCGGAATCTAATTACGATACCTTTTTACCTGTGGCAGTTAAAGTTCCAGTGTGGAATCATCTTTGAATGAAAGCTTGTCGCACACTTAAATTGGGTAACTGTGACCTATTTTGCAGGGTTTATTCAACATTACAAATGCTGACCCATGCTACGGAAGTGGTATCTCGCACGTTTCTGCTCACTAACCACTCAAGTTATCTGAAATACACATTGTTGATCTTGTGACACTTGACACATTTTTCATTTTCCTTTATACATATTGCAGCTGGGGCCATGTTTTTGATTTATTGTTTCTCTGCTTGTACACAGATATCAATTTATACACGTGTGAATTCATTTTAAAATAGAATAAAAATAAACGTAGATTTGCGTCAAAAGGAAAGGATACAAAATAGATGATTAAGTTATCGGGGCTCGTCTTATTTTAATGTTAAACAGAAATGTATACGTTTAACACGCTAATGGTTTGTTACGCTTTTTATTTCTACACGAATGAAGGGGAGAGTGAGTGAAATTGACTATGGCAGTCACGTGTTTTGAGCTCTGTTAAATGTCATGTAATACGAGTGTTTGTGTTAAGGTGTTTTGAATTGTATATGGATATATTTCTGAAATAACACAGTTATTGGTGTGAATATTTCCAGTAGATATTAAGTTGTTATGGAATACTTTAAGTAGGAAAAAAGATTCTAGGTAGCGTTTAAAACATTGGATTACTGGCATGATTAAATAGAACCTGGCGTAGGTCAGACACTTTTGTTACAGTTGGAACAGTAATGCAGTGACAATACATGAGCTCATTAATTGACAGAACAGGCATGAACTGTAATTATTAGCACACACATCTTAGGACAGTAATCCATATTTGACCCGGTTTTAGTACATAACACAATGGGTGTGTGCCTGGAGTCATGGAGGTCAAGCATTGGCTACTTCAACCAACCAGTCAAGGTCAAACAAACAGTAGATGTTAAACTCTGATCAAACACCTATTTGCATGATGTTCATGTCCTGATTTGTTTTCATTAGTAGTTTATATAAACTGCTTACGTTCACGATTTCTACGAGGAATACAAATTTATTCGAGGATTATTACAAAGCACAAAAGTAGTAAAGAAATGGACAGTTCAGGAACAATCAATTTTTGGGCTAAAAATTTACAATGTTCTTGTTGAGAGATACGAGAAAATTAAAAATTGTCATTAAAAAAAATTGAGATAACCACGACGGCAAAACCTCGTCGCCAAAGGCGAGGGTCACTGAAAGTGCAACATCGACATTGGTTTTGGATGAGTAAGCAGGGCATATGTTGTTGGCCAAACATAGAGATTCTTAGAACTCCCAAAACCTTTCAGATTGTACGTGCTATTTAGCTCTAAATGTCAGATCTGTGCGCGTAGAAACTCTATAAATTAATGATGCTTTATAACTTCTATAAGCATAGATGTCTTTTGTCTAAGCCACCATGACCATCTACTTCGTTTTTTAAAAACCACAAAATGGTCGTTAAACAAAAACAAAATCACAAAATTAGTATTTATATTTTAGGTCGCCACCACCGCATTTTTCACTATACAAATCGCACATAATCAGAATTAGATGAAAGAGTTTATAAGCCATATATAACGACGACCTAATATAAGGTTAATAACGAGATTACAGTATTTACTTAAAAAGAAATAGCGTGTACAAATTTGTGACAATTAAATAATGGACTTAAGATTTAAAAATAAATAAATAACCAGTACAGCATTTTATTCCTGTCCTGCAACTCAGTTTAATGTTCCAGTTAACAAAGACACTGCACACGTATATACTGAGATGAAATATTACTATACTAAAAAAGATTTGTTCACATACAAACCATTAAATATTTGCGATAACTACATTTGAAGACTTGATGGTTATGATTTCATCAGCAGATCAAGAGCACAGTGTAACACGAGTTTCACAAAATCAGTTAAATTGGCAGTGTGGATGTCAACAGCAGGTTGTGGTATATCATACTGGCATTCAGCAAATCAAGATAATCCAATATTAGTAAAACGCTTATATAAATTTCATATTTTATTTTCAAATTAGGAAATTACTTAATAAGTGTTTAGTATCATTACATCTGATGATGCTTTTAAATCAAATGACAACAACATTAACATAGAACAGTTTAGTTTAATCTGCAACGATTTAAAAAGTTATGTACATTATGATCAGAAGTACCAAAGAGGCAAATGGTAATATTTGTAAATGATACAATGTACTTACAAGCTTTAAATCAATCTGATTTTAGCTTTGGAGACAATGGATTCAAATGAATTTTATAAAAGGCATTTAACTGATGAAGATAGTAGATAAGTATGGCCGCCCCTGGCACACTTGATCACTTTATATCTGTACCTTATTATTATAGCGTATATTTCTCGAAGATTTCTGGCACACTTAATAAAAATACCTCTTAACCATTGGGAGTCGGATTTCTTGCACGCTCCTTTTGACGCAGTAATATAGCCTTTCTCAATGGGTGGGTCTATTATAAAACACCCAATAAAGATAATAAATGCGATGAGAGAGTATAACGTTACGTTTTTAGAAATTTGCTTTGGCTTGTTGACTACGTTTTGATAAAACAATGTATTTTCCCTAATTTTTAAATAATTCTTAATTAATCTATTATTTATGATCCGTGTTTAAACCGTTTTTAACAAATTGTCTGTATTTGTCGACTAAACCTGTAAATATACTAGTATGTTGAGGAGTTTCAAATCCATCATCCGATAAATTGTTAGTTAAATCAGTCACTTGTTGCATCATGAATTTGCTCCTCATAATCTTCATCATAAGTTGGATTTTCGAAATATTCTCCACCTTCTGCCATTTTGACGCGATTTAAATGGTAGATAAACAACTTGAAAAAGAATTTGGTTTCACTGAGGAGAAACAATATTAATAGTCTTACTTACCCTGAAAGTAAACATTCCACACACGAAGTAAAAATGTGTATAGGAAATGGAACATACGAAGAGATAACTGGTACAACCATAACTGACAAGGAGTTGGAAAAATGGATGAAAAGCAAATCAACAAAATATGAAACCAGCACAAGATTATGAGATCATGTTATAGAACTTTTTTTTTTTTTGTATATCAATCGGCGTTAAATTTATTTACAGGTTCAAAGAAACAAACAAATTTGCAGCAACATATTTCAGAACTTTTCAAATAACCCTCGTAAGAAGGTGTTGGAAAGAAATACAAAAAGCCTATAAAGTTTTAAAATTGATAGAAGTTAGCATGGCTACCGTTCAAGATGGATGGGTGTAGTAGCTGCTGGTTTGGAAGTTGCAGGAATAACAACAGGAATTATTATCCCATTAGCTTTGACTGGAATTGGTGCAACTTTACTGGGGGTTTATTGTCCAAGCTTTCACAGAAAAGTTGATATACAACAAAGGTATCAAATGCGATGAGATAGTAACTGCTGCAATTGCTAAGTTAAACAGTATCGATGATATTGTGAGTAAAGCATGAAGTGACAACGAAGTGAATCACGAGAAGTCTAACTTGATAGTTAACGCGTATAACATACAAAGTTGTGAATGATATAATCAGGAGAAAAAAGTGTCCACATACAAAAGCAAGGCGCTGATTAGCTGAAAAAGAGCATGTTTTTACAGGAGGGAGATAAACAGAACAGAAGTAAACACTAATTTCTCATAATACAGATAGAAAACTATATTACGATAGAAGGACAACCCGAGAAAGAAATGAAATTTATCAATCCTATTAATAAGACCGATGGCAAACTATCCATATTTTTTATAAATAATAGATTTGTGTGTGTGTTAGCTACAACAGTATTGTCACCAAATTGGAAAACAACATACTCCATTACATCAACGATACGAATAAAAATCTTTTTTTTTATAATACTTTGATTTTTTTTTACAACTTGAAATGTACATGAAAGAAGTCAAAGAAGAAATGACAGCAAATAATGACAATGAACAAATTATTGAAATTGAGTGTTTGCAATGCAATTCGAAAGTTACAGTTACTCCTTTTAATAGCTACACAGTGTACATAATCAATTGCAACTGTTAATTATTAGGATTTAAATCAGATCTATACAGGCATCTACTGAATAGGATACAGTTTACGGGTTTTTACAACCCTAAAATTTATACATTTTCCTCGATCAGATCAATATAACCAAAAAATACTCTAATGGTTGCTACTCGTGTGCATTAGAAACTTTACCTATTACAAATGTTTTTCACGGTGACTTCGCTTCGTAGATTGTTAATGGTCATTAGAAGAAATTATGGATTTGTACCATCAAGATAGTAAATATCAGCATTACAGACAAAGATGGAGCTATTTTCAACGTTAAGAAAATATATTAACATAATGAGTGGAATATAATTTAGAGGTCGTGGTGAAATGGTGTTTAAGTCGGTGGGATAAGCGAAGAGGAGGAAACAATTATGGGTGAACATTAAACAATGATTTAAACATAAATAACCACGGTATTACTGGTGTAAGCGATTTAGTAAAATCAAACGATGCTGCTACTAGATAACTTGCAAGTACACGTGTTCGTACTCAAATGTGTAAGACGTTGGAGAATAATAATTTGAAAAATATTAAGACAAAGGGGAGTAGAAATAAGCAAGAAATATCTTTTGTTGAACAGTGTGGTAGTGAAAGAACCATTAAAATTTGAGATTTACAAAAACAGATTGATGACAATAGTAAGAAGATTCTGGACGGACAGGAGAAGATTTAGTACTTTATCTAATGCTATACAGGCGTTGCTAAATGTAAAAGAAAGACTAAGTGAAAAATCAATATTTTCAACCAATTGAACAAACAATAAAATCAGAGACGGATGCGTCAATGAATGACATGGAACAAATAAAGAGGTCTGTGAAAGACTATCACAGTTTACAGTCCCAACTGGAACAACGACTTAAAGAGTCAAACAACGAAGCTAAATAAAATGACTAAGAGATTATATATTTAGCGAATAATTTTCCCACAAGTATTAATAACTTGAACAACACTGTTGTTTCTAATACTGACATGTTTTTTTCCATTTGCAAAGAAGGATTTAACTGAGATAATAAAAAGATAGATGACAACGAGAAATAAAATATTATTGACAGTGCGATAAGATCTACGAAAACGACTTAAGATTTAGCTGTCACCGATTTAAATGAGGAAAATCAAAATATTAAATGATCAGACTTTACCAGCTCTCAAAAATGAGCTTACTGCTGGCATAAAACAGTCGAAAAAATAAAAAAAAGGATGCGATTAAAGTATCTGAATCGAGAAGTGGTTAAAATGTCGACGTGGAACAATTAAGTATTGACGAATTAGACAAAATTATAAAACGAAAAAGAAAAGATTTAAATGATATGGAACAAAAGTTTACAGCGGAACTATATGCACTCAAAACTGAAGTGCATAAAAATACCCACGCATTAAGTGAAAGAAATGATAGTCATAACTGAAATACAGAAATGGGTGCAAATATAAGTGCGTTGTTTGAAAAAATTATAATATTGAAAAATGAAATCGATAAATTTGAAAGAAAATGCTGCTAATATTTGTATGTGTAGTGATTTTCGAGTTTTGCATTGTACAAGATGGAATGGAATTAGAAGTGAAGAATAAAGATAAAAATTTAATTTTAGAAGCGAAAGAAACAAGATGATATTACTGAAACTCCATTCATAGATAAGAAAATGTTGTTAGGCGTTGTTAAATCTGGAACTACACCTCCGAAATTAGTTAACAGTCAATTTAACTATGCTTAGTTACCTTTTGCGAAATGCAAGTTACACACAATATATACTTTAAGTCAATATATGATTCAAATAAACAAAATTAGGTTCATGCATATGTTTTTTCAGCTTACATATATAACTCGTAATTGTAGAATTGTTGGGTGTCTGTGATGAATCTACATTTGGTTAAAGGTAAACAACCAGCGTGTTGCTTCCTCCTTAGACGCAAAAAAGAGTCTGAACTTAACCTTTACAATATATATTTAAAAAAAGACACCTATCCTATGTTGAAGAGAAAAATGTTATAATTGGATTAAAACGTAAAGAAGTGTTTGTTATTGCAGGATGTAAAATAAAAACTGGAAGCAGTCTCAAAATGTGTTACCGTTAAATATAATCGCAGCAGCAGCAGCAGTAATGAATATAAATACAGTAGCTAACGTCTAGCATTTGCAGGCAGTAATTATCTGTTTAATTTACTTGATCTTGGTAGATCGAATAGCAAATTAATTAGGCATGATAAGATCATTGAAAAATTTCAAACGAAAATTGACGAGTACAGAGTGAAAAGCGATACGACACTTGACTATCGAAATGAGAATGAGAAAACAAGGTTTGGTTACTCAGTAATGTTTTACCCCCATTCTTCTGCTCACACCGAAGTACCAACTTCAATTGATGTCTGTACTAACCCAGAAAAGCAAAATCCGAAAAGCCTAGACAACTTGTAATGGGTGTGAGTGTGTTTATTGTTTGCAAGTTTTTGTTTTTGTTCTTTTCTAGATATTTAATCAATAAAGGACAACGTATGGAAACAATTTAAATCTTAACAATCATGAGAAGATACATGAAGCAATCAAGAACCTCATTCCAAAACACCATTGTATCACATTTAACCCAAGTAGAATTAAATCTGAGCAAACCTTACAAATAGCAATTCTCAAACTGAGTCCAAATATGTTGATTTGTATTGGTAACTTCTTTGTATCGTTTGATATGAAGGTAAAAGAAGATGAATGCAAAACGGCGGTAAACAATTTAGGTGGGATGCTTATGACAGTCATTATTATATCGTACAGAAGCCATGATCTTTTCTTCAAGTTGAATGTTTACAACAGTTTCATGACATACAAATATTTGTGGTTACCAGTATTAGTTAGGACAAATATTATATTGGACAAGGCATAATTAATGATATATTGAGAAAGTTACGATTAGGGGTTGGTACTGCATGAAATACTGGTACCAAAGCTGTACTGTTTGTGGTGTATGAAAAGAACTTAGAATACCATTAAACGTTCAGATACTAACTGATCATTGTCCACTGTATACTTGTACTCTTCCTCTGGCTTTGAGATTTACCATACAATTAGCAATATCATGTGAAGTGATAGAAGGTGGTAATCAAGATTATGAAATGGAAAACATTTGATTGCAGTACGATACGATTACTTATGAACCAACTGCACAAATAGTTGATGACAAGTATACAAATGGAGTTACTTTCTTCTACGGCTACATCAACTGAGAAATAATCTTAGACATACAGGCTCTTACATCGTTGACTAACATCACTCTTAGTCTCCTAGAATGATACCTCTTTGACGAACATCACTCTTGAGTCTCCTAGAATGATACCTCTTTCACGTACATCACTCTTGAGTCTCCTAGAATGATACATATTTGACGAACATCACTCTTAGTCTCCTAGAATGATACCTCTTTGACGAACATCACTCTTGAGTCTCCTAGAATGATACCTCTTTCACGTACATCACTCTTGAGTCTCCTAGAATGATACATATTTGACGAACCTCACTCTTGAGTCTCCTAGAATGATACCTCTTTGACGAACATCACTCTTGAGTCTCCTAGAATGATACCTCTTTGACGAACATCACTCTTGAGTCTCCTAGAATGATACCTCTTTGACGAACATCACTCTTAGTCTCCTAGAATGATACCTCTTTGACGAACATCACTCTTGAGTCTCCTAGAATGATACCTCTTTCACGTACATCACTCTTGAGTCTCCTAGAATGATACATATTTGACGAACCTCACTCTTGAGTCTCCTAGAATGAGCAAAAAGGGTGTCTTGATACAGTGCAAAATAATTCGGAAACGGGTCTAGAACAGTTTGTCAATCCCGCTTTAGACACTACTTAAATTGCCATAGAAGATCTGCCTAATATGGTTTATTCCCAGTGTGTACAACTGATACAACAGTTTAAAGAAGCTAAAAAATATTTATTTGATGAAGAACAAAAACAAACAGAAATTTGTAATGTGAGGGTTGCCAATTTATTTTACAGACTATAATTGCATCTGGACGGATCTGAGAAATGCACCTATTAATATAGTGTATTGTAGTCGTCTTGAATTTACTAAGCTTCAACAAGCTATCGATCAGACGATTAAACAAAAGGAAACGTTTGTGCTCATAAAATGTGGATTTACTTTATTGTAGATGCACAAACAAATATTTTAAAACAATCAGTTGAAAGATTTAATGTTTTAAACAAATAGAAAAAATGAATGGGTTCAATGAATTGAATGGTAATATTGTTTATTAGTGTGAAAAATGTAACATGAATGGTGATGTCGAACAAAACGGTGCGAAAACGTGTTTGATATGTAGGGGCGAAATAATTACAAAACGCGAAGGAAGAGCGTTAAAAGACGACACATGACAAGTCAATAACAAAATTAATCCATTGTTTTTTAAAAATGTAATAAGACCATTACAAACCAAGCAATATACTGATGAAACAATGAAGAATGTACCTGATGCAATTGAAAGGGAAAACACAACGTTAGAGATTGCAAATTCGTTTTAGATATGCTAAACAAGTTAAAAGGTAATGAAATAAATATAAAAATGTTGGTCTTGTCATGAAGTTATTTGCATTTTTTTTTTTATATAAATTCAAATAATGTGATAAATTCATAAACTATCTCTTTATTTTAGACACTAAATGAATGATTTATGTACATCTATAATAAAGTCATGTAGCATAAAAGAAGCATCATTAATTAAACCAGAACCAATTATTGTGTGAGAAATTTCTACATTACGTAAATATTAAAGACAAGGCAAGTTCTGAAACATCTTTTTTATCAACCAGAGAAACTAATACAGTTTTTGATACTTACACATATCTTTTATCTAACATTTAAATAGTGATGTATTTAAAACAAAAAAAAAAAAAAAAAAGCCCTAATGATATTATTGTCTTTAGTGTTACAAATTGTGGCTTGTTATAGATTTCTACAGAACTAAATACAAGTCCTTCTTTGACTACATTGCCATTATCTGTCCACGTTTTTATACAACAAGACTTGAAACACAAAATGGTTGTTCAAAGATGGGAAAGTAAGTTTGATAGATACTGGTGAAAAATTAAGCAAATGGTTAGAATTACATGTCAGTGTTTACCACGGTACTAATACAGTACTTTGTTTCTAATAGACTATTACGCTTACTTATAGGCTGAAAAAAAGATGACAAATTTATCCAAGTTTACATTATCGAATACCAGTGAGAATCATAGGGCAGATTTAAAATTCTGTCACGAAATACATCCGCGATAATGTTATGCGTTTAGTGGCTTTTTAATCTAAAGATAAGAAGTCGATGGAAAATATGTTCCAGGAAAACAATGTGATAACTATATTTATGAGAGATGAGATAACTGAAACGTTCAAACAAAGCAAAAGAAATAAACTTTTAATGATGTTGGAATACCCGTTTGAATGCAAAATTGTAGAGTAACTGTATGGTAATTTTTATATATTTGTTTTACTTTATCCACTAAATATTTTTTGTCGTCATATGTAGGCAAAACAACTTTATTTATGTTACACAATTTATACTGGTAGGATCTCAATTAATGTCCTGGTAATGTATACTTTGATTAAACGTACACTCTTTCGCACATTTTCTTTTTCTTTTGATGACACATTTTTTAATACTCTTGCATACATTGTTTCATCGTTGTCAGTTGTAACGGAATATAGCTTACTTCTGAGACCGCACAATTCTTGAATAGATGTACTGTTCATTTCATCTTTGAATAATCCAACTAACGGCATGTTGTAAATGTTATCTTTCTAATAACCGCTTGTGTTATAAAACTGAATGTTTACTTTCATGCCTTAGAAAAAAGTGTCTTTTTAAACATAAATGCGTAACGAATCTGTATCTGTCATTAATAATGAAATGTTATCCCCATATTTATTTTTTTAGCTTATTATAGTAAAATTCATACATCGACCATATTTGATAATTCTAACAATGTAAATCCTCAGTAAATAAGTCTCTCTAATTTGACTCTTTTATCCTTCATACTTACTAAAATCAAATTCTTATCTATTACTCTTCGCCTTGCATTTGATATGTCTTTCTAAGATTTGATTTTTTTCTCATCTGAACATAATTTTACAGTTGTCCTCTTATGTAAATTCTCCATCTGTTTTCCAAATAAAGAGTTATTCATTTGCGTAAAAAATGTTTTTTCTTCAAAATCATTGGTTGCTTTTTGTTTCAAATTTGCATTTAATTTAACTTATAGCTCTAACCAAGATTATTGATCCAACAATATTTCCCCTTGCACCTTCTTCAACTACGTGCTAACTTAGCATACAGTTTGAAATTTCGAAAAATAATTGCATATATTCTTTTTTCCAGTGTACATAATAACGTAGGTACTGTTGGTTTTGATCCTTTCTTCCCATCTTTCAATTCTTTTGAAGGTGTGATAAATCTTCCATACTTAGTATTATTTATTTCTGTTCTGGTATTAATGAATAATCATTAAAATAGTCGAGTAGATGCCTTATTACTTACAAAGTTACTTCTAAAATGCCAACTTTTTATCATCATATTGCCACTTTGTTAAATTGTCATTGAACTTGTTTATTTGATGTTTATTTATGCATCTTCAATATTTAACAGGGATAAATTGGCACATGGACTATCCTCAAGGGTTATTAAGATCAAACATAATGAACAACTTTGATCTTGACCTATCGTATTATCCATAATTTACAACCATATCTTTTTCAGAACTACTGTTACGATAGTACTCATGATTTGATTCGATATCACACTCATTCCTCCTACCAGACTCAATCATTAAAACATATCATAATCAGTTAAGAATTCTAATTATACTCCTGTTACCTTCAAGAACCACGATGAGCCAATCCTGGTGCACAATAATAACAAACTGGCTGCATTAATAAATTATTCAAAAATATTACTCAGCATTAACTTTTTTAACGTAATAGTTTTAAGGACCACCACAAGATATTATTATAAAATGTTTTATTACATCTTTAACATATTGATAGTCATCCTGTTTTATTACTTCTCCTCTGAGCTTGAAATAATATTTTTATATTGGTGGTAATTTGATTTTTTTGAACCCATTAAAGTCATCAATATACTCATATGAGTAAATATCTTTCCTTAAATATTGTATTTCCATTTTGTTAAAAAAAAACATCCTCTTTGTCTCGAAAACGTTATCATCACTGAACTTTTTGCAAGTCTCATCCATAAACTTGTAACTATCTACAAACGTAACTGTCCTTTTGATAAAACTGTTCCATTTCTTTTATAACAGCTATCAAGTACAAAAGCTATACTAAATGACATATATTGTTCATAATTATTTTGGTATGATTTATCCATTGTTAACAGGATAATTCTTAACTAATTCTTGAATATTTAGATGGGATTCCTAACCTGATAAACTGTTAATAAAACGTGGCATGTGTTTAGGATGCCTGTATTTCAAAGTATAGTAATTATGTCCAGGACCTCTATAATTGCCAGTTAAACCTATTAGTGTTGTGACATTTATTGATTTTTGCTGTTTGGCCGTATATCTTAATCTGATTATACAGTAATTTTTTATTTTGATTTTTTAATAGTGATATACAAAACATAAGCGTGGATTTTACCGATGTTTAAAACCTCCCCAAGTCCACCTTCGGTGTTGTCCCTCCGGGATACCTCGCTGTGCCTTCTGCACGTGTGCTTCCGCACACCTCAGGCGACGAGGCTCTACCTCAGTGTTGGTCTAGTGATTTTAAATGTTTACGTACACCTATACGGGATTAGAAAATAACAAATATGAGTGGGCATCAACTCCATGTATGATCTAGCACCGGCAGTCCGTGCACTCCCCACCTAGAAAGCCGTGAAGAAGTTTTTTCTGCCTTTGAAAATCGTTTTGTGCCCCTTCGTCACACAGACTTACACCCTGACACAATACCATACATACCATAATAAAACTGGAAGACTATCTTATCGTCAATAAACAACACCACTGTTTACTCACTTCCTCCCTTGAGGGCCCCCTGCCCTGCTAGGTGATTTAGAATTAGCGCGATGCGCCTTCCTGCATGTCGTAAGAGGCAACTAATGGACTGAACATTTTTGTCCCGTGAAGCGTCATATGATGTAACTGAGAGGGTCTTGGACTTTTTAAAAGAGTGCGGATTGTATTTGACTTTCTATTTAAAGTATTTTACCCTTTTTTTCCTTTAATTTTGTTTCGCGTGCGTTTCTTTGGATAGCACTGTACAGTCAAGCATGTACTGATGCACCAGTTAAACCACATACATACATACCTCAAAGTATGACCGATGCCTTATTTTAATGTTTATGTGCTCTTCTTGGTCATTACACCATGTATTTTGGACACATACTTCACATGAGCATAGCAGAAACTATTCATTGTAATTAATTGTAACTGATAGGAGTACCTAGATTGCATTATTATTAATTGCAAATAACGTTAAATAGTTAATTAACTGCAACTTGAACAAGCAATTTAATTTTTATTTTTTATTTTCCAAAATTCACCAAAAATTGAGAAAGTCCAAAAGATTCGCATTTAGTTTTGAATTAAGGGTTATTGGTAATGCACAATTCCGTACAGGTGGGTGGGGGATGGTACTCTGATTGTAAAGAGATGGCTAATAACTATGGTAATAGTAATGTCCCATTTCTTTCAGTTAAGTATCCTGTAACATTTAGCAGTGAGAGTGTGAAAGAATAACTTATAATAAAAACAATTCCATACCTTTTTTTCCACAGACCTTGATGCTGTGTACAGCAATATGGAGTCTGTATGCAGTGAAAAACAAATGTCACTGACACTTATGAATAATCCATTTAGTGTCAAAGAGAAATGGATTTTGTATAAAACTTGGAGAAATTGAACATGAGCTGTCTTTCTGCACATACTGTTTGCAAATAAAACGGAGTTTTGTCAGTCCTGAACAACCTTGACAGTAGTGCCTAAAATAAGGTAGGAAGGCCTGTACTGGCCATAAGCAGCACTTTATGATGACGACAATGGCACAATTGTACATGTATTTTGGTAATAATAATAATGACACAATTTTCAGTCCCAAACATTATGATGATCCCAAAAATGAACAATCTGGAATATTTTCATATTCTTCGCTCACATATCTTTCTGTACATAAACGTGGCTTATTCCACACACCGTAGAATGCACTGTAGAAAAGCACGTGGGTATATACATGATACATGTCATATTCACCTTCACAAAGCACGTTGCGGTATACTTAGTTTAATATTCACGATTGTGACCATCGTAATATCGAACAGAACCGAACGAAGTACCTTCCTCTAACGTATGCAACTGCTCATATATCTTACCTGATCAGTTTGTAATTTTGTTTTAAAAAATTGGTGGGGGGGGGGTCATAATTTGAACCACACTCTTGCGTTACGAGAAGTGCATTCTCACACACTAACGGAAACACATATCACAACTACGATAGTTTTCATACTTACAAGCAAATTCTATGTATATCCCATTTAAGCATGCATATTAGGTTTATTTAGGATAATTAGCTGATGTCAAGTACTTTTCATTATCTTTAGACGGATATTAAGAACGAAGGACTGATACTACCCGGAGATATAAACTTTGGCGGATTAATATTTACAGAACTACAACCAGTGAAATAAGAGCGGAAAAGAAGTAAAATGTAAACAAGCAAATAAGTCCTTTCATAGTATGTATTTCAGGAATGTTTAGGAATGGTCGTCGCTATTAACTGTTCCGACCACAAGTGTACTTTCAATATGGAAAGTTTCATAGCCAACGAGTTACAGGTGTGCGTGTAATACGACTGTCAATCATGTGACCGGGTTGACTGGAATAAGACCAATATGGCAGCCCCCATTAAATGGCATCGTGATGTTTGCCACATGCATTGTACGCAAGGTTCAGTGTATATGAAAAATGTAATACTCGTTACATCTTATTTAGTCTTCATGCAACACGATAATTACAATCCAATAGCTCAATACTATCTCAATGCCGTAATCTATTACGCGTAAAATGCAATATCAAAATGCCTATTTTAGCTCTTATAAATATCTTTTCCGCAAAATAGATTGTACCTGCACATTTAAATGACAGTTTTTTTAAGTTAATAATTTAAAACTTGTCACTTATTACATACTATACGTGGTATATGATCTATACCACACCCACCGACTCTGTTAAACCTATTAGCATTACCAATAGGCCTTAATCCCTGAAACATATAGTTGTAAAGTTGAAGTTACTCATCCGTAACATCAGTGACCACTATGGTTTGAATAGATGAACACTATGGTTTGAATAGATGAACACTATGTGTTGAATAGATGAACACTATGTGTTGAATAGATGAACACTGTGGTTTGAATAGATGAACACTATGGTTTTAATTGATGAACATTATGGTTTGAATAGATGAACACGATGGTTTGAATAGATGAACACGATGGTATTGAAGATACCTGTGCATGTGCTCTCATGTACATATATAGTGGTTGTTTCAAATTAGTTTTGAAATGTTTTCGACTTTGTCATTTTCTGGTGAAGTTTTAGAAACTACAAAAATTTAATTGCTTGTTTAAGTGTCAGTTGATTAATTGTTTTTACCTACTTATAATTACAATCCAAGTACTCCAATGAGTTAAAATTGTTGAACAAACTTCCAACCCAAGAAGATAAGGGTTTCGATATGTGAATGATAATTTTTTTTCTGAAAATGAAGTGAAATGAGAATACAACATTGTCTAGAGTTCATCTAACTTCTTAATGTATGTTGTTTATATTCAGAACAGGCATTGGCCTGCTAAGGGTAAATGGCGACCGGGGCGACGATGATGGCCCAGCTGTTTTGGCGGCCCAAGACGTCTGGCGCCTGGGGCAACTGCTCACCCCCCCCCCCCCCCCCCCGTTAGTACGCTACAGAGAACAGGGTACTTGCAGCTTAATGTCGATCGATACCAAACTGGCTGAAATACAAAAGTTACTTCAGTCTCAAGCTGCAATCCTGGTTTTTGCATTGTGTCAAATTGTATAAAATTGAGATGAATGGCACCTATTCAGTTTTCATTCAAAAGCATCTTTCAACAGAGTTGCCTAAATGTTATGTTGATTCAGACCATCACCAAGTTTTAAAGTATCTCGTCTGCCAGCTAAAGCATGCATTCAAGATCAGAGTTTGCATTTGAGATCAGAGTTTACATTAGGAAATATCTGTTGTAGGGTAGAAATTACCAATCTCACATGCTAACGGAATGCAATTTGTAATAGAGTAACTAAAAAAATATTAGTCATTTTATGTGTATCAGTCTAGGATGTGCCACAGTTATTTTTTTTCTTTTTCGTTTTATATTTATAAATTTTGGTTTAATTTTTATTGTAAAAAAAAACTGTGTTGTGCTACCTTAAAATTGGCGGGATGATGATGGTAACTATTTCTAATGGAAACAAAAATAACATACCTATTCAGATGGATTCTAGCCATGTTATGAGAGTGTTAAAATTTAAAAGTAGTTTGGCAACTGAGGGGAAAATCATATCTTGTACACATTTTTCCAAGATCATTGCAAGTGTTTGAATCGAATGCATACTATATAGGTAACAATGGCATGGAATTTATATCAAATGTTATTTTTAGTTCATCGTGAATATGACATGTCACAATAATGTAAATTTTGTCTGATTATCGATCACTGCCGATTCACTATTCTATATATCATTGAAGTCTCCCTTTGAAGTTTTTCACATGCCTTTTGTGGCAAAATATGTCAATTTGTGCGGATTTTTTCGATATCTGGGCATCAGTCACCAAAATGATTTCCAAAAATGCTTTGTTGGTATATCTGCATTTGTGATTAGTCATGTCCGTCCATGCGTGCATTCATCATTTCCCATTGCAACATTACTTCCGCCTCTACACCGATTGAATGAATATGATCGTTTGTAGTAATATGTTTCAGTATAATAAGTAGATGATACCAAATATTTTTTATCTTTAATTCATTCATAGAGAGATGTGTGTGTATGTGTGCGTGTGTGAGTGGATGTAGAGGATGTGTATGCGAATATTTGCAATGGTTTCCATTTTTACATTTTTAGTGTGCTCTTATATATATATATATATAGAGAGAGAGAGAGACAGAGACAGAGACAGAGACAGAGAGAGAGAGAGAGAGGAAGAGAGAGAGTTATACATATACACAAAACAGAGAGGAAATTGCTGTATCGTTATTCTACAGGAGAATGCTTGATAGCATTAACATAATTTTTTAATACGAATAAATAATATTATCATACAAATTAGAGAGTTTTAATCCCGTACTCTACGGAGTTACGCGAGTTACGGCACCCATCGCATTGCCTGTAAGCACCAACCCCTATACCATCTCGAACATTCACATATCACCAAAAAAGGATGCTACAAAGTCAGTGGTATATGCATTCGTGCGTAGCAGACACACCCGCATGTCGACCCAGTGATTAATTCTCATCTAAGTGCACAGTCATTCCGGATTCCTACGACAGAAATCAAGGTATAAATCAGGTTATTATAGAGAATTACAAATATACACCAAACAGAACGGAAAGTGCTATCCATGGATCCTACAGGAGAATGTTTGATAACAATAACATAATTTGTACATAACAATAACATAATTTTTAAATACGAATGAATAATATTATCATATAGGTCAGAGAATCATATATATATATATATATATATATATATATATATATATATATATATATATATATATATATATACTATTATCATACAGGTCAGAGAATCATATATATATATATATATACATATATATATATATATATATATATATATATATATATGTATATATATATATATATATATATATATATATATATATATATACACACACATCCGCCACTGTTATCAAATTCGCCCGTGTGTCCATGCATCCGTCCGTCCGTCCATTTGTCGGCTTTGTTTGTAACATGGACTCTGGCTACACCAATTCAGAATAGGTGATCGTTGTTACGAAGGTTTCTGTTAGAGGATACACATATTACAATAAATATTTGGGATCCTAGCCTCCCCCAAGCCCCATCGCAAAAGAAAGCAACACAAGCAAAAACGAAAAGAAACAGGGTGAGTATATTTTGTTGTGATGACTCATCTCTAGCTGAGGACATGGAAACATGTCATAATTCTAAGGGACTTTTATATATGAATTTCTAACACCTAATGCAAGTTTACAAAATTCTACAAGAATTCTTTCAATACTTCTGTTGCGTAAAACCCCTGTTAATTCCATTGTGCATGTTATTTAGGTGGTGTCGCATATAAAGAGATAGTTTCACGTCTTGATTAACTCTGAGGCAGGTGATTATAGGGCGAAAGGTAGGGTATTGGGAATGTCTGCGTCGGCATTGGTTTCTGGATTTACGCAGGAATTATATCCGACAGAGATGCCCAACGATCGATACAAATTTTGCTAGCATCTATGAAGTGTTGAAAATCCACAGATCAGTGCTATTATATATGGAAAATTAGTTTGCGTCCCCGTGTATAAGATTTCGTAAATAGATGACCGTGAACTATTTGTAAGGATGTAACTATAACAATGGTTGCCAATATGAATTCCCTTGTCTCTAGAATGTATGATATGATGCGAGAGATGTAGACTGCTGTCTGCCTGAAATCGATTTCTCATGTGACTGTCATCGTCTCATTTGCGGATATAAGATTTTATAAATTAGCTTCGCCACAGTGTGCAAATGATTTGTTCTAATGAGCCGCCAATATTGGTTACAACCTAAAAACACGATCACAATATTATCGTCGCTATAGATACAGCTCCTTAAATTTTTCTTTCGCTATGACAAATTAAACGTCAAATGTTTGGGAGAAATTCAAAAAGTTCAATCTGTAGAATTTACCTTACATAAATTATGTTTTTTTTTTACATGCCCTACTATATCACTTACAGTCATAGAGCTATATCGGTCATTTCTGCAAAAATTATCGTTAAAACCAAAGTGGCATCACCTGATTCGGGTAAATCCGTATTTTGAAGTTAATGAAGAAAGCGGTTTTCTCAACACGCTCGGAAGATATGTTTCATGTATAAGCGCTGTATTGATTGGGTATCATTGTATATAAGTGATATATTGATTCGGTATCATTGTATGTATGCATATAGTAATCATTGGTGGAAGAAAAAAAACCCTACATAAACAAAACTAAGCATAAACCTTCAAAAAATATTAAAAGTATTGTGTTATTTGCCTCAGCGATGTTCTCCTTGCAAGATATTTATTTCTATAAATGGCAGTTTCCATCTTCCTTCTCCTTTTTCTTATTGTGACCTGCTACCATGCAGGTCCATGACAAATATGGTTATTGTAGCTATTTTGTTTGCTGTATATATTTAAACTCCTAGGGGATGGAGAATTCTTATCACATCCAAATCGTCAATGGGGCCATCCATATATGACGTTACGCAGTTTTGGCGGATTTTTTTTACCTCCACCCCACCCCCCTCGTCACATTTCGTAACAAAAACTCAGACCTACTCATATATGACGTCACAAAGCTTTGATTTCCCCTCCCCCCCCCCCTAAAAATTTTCAAAAAAATAAAATTGGTTTGAAATCACTTTGTATTAGAAAAACACAACAATAAAACACTGCGTTCTGAATTATTTAATACGTAAAATATTGATCAATCCGGGTTTAGTTCTCTGGAAATTTATACTAAAGAGAAAAATTATGGTTGTAAAAAGACTTAAAATCCAAGGAATAAAGTTGTGGACGTCTCGTCTCATGAATGTATTTCTCAATGTAATCTTCCTTCCATGGCGATGTAAAATGCTCCTTCATGGAACAAACTGGAAAACCTTGCTCACTGATGGCGCTGGTGTTGTTTTTGTGACGTCACATATTCCCCCCACCCCCCATCGTCACACAAGTCAGCCCCCCTCGGTGCGTGACATTATATATGGACTGCCCCAATTGTAACTTTTCTTTTCTTTTCTTTTTTGTTGCTGTGGCCGTTGCCGATGATTTTTTTCGTCTTAAAATAAGAAAAGATGCTTCCTCTTCAAACCTTCAAATAAGCAAAACGTGGAATGGGTGGGTTGGGCAGAGTATTTTGACTGAAATGTACATTGGACCTATAGTACAACACTCCCTCACTATAAGATTATTCATTATACCACGGGTCCTCTTCACTCCGAGGCGGTATACTATGTGGCTTCCATGGATAGCGTTATAATGAGAGGGTACTGTATTTCGTTTGCTACACGTCAGCTTGATTTTGCTTCTTTGTGTCTTGCCTTTGTATGCAATGAAAGTCGCTCTCTGCTCTCTGTTATAAGTTCGTGATTTGAAATTAATCATTACATTTACATATACGAGTTTAATTTCACGGACAATTTCAATTAGGTAATCCGTAGTCCTTAGCTGCAAAAGCTTTTTAGAAACAATCCGGACCTGTTAAACGAAGATAAATTAGCTGGAAAATTGACATAAAACAATCAATTTAGGGCCACTAATACTAAGTGTCAAATAATCCTGTTAAAACATGGTTCAGACAAGAATCTATTTGCATTTTTAAAAAAAGCTCTTAAAATGAAAAAGATACTATCCATCTCTCCCTCTCTCTCTCTCTCTCTCTCTCTCTCTCTCTCTCTCTCTCTCTCTCACACACACACACACACACAAGGGCAGGGTTTGTGAAGATTACCTTTTTCCGTTTTCAATTTTCCTTTTTTGTTCTTTTATTTTGTCCCTAGTCTCCACTCCTTTCAAAGAACACACAAGAAGAGTGTGATCATATTATTTGCGCATGCATGCGAGTAGTATCTAAATTGAGAATGTTTTACCATATTGAAATTTAAAATATAACGATGATTACTCTAGAATTACTGTACTAGTTACAGTCGAGGGTATTATTTCACAAAATGAAAATTACTAGACCAGTCAGACCATGAAGATAATTAGTGAAGTGAACACAAAATAATAATGAATGGATTGTTTTCACATCATGAATAATGTCACAAAGCTACATCGAATTTAATTCAACAGTTTTGAGAGAGGTATATAAACATTTCATGTTTTACACCCCACCCAGCCCACCCCAATGTCGGTTTCCAGAGATAATACCAATTTTGTTACAAATTTGGATGGGATAAAAGTCTGGTCAAGTTAGTTCGAAGAGAATAAAAGTGTTAATTTTTTCATTTCTTACATAAAAGGATATTTTCCAATGTTTAAAATATGACTCGGATTTATAAATTACTTTCGGCATGTTTTCTTTGTATTGCATTTCCATTTAATACAATAAATTGGTTTTCTCACCTTAGCCAAGTAACATATTAAATATATTTAACGAGACAAAAGCTTACTATACTGTAACTCCTCTTTTCACACACAAAATATTAAGAAAGTTTGATAACTATACTATAAGATTTGGTAGTGAGGAATTTCTGATAATATACAAAGCACCGTTTGAAAAGAAATTTCTGCAGAATCAATTAGACTGGGCAGTGTGAATGGCAAAAGTTGGTTGCGCGATGTCCTGGTTGGTATTTAATAAACACAAGCATTCCAGAAGTGACCAGATAAATTTATAAGTTTCCCGTTTACTTGCAGATTAGGATATTAATGTGTGAATGTGCTGTACCTTTATCTGGTGAGGATAGATTTAATTCAACCAACAATAACATTAATTTAAAACAATTTAATTTCATCTGCAACAATTTTAACATTCTACCACATCGAGATTAGAGACACATCAATGGAAGTAATACAAAACGTCATTCATGATTATAGATACGATTGGAAAACGTATCAAGATTTATCTGATTCCAAAAAAATAAAATAAATGGGGACAGATAAATTTGTATGTTCAGTTGATGGCACTTGCATTTTAAATAACCATACAGCTGTTTTCATTAGAAAATTGATACAGATGAACCTACTGACCGATGGACTTTTTTCTGCAAAATAGTAACGATTAATAGAAAGAATAACAAGACTGAATCAAAGCATCAGACGATATGTAATTTTTTGTATTTTAGGGGCACAAGTTGGAAACATAACATCTATTGCACGGTCTATCTCCACAGTATCAAACACTGCTAAGAAGTACTCTGAGAAACTAATAATAGGTGAACACGTTCACGACTCAGGCGAAAATAGTACGACAAGATTTCAAAAGTATATATCAGCTTCTAAAGTAGGTTATGCTGATGACGGTGTATTGTTACTACCTACAGACATGGTTATGAAACTTGGCAGTACCGTCGGATACAACAAAAAATTTAAAGAAATCCAAGGACTTGTTTAAACTTCGATTAAATCCTACTGTTGATACCACTAAAGAAAGTATAGTATTCCTAAGGTTGATACACAATCTCTGACAATACGACAATAAATCGTAGAGGACACAAAATTAGAGAAAGTGAGTAAAAATTATATAGAGAAGAAGGACTGTACTGATGACAGTCCTACCGACAGATCCGATAACGCGATCAAATACGCGGAGGTTCACATGACGTACGGTAATCACAAAGTTCAGACAAGATCCGATTTAGAAATGAAAAAAAAAAAAATCAATATTGACCATGAAATAAAGAAACAATCATTTATATTGTTACTAATGTTTTCCAGAACATTTTTTCAGGAACTGCTTTAGTTTACGTTTTAAATTAGTTTACGAATTTTTAATCATGCTAGATGCTTTGTTTATACCTCTAATAGAAAATGAAAATATCAAACCCCACTTAGTTCAAAACAAGTAAAATAACATGTTCAGCTAGGAAAGAAATAACTTGGCCAGCACTTATAACCAACCAACTTATTACACTACCACTAATTCCAGGCAATGCTTCTGCTACCTTTTTGGCGAATTCACGCAAATAGTTACCAATAGTTATTAAGCCTTTTTAATTTTGTCAACAAAGGAATAATCTTTTCCTCCTGCACGAGCACTACTCCCACTTGTTTCCCATCCAGGCCCCTGCTAAACAATCCACAAAATGCTATCGAAAGGCCAACAGTTTATATTGTCACACCTATTGCACTGGATATAGGCGCTATTGTAGAACCATTTTTAAACAGTTATTTCAGCATTCCACCGCACGGTAATCTGTCTCTAACGTATGAATTGATTTATTCAATATTTTCTCTACAACTCTCCCCAGCTGTGTTAGATACCCAACTAATAGTACATTTTCACTTTCAACACTTTATAAATTTTCTTGCAATGCAGATTTTATCTTTTGGGCTTTTTCCCTGCTGATCTCTCTCTATAACTCTTCAATCTGATTTTCATACATTTCAACGTCCGATTTCATAGATTCATCTTTGGAGTTGTCAACCTCTACAACATTAACATAAGCCTTTAATTTTCGGTTCTCTAGTGTATAATCTCCTCACTACACGTCAGTGCTCTCTAATTTGAATTCGTTTGTGATATTCCTCAAATTATAATCTTAGCTTCGTTTACCTATTGATCGAACGGCTCGTTGTGTTTCTTGATTGCATCTCTATTTCCTCAGGCAATTAGTTGCCTTTGTACAGCATTAGGCTTAATAGACATTTATGTAGTGTATCATCAGGTCGTGTATCATCAGGTCGTGTATCATTAGGTCGTGTATCATCCGGATGCATCCATCGATTCCCATCTTTTGTCTAACCTAATGTGACCACCAAATCCTTTCTACTCTAGCCTACTTTAGTGCTAAGTGCAAGCACTGATCTGATGTTGCCTTTTATCGAAATTTGATTTTTGTGTCATTCAGTTTTATATAATAAATTGATTTGCTGTTTCTTTTTTAATAATTATTTTAAAGCTGTTTTCTTTCCAATTGGTATTGTGCTTCATCTATACCAAGGCCTTTTCTTCCTCCTTGTATAGGTCAATAAATTCAAGTGAAATTCTAGGATCTCCATTTGGTGTGACATATTTGAAATCAAAAGTGGGATTTACAGTATCATGGATGGAAGGTTCTGTATCTACAGTAAAATTATCATCTTCACACCAGGATTTTCAACTAAATAATTAAAATCATCAACACGCACGGGCAATTTTCATTCATTTCAATAATGATATTGTGTCTTTTGTCATACATGTCAAGCACGATAATATCGTTGATAAATGGGAAAGAGCTAGGTTGAAAAAGAATTAGGACTTTTGGATGTTTCAAAGAACCTACAGTCTATAAAAACTGTAAAAGTATAAACAGGAACTAAACATAGAAGTTGCGAATGAAACATACAGAGATAACGGGTAAACAGTTGAATGAAAAATAGTTGGACAACATCTACGAGAAACAAATTAAGAAAACGTATGAAATCTTTGTCAATGGTAGAGGTAGAAAGATCTCTAATTCATTGTCAGATCCTCTAACAATATCACAATCTGCACCGAGTGCTAGTTTCATAACATTCAAAGATATCGATTTCAAAAGGCCAACAGAAAATAAGGAGGACATAGAAATTAGGGGGAAAAATGCAAGAAGTAAATGTGGACTGGTTGCTCTGTTATTGATGCATTTGTGCGTTTAAGCACAATTGTTGTGTCAAGTCTAATTTTAGGAGTAACTGTCTACATTGCAACTAAATTAATAATGAAAAAGAAATTAAACAGTACTATTAAAAATCACCTCAGTGTTGCAGCTAGCCATTCTAAATGATTCTTATTTTTTGCACCCTTCTATTTCTCTCCTCGAAGGCATTGTATCGCTTGTTTTATGTTTTCATTGGCATATACCTAGTGTTTGAACAGTGGAAACATTTTATTTGTTGTTCAGGGTCAAAAAGGTCAAATGAGGCACGTGGAATCACTTGATCAATGTCTAAATTTTCATTGCTGGCACCTTCTGGTGAATCTTCGCCACCTTCTGTAGAAGTCAATAGATGGAACACCTAACAAGTCGTGTCTGATTTAATAGTTTGCTTTAGTGTTGCAAAAGTCTGTTTCTTGCTAAGTGTGATATCTTGTTGTTGTCATCGTTGTGATATCTTGTGGTTGTCATCATTGTGATATCTTGTGGTCGTCATCGTTGTGATATCTTGTGGTTGTCATCGTTGTGATATCTTGTGATTGTCCTCATTGTGATATCTTGTGGTTGTCATCATTGTGATATCTTGTGGTTGTCCTCATTGTGATATCTTGTGGTTGTCAACAGTGTGATGTCTTTATCTATCGTATTAATTTACGCATTTTCAGTTTTCTTCTCTCCATTTCTGAAAAAATATCCTTTATTTTCATCTTTCCAATTTTTCGTGTATGCCTTATAAGAAGCTTTGCAATAATCGTTTGTTTAACACTCAGTTGTGTTTGTGGGTTGCTGTTTTTTGTTTTTATCTCACGTCTGGGACATAGCGTTGTAACCCTTTTGTATCTACCCAATTGAATTTGAATTGTTCTTTTCTACTTAAAGTAAAATTGTAAGTCATGCTCTAAATAATCTTGGTTCCTATTAACATTAATATTGATCTAACATTCCAGATTTCCTTCCAAAAATATGGAAGGTGAACAAGACAAATACCATGACAAATCGTAGGGTAGCAAGAACCTGAATAATTTACTTCCCAAAAAAGGTCAAAATCAACATGGAGTTGATCTTAGCAGGCAACTTGAAAACATATACAAGAATTCAAAGAAGACAAAGTTTAACGTTTAAAAAAAGATCAAAAAAGAGTCCAAAACATCTCAAAATGAAAGAAGAGATACAAATTCACAAAGTTGGACTTGGCGCAGTATCCGACTTTCAAACAAAATATATTATTTGATGGATGATGGTGTAGCTGTTTAATATATTTTTTATATATTTTTTATCATTTGATCAAAAAATAAAATTTAATGTTAGTTCACATAGTCTTCAATATCGTACCTTCCACACACGTTCAGAGCACGATCCAGTTGTAAAATATGTTTGATTTAACAACGAACAATCACAGCAACAAGATAAAACCATATCTGTATCCTACAGTGACAAAGTCTGGACGTGTCCAACTAGATTCCGGAAAGGTTGTAACTTTTCAGGCAATAAATAGCATAGCTTTTACGTACAGACCAATGTCGAGTGAAACAAAAAATACCAAGAATTATGTTTACCTTGCAATTATTAAATCTTCTCTCACCGTTATCTACTTATCTCTCTGCTCTTACAGTTGCATACAACATGTTTTTGAATAGGTTGTTTAAGATGTCATTCTGTCCAGCATCAGAGATGTATATTGGATAAATTGCAAAACTAATTAGTCCATTTTCACTTTTTCAGTTTACAATCGACTACGTGATAGTACATGGACTTCTAATAGAAAACAAATCTTAATACTGCACAGGCAAAGGTAACATCAAACTTATATTGCTAAATGATTTCACTTTTGTTTTAGCTAATAAATATCATAGTTTTAAACGGAAGACAAATGTCGACTGAAACAAATAAACATTATCAATACAATTTACCTTTCAATACTAAACTTTGCTCTTACTGTTACCAACAACATGCTTTGGAAAAGGTGCTGAGGGTTACAATCGGTCCAACGTCAAGCATGGTTTTTGAAAAATGTAAAGCTTATTATTTCAGTTCTAATGCCAGTTAACAAATGAGTACCTCATAACTCATGGGTTAATATCAGATACACTTTCTACCCAATAAATGTTGTGCAACATTAGATCTTTACCGCCAGGTATATGATTGCACAGACTGTGCAAATATGCAATCTTTATGGTCATTCCTTTACCATCAATAAGTTTTTTGACCAAGGTACAGTCATATTTCTGTTTTGAAACTACCCCCACCCCTACTTTTAAATCACAAATATGCTGAAGGCAATGTACACCTGAGATACAACAAGACAGTGGAAAACAGTCTAAGCTATCCATTTAATATATATATATATATATATATATATATATATATATATATATATATATATATATATATATATCTATATATATATATATATATATAGATATATATATATATATATATATATATATATATATATATATATATATTGTAACAAGATAACCGGGTGGATTTCGGATTCATAACAGAACACTGTTGATGGTGATAAAAATGCAATGTTTATTGATGAATGACTTGAATGGGAAGAAGGGTTATGATTAATACGTGCGTGTATAGGGTCCAAATATTGTACAAATTAACATAATCCGCACGAACCTAATAATGTAACCCAAATATGAATACAAATAAATAAATACACAGTGCAATGATAAAGGCTAATGATTCACCGTAATCTCAGACGACGAAAAGAATGTGTTTTACTCAGATAGCAAAAATGATGTATTTTACTCATATAGCAAAAATGTATACCCTCAAATAATGAAACATGAGGCACTTTATTCAAATAATAAAATGTGGTGCAAACAAATTGGATAGATATCATGCAAAATATCTTTACACTCCCAAACCACTGGGTATCACAAAAACCCAAAATTAGCCCACGGCTAAAAGATTACATATATGGAGTGACTCAAAACCACTCCGTCACTAGCATACTTGGCTGCCAGTCGCACTGGTCAATCAAGCGATCCACGCCCACCAATGGGTCAGCAACGCCCGATCACCTGGTATTCAAGCAACACACTGTTTATTCAGCTCCACGGCTGCTATGGTTAGCTTTACAGCTGCTATAGTCAACTTCTATTGTCCCCTCCATAGCTGGGACCTCGTCGACTCTGATCAGCTGAAAATAAATCTATCAGCGTGTAGTATGATTGACACGGGCATATACGATAACACGTAATGACGTTATATACGGTAAGTTATACAAATTACATTATCGGCACAACATTACAAAGCAATAAACAAGTTCAGAAGTGAACCTACACGTGTCCGATAAGAATCTTATGGTACTAAACGTTTCCTAAAAATGCCACTTTATATTGCTAATATAAAGCTCTTATTAAGAACAAACAAGAATAGAAAATATTTGCATTGTACTACGCAAGTCGAAGCTACATAGAAAATATACACCATAAATTAATAAATAATTTACGTACCTCTACAGCTGAAGACGTGCAAATCCTTAAGTAGACTGCTTACTGACAAGACGTTCCGTAATGTAAAGATTTAGTCTTACGGTGAGGCATTTATACACAGACGATGCAGCTCTACATCGTCCGTACGCTTGATGCATTCGGTTTTTCCCATCGAAAGCACTTCGCACGTGCGGCATGGGGTGAACCGAACTCACTGTTTCGAAATATTGTAAAATATACATAACTCACTCTCGGGTATCGTTGTTACACTGAAAAACGAAACCCGAGTACATGTATTTAATAAAAGGGATTTATACAATTCCGTTACATATATATATATATATATATATATATATATATATATATATATATATATATATATATATAGAGAGAGAGAGAGAGAGAGAGAGAGAGAGAGAGAGAGAGAGAGAGAGAGAGAGAGAGAGATACAAATATACACCAAACAGAGCGGTAAGTGCTATCCCTGTGTCCTACTGGAGAATGCTTGATAACATTAACATAATGGTATTTCTCTATAATAACCTCAATATACCTTGATTTCTGTCTTAAGAATCCAGAATGACTGTGTACTTAGATGAGAATTAATTACTGGGTCGATATGCGGGTGTGTCTGCTACGCACGAATGCCTATACCACCAGCTTTGTAGCGTCATTTTTTGGTGATGTGTGCGTAGTCGAGAGAGTATAGGGGTTGGTGCGTGCAGGCAAGGCGAAGGGTGCTATAACCCGCGGACCCGGGTTCGAATCTCCTTAGAGTACGAATTTAAAATTCTCTAACCTGTATGATAAGTGAAAAGACAGCATGTGCAGCCCCGTTATAGCCTACACGGCACGTTGATAATGGTCTTATTTCGCCTGTAGTCATGAGCTTCACGAATTCCAGGTTGCAAAACATTTTACGAGATCCATAATGATTTGGCTAAAAAAATCGAGAATTTTACAGGTATTAGAAAGAAATGAAAGTAGCATATAACGTTTTTAACTGGGTAGAGGTTAGCATTACTCCAGTCCCGGGTGGTATAGGAATAAATGCAAATTGATGAGATGTTGCATTAAAAGCTACCAGTATAGTTGTTCCTTGGATTTAAGTGGGTTTGGTTAAAATTGTAAGGACCTGTTAAAGTTAATTTTTAAAAAAATATACAATATAGTTTTAAAACATTATTAAACAGTAACATCTCTCATTAGGAAGTTGAACCAGTATTGAGTTCATAAACAAAGCAATAAATGACAATGAAATCAACCAGGAGGAATTTCTTTTCATCATAACGAGTACAACAGGTACTAAGAGATAAAAAATGCAATCAGAAAGAAAAAAACGAAAAAGCAAAGACTTAAGATATTGGAGTCTCACCAAAGGTGGATACATAGGAATTGGAAAGAAAAAAAAAGGAAAAAAACAGTGGAAGTAATTGAAAGAGAAAGAGATACGCATTGCTCTCGAGGAGTACTTCTCCTTCTGTAATGAAGCATTTGAGAGAAATTCATTGTTTAGAAGCGAGCAGAAAAAGATTACAAATCAAACAGACAAGATTTTAACGGCGGGAGTCTGTTCTTTCGCCACAAATCTTGCCTGTTTAAATATCTCCTGTACTAATATTTCTTAAGAAAACTCCAAACCTTTATTGTGCCGTTGTCGCAACACTGCAAGGCTGCGATCATACACATGCCGTTTTGGGCACAATAAATGGAGAGCTTTATCACAATCCAAGGTTTCCCTATTCATTCAATCCATTTTTCCAATCGAATTGATAATATAAATGGCCCATTTGATTACAAGGAATAGATTGTGTTGTTGTGTATCACAATATTTCCGAAAAACGACAAGACCCTAAAAATCTTCTTTTACAAAAATTATCAGAGTGGAATAAGGACTGTTCCTGCTCGTTTTATAACATTATAATGGTAATGAATAAACTCAAAGGGGGAATGGCTGCGAATAAAAACGATAACCATAGAACTATACAAGTGTCTACTTAATCTAATACTGCTTATGGGTTTTTGAAACCTAGCAATTTATACATTTTCTTCGATCAGATAATAAAACCAAAATTTGCTCTAATGGCAATCATTAGTGTTTGCAAGAGTCTGTACGTGTTCAGAATGTTTTCCATTACAACTTTGTTTCACACAGTGTTAATTGCCAATACAAGCAATTGTAATTAACAGACTATGAATTTTTAAAGTATACCTGTATGTAACAGGATGAAACCGGGTGGAATTAGGTCTAGCGAAAACACTTAACACAATTACGTGATTGAAATGTTCATTTATAATGCAAATGAACGAGTAACGAATCTGACACCCAACTCATACACACAAAGTTCAACAACGGATAAAAAATGATATTGTTTTTAAAAGGATGCGATGAAAGCATGGATTTGCAACAAATAATCACAGATCATATCGTATGTCAACGGATATGAGCAATATATGGAATTTATCAAAATATATGATTGATATATGGAGCTATCAGCATATATGATCAATGCATGGACTTCATCAGCATATATGATCAATTTATGGTATAATTAACAAGTAATATGATCAATGTATGGAATTATAAACAAGTATGACCAATGTATGGAATTATCAACAAGTATGATCAATGTATTGTTCATCAACAAATATTACTAATGTATGGATTTATGATCAATGTATTGTATGATGGTGCATTAGATTGATTGTCACACATATAATGACGTTGACTTTTAGGTCCAAACCTGATACATATATTTCATCAACATATGTAATGATGTTTATCTCGTGGCATCCAGGCAATGATCACAAGATATTTTTGATCCACATCTTCCGACAAATGGTCAAGGAACGACCTCGTGTAGTCCGCTCCTTCCAGCCTGCCAAAGAATCCCTCAAGAACTTCAACGCATTGTCATTTTCGTACAAACAATTCCGTGACACTGTAACATATGTTTTTCACGTAAGATAAATAATAAAATGATGACATAAATATCTATAAGTATTCTAAATGAGTTGTTATCATTAAAGACTGAGACAAAAACAGAGGAGGAAGATGTAAAACTATGTCAAACAAGTAACAGTGACCTCAACCGCAACAATAACCGAAACATAAATTTAGGTGATTCTGTTAAATTGGACGATACAGCTGCTAGTCGGATTGTTCAAATGCGTGTTGTTCAACACATCGCAAGACTTTGGAGAATAATAATTTAAACTATCTCAAAACATGGAGGGAACAGGTTGACAAACAAACAGCTATTGGACAGAGTGGTAATAAAAGACCTGACAAACTCTCACAGCTACAACGAGGGATTTTTGAGAATAGAACACTGATGTTAGATGCACATTATTTCTTTTCAGGGACACATAGAGCCGTACCTGCTGTTGTGCTTGAGCTAGAACATGGAAAAGGAAAGCAGAGGCCAATAAGAAAGAGCCTCGCCAAAGGAAAATAATAATCGATACTTAATATTAAACAATATTTATAACCAATTAAAAAGAAGATAAAGAGTGAAATAGATGATCTTGAAAGTATCGTGGAGATGATATAAAATATATTGCAAACTATATAACGTTATAATCTCAACTGGATCGGTTACATAGACATTTGAGAGTGAAATCCAACAAAATAATAACGAAATTATAAAGCGAATGGATGATTAGAGCGCAGAAAGTACTGACTTGAACAACAAGATAACTGCCACCATTAATACTATGTCAGAGTTGCAGAAAAAGAATGATTTAATGGAGAAATCGAAAAAGATCGATGATATGAAAAACGAAAGAAATGTGTAATAAAGTACATCTAAGATGTATATATTTCATATTTAAGTGATAAGATAAAAACAATAACGATGTTGCATTTACTGAATGTTACAACAAGTTATATGCTGAGGTTGAACAATATGAAACAGATCTACAAAAGAATATGTTCGTCGAGAATGTGTTAACAATACTGGTGTAGTAGAAGGTAATATTGACGAATGAGACAAAAAGGAAAACGAATGAGAAAAGATTTAAATGATTTGGATCAGAACTCAGCAACATAAATAGAAGAATTCAAAACTGAAATTGATAAACAGACTCTCGCATCAAGTGATCGCTTTGGTACAATTAACAGGAAAATAAACGAAAACAGAGATATTCCCAAACTGAATTTTACACAGAAATGGGCTTAAAGAGTTTTGCATTGGGTGTTAGAATGGAATGGATGAATTTGAAGACAACAAAAATAGATAATAAAAAAAATGAGTTGGAGGAGAAAACTGAACTTATGCCTGATTGTGTATTGCTTTACGATTTTTGAATTGTTCTAACTTCGGAATATCCGGATGGTATTGATTTCAGTGTGAACTTAAGAGGTGTAGTAGTTTCAATTGTTACAGAGACAACAGCTGCTATTGAATACTAATATGCGAAAGTGTTGTTATACGTTTTTAACTATGAAACTACACCCAATGCATTAGTTACAAGTTATGGTCTTAACTAGGTTCCATCACGTTTTACTTAATTTAATTGAGTGAAAATGGATTTAGTAGATCAGTATGTCATTCAAATACAAAATCAGGATTATAGACGATTTCCGTCGACTTGTATATTGAACCAATAAAACTCTTTTAGCTTTTTCAGTTTACATTGGAGTAGGGATTGGCAACCCATGTATTGCTTACTCATTGGATGTTAAAAACAAATCTTAATCAAATCTTTAGAGTGCAATCACGGATATACTATCTGGAAGAGAATAATGTTTTAGAAATTGGATTGAAACACGAAGAAAGTCCCTATTGAGTCAGGATTTAAAATAAAAATATAAACTGGCAAAAGTTGTAACTCCTAAGTATAATAGCAGCAGATGGGGTCATCATTGATTGAGCCATAACTAACGGTTTAGCATTGGCAGGAAGCAACTATCGATTCAAATTAATTGATCCCAATAGAGCTGAAAAAGAAAGGAAAGAACATGAAAATTGTTTAAGAATAGGAAAGAAAAACTGCAGACTTCAATGAAAATGGATCCAAAACACTGGATTACTCGAATAAAAATTTGAGAGAACGAAATTTGGTTACAGTACTTGAACGAATTGGATGATGATTTTGCCCTTTACGAATCTACTCATAGTGCTGACGGTAGATATAATTTGAACTATCAAGATGATAAGGCCAAATTTGATTAACCACTACAGCTAACCTAAATGATATATATCAACCCTCTGATGAATAATAAAAATAAGAGTACATATTCATTGCATTTGAGGTATGTGGTAGGGTGTTTATTGCTTAGTAGGTAATCGTGACTTTGCATCCAAGGTTCAGCTCGCCTCTGGCTATAAAAGCACGTGTGCTTTCTCAGCACGGTACATAGAACTGACGGTAACGTACAGTAAATACATAACAGCTGACAAGCAGAAAAAAACATACCACAAAGGGTTAAATACCTGAATCCAACACATCATTGCATCACAACATCCCATATAAACCAAGTAACATTAGACCTGAGCAAACTTTACAGACTTTACAGATAACAATTCCAAAGCTAAGCTAATGTTAGGTTTTTGTCGGTCTTCTATTTCAAAGATAAAATATGGATAGAATTATTATAAGTGTTGGAACAGATTTATGTAGTACCTATGGTTATTAGAGAATAGATAGTTGACAAAAACTGAAACAAAAGAAAAGAAACAAACTCTGAATGAAACCTGAATTGCGATTTCAAGATATTTACGCGTCCGTGACGTAATGTTTTTTCATTGTGAACCACAGAATGCTACATTATTCAAGTCATTTCCTGGTAGTTGTACTCGTGATTAAATAAGTAATATGTGTACATTTCGAAATAAAGTTTTTTTTTAGGTTTTTTTTTTTGATCACACAATTTTTATTTCTTTACAAAGTTTCTTTTCGTTTTTGTTGTAAATGAAGACATTTTTTACCCTAACCCACAAAGCTCTTTGATGGGACCAGGGTTCAACTCATTATTTATGGTAAAACAAACATGTTGTCCTTTCAAGAGTCACTAGTGTCATAAAACTTGATGTTGCCCATCATGTCACTGTACACATTTTGAGACTCAACACAGATGCACAGTGTAAAAGTAATGTCACTGTACAAATTTTGAGACTCAACACAGATGCACAGTGAAAAAGTAATGTCACTGTTCAAATTGTGAGTCTCAACACAGATTCACGGTGAAAAAGTGTCAGTTATTAACAGTCGCATTCTTGTCCCTTTCTGGCATTGAACAATTTATTTTCATCTGCATATATTTTAACTGTTGTCCTTTTTTTTTTTCTTTTTTTTTTTTAGATTTTTCATTTCCTTACCAAATAAAGCGTTATTTATTAGCTTGACGGTGTCTTTTTCGAAATTATTTGTTGCTTTTTGTCTCAAATCTGCATTTAGTTTATTGTCTGGTATTAACCATAGTTGTTATTCAAATTTTTTTAGTTTTAAATACAATTATATGTCAGCTTTATATTTCTATAGTTAATGACAAATTTCTCTTTGTATTGCAATGTGCATGCTTGTTTTCGTACTATTGATTTTGTACCATTATAATAATTTATCGACTCAGATAAATCATTTTCATTCGAATTAATTTCTCTGGTGCTAATTAGCAGTCCTTAAAATAAGCATGCACATGTTACAGAATCTCCAAGTCCACTTGTGGGATGCAACCAGTCTCATAGTCCTCTGTAAAATGCAACCAGTCTCATAGTCCTCTGTAATATGCAACCAGTCTCATAGTCCTCTGTAAAATGCAACCAGTCTCATAGTCCTCTGTAAAATGCAACCAGTCTCATAGTCCTCTGTAAAATGCAACCAGTGTCATAGTCCTCTGTAAAATGCAACCAGTCTCATAGTCCTCTGTAAAATGCAACCAGTCTCATAGTCCTCTGTAAATGCAACCAGTGTCATAGTCCTCTGTAAAATGCAACCAGTGTCATAGTCCTCTGTAAAATGCAACCAGTCTCATAGTCCTCTGTAAAATGCAACCAGTCTCATAGTCCTCTATAAAATGCAACCAGTCTCATAGTCCTCTGTAAAATGCAACCAGTCTCATAGTCCTCTGTAATATACAACCAGTCTCATAGTCCTCTGTAATATACAACCAGTCTAATAGTCCTCTGTAATATACAACCAGTCTAATAGTCCTCTGTAAAATCTAACCAGTCTCATAGTCCTCTGTAAAATGCAACCAGTCTCATAGTCCTCTGTAATATGCAACTAGTCTCATAGTCCTCTTTAAAATGCAACCAGTCTCATAGTCCTCTGTAATATACAACCAGTCTCAGAGTCCTCTGTAATATACAACCAGTCTCATAGTCCTCTATAATATGCAACCAGTCTCACCGTCCTCTGTAATATACAACCAGTCTCATAGTCCTCTGTAAAATGCAACCAGTCTCATAGTCCTCTGTAATATACAACCAGTCTCATAGTCCTCTGTAATATACAACCAGTCTCATAGTCCTCTGTAATATACAACCAGTCAAATAGTCCTCTGTAAAATGTAACCAGTCTCATAGTCCTCTGTAAAATGCAACCAGTCTCATAGTCCTCTGTAATATCCAACCAGTCTCATAGTCCTCTTTAAAATGCAACCAGTCTCATAGTCCTCTGTAATATACAACCAGTCTCATAGTCCTCTGTAATATACAACCAGTCTCATAGTCCTCTATAATATGCAACCAGTCTCACCGTCCTCTGTAATATACAACCAGTCTCATAGTCCTCTGTAATATCCAACCAGTGTCATAGTCCTCTGTAATATGCAACCAGTGTCATAGTCCTCTGTAAAATGCAACCAGTCTCATAGTCCTCTGTAATATGCAACCAGTCTCATAGTCCTCTGTAATATGCAACCAGTCTCATAGTCCTCTGTAAAATGCAACCAGTCTCATAGTCCTCTGTAATATACAACCAGTCTCATAGTCCTCTGTAATATGCAACCAGTCTCATAGTCCTCTGTAATATACAACCAGTCTCATAGTCCTCTGTAATATACAACCAGTCTCATAGTCCTCTGTAATATACAACCAGTCTCATAGTCCTCTTTAAAATGCAACCAGTCTCACCGTCCTCTGTAATATACAACCAGTCTCACCGTCCTCTGTAATATACAACCAGTCTCATAGTCCTCTGATATCTCCATGATCTTTCAGACTCACCTTCATTTCTTATCTTAACATCTTTGTTCAAGAAGCATGCATGATTTGCTTCAGCATATCTATGTGATATCAGGCTAAGTCCACCTTGTATTCTACAATCGATCATCAAGAACATATAGTCAATCAATAATTCAAGCTCTACTCCTGATATCTAGTCCTTCTGTACTATAATAATGAACAGGGCCAAGTTTCTATTCTCACATACATTCCTCAACTCCTTAAAAATGTCATGCATCAATGTATCTTTCTTTACGTAATAGTCATGTAGATTACATAATGTTGTAATGTTCCATGATATCTTAAACGTAGTGGTAATCATCTTTTGCTATGTTTTAAATCGTATAAACTGGAATAATGCTTTTCTTTGAGTGGTATAATTGCTTCAATAAATTGTTCAATTGTAAGAATTTGTACGGATAAATGTCTTTTTTTCAAATATTTAGATTTCGGGCTTCTAAACATTAAAGAGTTTCTGTAAACTTTTCACTGCTTAAATTTTTAGCCAGCTGTTCTATAAACAGTCATATGAATTTAAAGCTATCTAGAAATCTGGTTGTCTTTTTAACTGTTATTTGTTTCCTTCTTTCATGAACCTATCAACTATGAAATCCTTGCTAAATCATGTGTACTTATCGTTGTTCTTCGGTGTCATTTTTGCCTCTTCATTTGGATCATGTTTATCCAATGTTTTAATGAACAGATGGTTGTCATAACCGGACAGTTTATGAATCGAGGTATCAAACTTTGTTTTCAGTTATTTCTCCCTCACACATGTAACAAATGTTTGTTGATTAAAAATGTTGTTCATCTTGCAGTGTGTACACCATAGGTTTTACAGTATTCGGTTTTTACTTTCAATACAATGTTTCTTCAGTTCTACCCAATGCATCATAAGATATTTAATTTATTTGGCTGTTTGGAGTTTTGATTATACTGCTGGTACACATTGCATCTGGCATGATTGCTTTGGATATCTCAGATTGCTGATTACAAGTGGTACAATTATACGGCGCAAATTGCCTCTAACATGATAATACTTTCAAAATGTCAGCAAATAAGATACGAAACTTTTAACTGATGTTGAAAGTTTTATTTTTATTTTACAACTGAATCGTCTTTCGGCATTATATCTATTGAGTTATTTACATTGTAGAAAAGTCTCTTGTGTTCTAAAAGTTTTTCAGTTGTATTGAAAACATTAAATCATTTTACAGCATTTCTGGCCGTGAGGTCTATGTTTCTGTTTTCATTCCAACAGAGTGATACCTTCCATCTTTACAGGCACTAGGACCACCATATTGAAATATGATTAACATGTCAACTTGTCTTTCCCTCCCTGTTGTAGTTATTCTAACAGGTTTAATGTAAGGTAGTTCAACCATTTCATACACATTGATAGATATATCAAACTTCATTTTCAATTTTCCCAAGGTCCTCACTTTTACCTGATAGGTATCAAAGCAATGACTGTATCTGTCTAAACTGTATTTGAAAGTCTATTTACATGACAATTTGGTGTGTTTAAAACAGAACCAACAGCACACACACACAAAAAAAGAAGAAAACCACCTACTTTTTTTATTCGCACTGACACGATTTTTGTTTAATATTAAATCCTGTAAAACATCCATCTTGCATTTTGGCTTATTTCCTGTCCAACTTATAAAATGTCCATTAAAAGTTGATTGATATTATCCATTTCACCATAATTCAGTATATTAATAGCTCTGGTTCTGTATTTAAAAAAAATATCTATACTCACTGTATTCACCTTCTTGAATGGGTCTCCTCATTGTTAAGTCTAATTGAGCTTTTTCAGAACAAAATTGTCGAACTTTTTAAATGATGACCTTCTTCAAATATGGCTCAGTGCCGTGAACAATTCATGCAAACCTTGGTTGTTACCGCCATTTTATATATACTCATTTAACTTTCTCTTCGACCACTGTTTTATTGGTAAGTTATGATTCTATTTGAATTTTGTCTATCCATTGTCCCTAATTCCTTTCTTGTTAAATACGTTATGAAAGGTGGTTATACATTTTTCTCACAGTGTTTTGGTATTGGTATTGTTTTATTCGGTGATGTAGTTCATGCTAAAACGCATTGTTTACTAAAACGCATTGTTTACCCGGACCAATTTACCTACATACCGTCCGCATTTTCTCATTGCTGTTAGGTCTTGACTTGATTTGAATTATCCTCTTGTGCGGCCCTACGGCCATGTACGAGTAGTTAATGTGCGCACGGCGCACTATTTAATTTGCCCCCAAACTAGTGCGGTAGCACTAGCTTGGGGTTCGTCAGGTGATTTGCAATTGCAAATTCACCTTCGCATTAATTATTACACACCACTCCATCGCTGCATGGTTGCCCCACTATGGGGGATCATTGTAGGCGCGATATCGGAGGGTGTGTAAATTTACTTTCAACCTGTACATAGGATTGGAGCCTCAATGTTTACAGGTTGAGAGCAATGCATGCAAAGCATGCTGGTATTTAGTATGTCTGGAGCGAGGCAGGCAGCTTAGGTTCGGCAAGGGCGACACGAAGCGGAACGGAAGTATTGAAACGCCAGGATCGTACAAGGTCAAATTCTGCAAATGTTAACTAAGTCGGGCTGTCCCTATTACCAATTAAGTGTTAGCCACTTGTTCAATTATGGCAATGTTTCAAGTTTCAAAGAATTTGTTGTTTAACGCGATTTTTCCAGTTTAAAAATTTTGTGTACATAGTGTACATGTTATTTTCAAAAAACGATACCAATCTTTGAGTAAAAATTACTCATATCATTTCCGTATCACGCACACTAGAATCTTGAGTCATAATTTTTAGACGGTAGTTCGAAATTGATCAAATTTGTGTTTTTCAGAGAGTTTTAGTCAAAAATGGGGTTTCTGTGCCAATTTGAAACCCGATAGGCATTTTGCGTACTCTTTTTAGTCCTTAGAAGGACTGAGGGGTTTCTTCTTTAGCGGCTTCAGGAAATACGGCTTCAGGTGGTCTGGCATTCCCTGTGTTAGCGTCCGTCTGGTTCGCTCTCTCGGACTGTTGGGGTCTAAAATGTCTGCCATATCCAAATCGCCCAAGGGTGTGTGGTAGCTAACATAGTTGATTTGGAGCCCGTGGTAAGCTATCAGGTGGTTGCAGATATATGCCGCTAGTATTAACGGGCATTCGGTATATTTCTTTCCCCATTGTAGAAGATTTGAGGTTGATTTTCTGGCCCGGTTTCTGCACGACTTCGATTGTTGGACCCCTAGTTCTTTCTGCCTTCTTGCATCAAGGACCTCCCTGACATCCTCAATATATCTCTGGGCTGTTTTCTTCTGAAGCCAGACATCATTCAACCCCATTGCGTATGACTGGTCGTACGTATATTGGAACGCCTGTTGATCTAATTCGGCTCTACTCATTTCCGGCGGTGTGATCGGTTCCGGGGTGGGTGGGGGTGACTTCCACGCTTCCGCCGCTACCTGTTTTTCCGATGTTTTAACCGGTTTGTTTGCAGCCGATATAGGTGTGGAGGACGCTTGAGGCGCAAGTGGGGGAGTTTTTTGTCCCCTTGCTTCCTGCATGTTGGTCCCCTATAGGGCCTCTTTCTCTTTTGGTTTTTCCTCTCTTGTACCAGCTACAGTTGTTGTTGCTGGGGGTGGATTGGTCAGCGCTGGTGTTGCTGTTTGTGGTTTCGTGACAGGGCCGCTAGCACTCGGCTGGGTTTGCGCTCGTCGCTCCCTCTGTTGAGGCTGCGGTCGTCCTCTCTCTGGTGCCCTTTTCCTCCAATCCCTTGGGGTTCTATCTTCGTTGAAACTGTTGTTTTTCTCGCAGATTAGGAGAAGAGTTGTTCTTTTCTCCTGAGCTCTTAAGCTCCACCCTGTAGCCATTGAAAGGCCAAGGCCTTTCAGGGCGTTCAGTGCGATTTCTGGGATGAGATCCATGACTAGCGCTCTTTGTAGTGATTCCTACTGCTCTGTTCGCTGTCGATTGCTGTTAGGATATACTCGCGATTTTATATATAAAGTAAATCCAGCCCCACATATTGTATTCTAGGTGTTGGTAAATTTGCATATGTTGTGCTGAGACTATAAATAACCTTCGCCACGGGAAGTAACTCGTAATGGCTTAATTGTATCTTCCAACACACCAAGAGACATATCTTCCTTAGCCTTTTTGCTCACATATGTTATTAGAACAGCTGGAGGACTAGTCCTTGTTAATTTCTAGTATAATTACGCACTATACATTTTTGCGGTTTTATTTATATGTAGGAAAACTTTATTGAATATACACTCTTCATATTTATTAAACTGACCTTTATCAAATTTGAACTTGTGTGTAAAATTAAAAGGAAGTAAAATCTAGCTCAGACTCCTTAGAGACTGACAATTTTCCACTTTCTTATTAGCAAAATTATGTATCTAACACAGACGATCACAGAAATACCTGGGGTTTTGGGGGTGTTTTTGTTTACTCCATACCTGATACAAATTTGGCTGCTCAGATTTTTGTTCTATCTAAAAAAAAATGCTTACATTCCTAACTACGTCAATACAGAAGATATATTAATATTATGAACCTATCAATTTAGAGTTTTCTCCAAAAAAAACCCCTGATTACATGGAGTTTTTGGACATTCTTTATTATGTAAATATATTTTCATTTTAACCTAGAATATCTTCGCATATTGGGAACACGTTTTACTGCTGACAAGTTTTAAATGAATATGAATTTAATCTTGACAACAGTTACACAATATGATAACAAATGATTTACGAAATTGCCTATTTAGTAAATAATTTTATATGCTTAAAAAATCCCTACATACCCAACAATGTGCTTACCTACATACGTACTTACCTACCTACCTACGTAGCAAGGTACATACATACATTATTACTTGCATGCATGCATCCACTGTGATCCATATTTACGTTAGTTCAACATTGTTTATAAATGCTTATGTTGTCTGGTTTCTAATACCTAAAATACACTTTTTACTTATTGCCACAATATTTACTGCGTGAATGCATCTTTGGGTGGGAAGTTGTCGCACCTTAAAATTGGGTTACCGAGACCCTCTTTTGAGGTACTGTATAAAGAACATAATTTATACATTGTGTATTGGCTGTATTTTGTATGACTTTACCTGTTGCTATCAAACTGACAGTGTGCTTGTATAAATGAGGTGAGGAGGAGAATATTTTTTACATACAAAAATATCGTGACCGATATCTTGATTCATTTTCAGCATCAATGAATGCACGATGAAAACCACATACGGGTAAAAAAAAAAAAAAATTTTGATTCAAGACTTCCAGCAGGTACCTTACCAGAAGGTTTCATCACGCAGAACATTTTCGTATTTGTTTTGTGTGTGTGTGTGTGTGTGTGTGTGTGTGTGTGTGTGTGATCAAACGGTTGCGGGTTCGATACTCGCCCTGGCCAGCCCGGGTCAGCTGCCTCGGTGTGTCCTTGGGAAAGGCGCTTAGCTCCCATTATTTTCTCGGCATGATATAGCCAATAATCTGTTATTCGACTTTTATCGAGAGAGAAGATGATGTTCCGCTTGGCGATACACCAAGGTAAAATGTGACGCCATATCGATAATATCATAATGTTATGGTCGCATCATTTCGAACTGAGCAGTAAGCGTTGCTTTTAAAAAAGCAGACTACCTGAAAACAAATGATACGTGTAATCTATACAGCAGCTGGGGCAAACGTCAAAAGAAAATGTAACATTTAGAACAGAAATCCCACTATGAGTTATTGTGTGAAAGCGTAGCTAAGACTGTGGTTTGATAAGGATAGATCATTCAATCTTAGAATAGATCAGAAGGGGACTGGGATTTGTTTTTTATTTCATTTTTTTTTCCCCACCATTTAAAAAAAAAATTCAAGCATCTCTATTTGATTTACTGGTGAGAATTATATTGCCCTTAATATAAAGCTGCTGAAAATATAATCTTAAGTATTTGAAAGATTTACTCTGCTTATTATTTGTCGACACATTAGAAATTAAATTCATGACCGGAATTAATTTTGAAAGATTTGAAGAAAATTGGCCTTTTGCTATTTGTTTTTGCCTCTGTGGTGTTTTTTTCTTTTGGGTGGTGGTCGTGGTGTCTTTATACGTGAATCTTTTCTTAAACTACTCAGATACACGTGTATCTTGTATCAATTTATCAAAACCGGCTAAAACTTTTCTAATATTTATAGAACTGTACACGTCAAGTCTAAACAGAAAGAAAGGAAGACAGAAAGTAAAAGAAAGAAAAGAAGAATAAATTTAGACATAACGTTTCTTTTAATGAAAACTAATTAACATGATGCTACTTTTCAGCATTAAAAAATGTGCCAAGTACGTTATTTTAAAAAATATATATAATTTTAAAGCAGTGTCTTACAAGACATATTTATTTATCAAATTTTGTTATATATTTCATAACGAGATATTGAAATATATCAGTGGGAGAAAAATCATATCGCTACAGTAGCGATATCACTGTTGAAATTGTTTTGTTTTCCCATTTAGGACATATATCTGCCTTCATGTATGTTATTCAAACCTGTATTTTCAAATTGAGACCTATTTCAGTTTTTCTTTTCTTCTTCTTCTTCTTCTTCTTCTTCTCTCTCTCTCTCTCTCTTTCTCTCTCTCTCTCTCTCTCTCTCTCTCTCTCTCTCTCTCTCTCTCTCTCTCTCTCTCTCTCTCTCTCCCCATCAGGATGAACAGATCTTCAAATGTGTCAAGACTGTAGACCCTGTAGTATGTATTTATGTAATCAATGAGGACGGGTCATCAAGAATGCCTAAAAACGAACCCCAAACAACAAAAAGTAAGCTTCAAGTGTTAACCTTTTAATTATTTGTTTTCCACGTGAATCAGGCAAATTTCAGTGACTTGCATGACGTATTCGATATTCTGTGCCACCATATAGTATGGTATACATGTTAGTCTCCACGACAAACTGTACACATGTTTTGGAAAAACTCTTGATTAAATATACTAATAAAATTGTTTAAGCAGCGATTTGAACTCTCATCACAATTATAATCATGATCTCTAAACGAACGATGAAGAAATCAGGTATTGATGAGTGTTGATTGCAAACCGAAATTAAGTGACAATCGAAATTTGGGTGTAGTGTCAGTTGCCGAAATAGACTGCAAGCTTCCCAAGATCACACAAAAAAATTCACGTTTGAATGCAGATATAAACAAAAACAGAAAACCAAAATCTCACAATCATTAACATCTGTTGTTTAATGATGTTACACTCTGAAGTCTGTAGGATACGGACTTTCTGTCATGTTTCTACACTATCCCCACAGCATCAATGTTCACTGTATCAATCTGCGCTAGAAATGTGTTAACGAAACAAACATATCTTCATTTTCATATGAAAACAGTCATTATTTTGACAAGATACAAAACGTTAAGCAATATATGTACAAGCTAAAATCTGTAAAAAGTCACTGTCCTAAAATTATTGTAAAATTTCGGAACTTCGTTTTATCAATGTAGTAATGCAGCCGTTAATCGCATTGGCACAGAATGGAGAGAAAAAATATATGGAAATCTACGGGTTTTGCCTTTTGAGTAGATATAAGAAAATATTTCACTCGGGAATTGGTTTATGTTTTTGTTTTTTTTTTTTGGAATTTAACGCCATTTTTCAGTACATGACAGGCTATACATGGCGGCCAGCATTTTTTGGTGGAGGAAGAAAAAATTAAAATAATAATTTGATGTAATTACCTGGTTTTCAAAGGTGCATGTAGTGATGGGTCGGGAGGCAATATGCGGACATTTGGAATTTAAGGTGGGAGTTGGGATACTATGGGAACAATGGGAATTTAGCATGGGAGTTGGAACGATGTGGGGACAATGTGGCTTCAACATGGGAGTTGGGCCACTATGGGGACAATGGGAATTTTAACACGGAGCTTTGGACACTATGGGAACAATGGGCATTTTAACACGGGGCTTTGGACACTATGGGGACAATGGGAATTTTAACACTGGGCTTTGGACACTATTTGAAGAATGGGAATTTTAACACGGGACTTTGGACATGGGAGTTGGGACACTATAGGGGACAATGGGAATTTAACATTGTGGGCCACTAAGGGGACAATGGACAGTTAATATTGGGCGGGGATAGAGGAAATAAGGGGAATTTAACATTATGATGTCACTCTGTGATCCTATGGAGAATTTAACATGAGGATCACCATCTGGTATGGAGGGCAATCAACATTAGGCGGTTGCGATGTTGTGACCCGACTTGAGCTGAGGTGCCGTAAAACGCTACTACATGCATACGTATAGGTTAATAACTGAATCTTGAAAACTATTGAACCTGAAGTCATGTGACGCAGGATGCCCGGGCTTGCGAGGGCATTATACGCCACATGAACGAGGGCCCAATACTTCTTAATACTCAGTCAATAACCTTTTTATTATATACTTAAAACAAGCATATTAATCATTCTGCTTTGTTATAGGAATAGCACAACTGAAAAAAAATAAATAAATAAATAATAATAATAATAATAATAATATTTCAACGTTTTATTGAACATTTGACACGTCGTTGATTTAATGAATGAAACCTGAACACCGCGTAATACACGCTACTTCACTTCTTGGAGGCGCGCTTGCACATTGGATGATTCTCATTCAACACTGAATGATTCTAAATTTGTTGAAGAGAATGGAATGGCATGTAGCCAATGTAGCCAAAGAAACACAACGAAATATCGATATCAGGGAAAAAGGGCGCAATACATCAATGAAATTTGAAGATATCATTATGAAAAGATAAGCCAGAAAAAATCAGTCTAAGGTTACAGTATCCTTGTGGTTGTCTCAATGCTGCTGTCATGCTGGCCGGTAAATTTGACAGTGCAGTAGGCGACATGATTGGTGCCAGTGTATTGTGGTCCATCGGTTTTGCATATTACCTCAAAAATAGGATATAGATTCATTTTGGAGTCACTTGTGTTTAATTAAATTCCGAGTAAATAATAAAACAATGCGATTCAGACTTGATAAAAGTGCACTTTTCACGTGAAAGAGAAGTTGTTGACTGATACATTGTGTCAAAAGTCAGTTTCTCTCTCTCTCTCTCTCTCTCTCTCTCTCTCTCTCTCTCTCTCTCTCTCTCTCTCTCGTCGCAACAACAGCAACTAGCAATCCCTAGCCGCCCATTTTTAATATTTTTATAAATCATATTTATTTTCTATATTTGTTTCCATTCAGTTTAAATCTTTGAATGTATTCAGGTTTTCTTTATTTAATTTGTATGATAGATAGTTTTATTTGGATGAGAGCTACATCTACTGATTCCCCAGCACTAGTGTCAGGTAGAATGTGTCAGTCTTTGTCGGCATCTTGTTGCAATCAGATTTATGACGTGGTCAGCGTTCCACGTTTCCGTCGCCATTTTTATTTAGGCGTATCCAGAAGTAATTCATAGAATGCGGGCACGTGTTTACCATATAAGCCAGGGGTGAATATGTTTACTTAACTACGGTCAATACCGCTGGATGATGACCAGTAGCAACAACGTTAAACTAATGGGAATATTTATGAAGTATATAATAGATAATTATACCGAACTGACAAAAATATTAGCTAACCAAAGCACAATTTGTCTCTTCTAATCACGGTTGTCATAAAACGCATAAAACAAAAAAATTATTAAGTTAATGAAATAACGAAGATATACAAGTACTTTCAAGAAGTCTATGTGCGTATGCAGAGAAATGGCAAATACTACAAGTTCGTTAACGTGCTATCGCAAATTCCTACATGTTTTAATTGTAGTAGTAACATTTTAGCTCTCGGTCCCTGCTCCGTTTCCCCTTTCCCGACAAAGACACAAAACTCGAACCGAAACATGTGATATTTTAATAAGTGGCGAAGCCACGAGTTAAAATACATCCTTGTTTTTTTATTTATATATTTTTTTTTTTTATTTTAATTTTATTTTTTATATTTTTATTTGTATCCCAATATGAAATACATACGGTATTTTACCAAGGAAAGAACATTTTCTTTTTATTATTTACCAAACTTCTCAATCGTCAACGCGGTTATGTGTATGAATTTACTGATCTTAAATGAAATATTTATAGTTGCTCTTAAATTTAATATTAATGTAGTTTTAACAACCTCTTTTCATTCTTGATTGTGGAGTGATCTACACCATAAATAGTTGTGATCATAAAACTTCCTGACGAAAATTTATCGATCGCAATGGACTTGTATGATGGCAACCTGGCACTAAATTGGGTCATGAAAAGCTGAGGTCGGGTGTAGTCATTACCAGTGCAGGGGGGGTAGTTTAAATTCTTTGCAATACGCTGCGCTTTCATTAAGACATCACAGCGCGTGACATTCAATCCGGTTTATACTGGATCCCACCTTTAGGCGTACGTACTTTAATATTGATTTTGTATATATTTCTCGGGGCTTTTATATAATGATCTCCTAAGGGACAGGACATTAATTTTTTTTTTTTTTTTTTTTTTTGGGGGGGGGGGGGGGGAGAGAGGGGGGAATGGGATTTTTTTGAAAATAAGTTTCCGGTCCACGAATAGCTTCAATAAAATATTCTTGCTCTGATTTATAGAAAAAAATAAGAACCTATTACATCCATTATATTAGTTGAAAAAAATAAATCATCTTGCGGTAAAAGAGAAAGAAAATATCACGGCTCGAAAGAAAATCCCAGGGCCCCCTTCCAGAAGATTAAATGTTCTGCCCCTAGGGAATACTGATGAATGAACGAGGAGAGAAATAAACTGTATAATTGCTATTTATAGGTATGTGTAACGAACTGAAGGGCAGAATTTTGCGGAAATCATAACATGTGGGCCGGACGTCTTACTAGGAGTTACATAATTTCGGATCTCTGAATTGGCTTCAAAGGTATTTAATCCTTGTGCAGCGGGGCTATTGCCGAAGGACATATTCGGGCCGGATACCCCGTGGCGCGCCAAGAAGGTGTGAAGAAACCTGGACCCAGGCGGAAAGAAAATCAAACGATAGGCGTGTCGACCAATTAGGGATGAGAGAAGCTAGATCTACCGGTGGGAGGGGCTAACCCTTTATGCAGGAAAATGCTTCATTCTTATACGTACACGCGCACAGACCCATCAGTGAGCTGCTAGTTCTCGAGGGAGAGAGACGTATTTTCTAAGTAAAGCAGAAAAGCTTATGTTGAGGCGGGAATTTTAGCTAAAAGCCACTCCGAGACTTAACTCGTAAAAAGAAGGGAATTGAACTGGGTAAACAAGCTTCTAAAAGGATGCTCCCAGGGTGCCCGTAAGTAGCAACAGGGGATGATTTTTTCAGAATTATAGAATATACAAAAATGGAATGTTTTCTGCATAATTAGAGTGTGCAGATTTCAAAAATGAACCCATCTTTATGATATCTTTTCAAATAAATTCACAGGAAACATTCAAACACATGTACCGTCCACCATTTTTAATATTGGTCTTTGGCACTTTTTGCAAATTCTTGATCTCATGTTATTTCACACTGAAATTTGCATATTTCTTACATATGTTTATATAGAAATGTTTTGTGAACATTCAGCTTTAAGAATAAACTGACTTTTTCTATGTTTCAGGTAATTCAGAAGCCCCCCTGTGCCTTTTTATCAAGCACCCCCCTAACATTTTTGCATGAAATACTATATTTTTGAGTCATGCACAAGTTGAAATTATATGTTGCTCTTAAAATGTAATGTTTTCTGCATAATTTGAGTCTGCATAATTTAAAAATGAACCCATCTTTATGATATCTTTTCAAATAAATTCACAGGAAGCATTCAAACACATGTACCGTCCACCATTTTTAATATTGGTCTTTGGTCACTTTTGGCAAATTCCTGACATCATGTTATTCATGCTGAAAGTTGCAGATTTCTTACGTATGGTTATATATAAATGTTTTGTGAACATTCAGCTTCAAGAATAAATTCATATTTTCTATGTTCCATGTACTTCTGAAGCCTTTCTGTTCCTTTTTATCATGCGCCTCCCTAACATATTTGCATGAAATACCATAATCATGAGTCATACACAAGTTTAAATGTATGTTACTCTTAAAAGCAATAGTGCAAATGCATTACAGTGTTCTTGTACATATATACATTGATCTGAAATCACAATTTATTAAATAACAATTGCCATTATAAAATTTAGTTATGATAAGATCTATTTAGTCAGTTTTCATATCTATATTATAAAATCAATAACAAAAAAAAAAAAACAAAAAAAACAAAAACAAATTAAAATAACTTACTTTGAAGACTTCCACAATTCTACTTCTGGCACCGAGTTGGTTGTCAAGAAATAGTTATGATTATGTTTTTGTTTAAATAGAGAAATGCTACAGATCGATTTTCTGTTCTTTATGATGACAATATTCATATTGATATTCACAAAAAATGTCATGAAATGAATTTGTTTTCATTCTTCAAAATTCTGGAAAATAGTTGAACTTTTACCTCATTTTGCCCCTATTAAACATGAACATTTTAATTTGAATATAATTGTCTCTAGATAAGAATCGTACCTAGAGCAGATGACATGTAATTGATAACATCTTAGTAATCACAATCACATACATATTATCAATATCATTATCAGTATCACCCGTTGAGTCTCTAACCTCGAAAATACATTACACAACAAAAGTTGAACCAAAATTTTGTAATAAATTTGGTATAATCAATGACAATACGTTTGTATAATCCGATTCCTTGCTATAAACGTATGCCCTTTCATAAAATCAAGCTTTCGTGTGTTATTGAGCTCAATTTATGTCGTATTGATGTAATTGTTTACATTTTGTTCGTACCCATGTGCCGGGAAGAGTTACCGTTCTTGCTGGCATGGGTGACCTTTAAAAAAGACGTAATTTGTGGGTTTTCCGCAAATATTCGCACACATTTTACCATTATTCTCGTAAAAAGAACTCCAAAGTATTAAAAAAAGTAGGCGCAGGTAAGCGTATATGTTCGTTTATTCATTTTTTCTGCGTTTTGAAAAATTCGGTTTTCGTTTATTTTCGTCGAATATGTTTTAGAAAAGGCCCAATGTCATATACGCTAAATATAGACATTTGACCTTTCAACCATGCATACATTCGGATATAAAAACGTCGGCTTTTTACATACGAAAGCGGAGAAAGTACCAGGTGTAATGAGGTTGACATTTTGAGAAAATGTTAATCTTGATCGCCAGTGCCCTCTAGCGGCGGCGCCTGTTGCTACCGTAAGAGTCGGCGCTGAGAGATTCCCAGGGTGTACGCAGTGACGACACCGAGAGAAAGTCCGAAGGAAGCCGAGTAGACTTCCAGGGTGTACACAAGAGGCACGGTGTACAGAAGAAGGAAGGGGAAGGAAGATACATTCGAACAGATGAGTACTTGGGACAACTCACTGAACAGAGACTCTCTCACAATAGGACAGTAATTTCCATATGAAGAATTAAAGTGTAAAGGGCATTAGTCAACCCGGCCCATTATTTTTATTATGATATATTGAACTGAAGATTGTGTCCATGAAATTCTTGCATTGATTCGTATATTTGATAAAATTATTATCTATTCAACCTTGAGTTGTATTTAGCGAGTCGGAATTGCTGACTGGGGGCTCGTGAGTCATTAAATTTTAATGCACACCTTCTGCAGTATTATTTATAATACCGTAGTGGATCTGCAGTATTATTTATAATACGGTAGCGGGGTTGTGACAGTATGCATAATCAAATTCTAAACAATGGCACCTATAGCTGAAATAGTTGGTATCGCACGCCTACACGTACTACATGACTTATTTGTTTAGGCGATTAAGCTCACTTTTCAGCCCACCACCCTTTTCGTAAGTTCCAATAATTTTCAACCGTATTCATTGGCTTATCATACAAATATCAACGATCCAAGAGAGCGGTAGGTTTGGGATGACCTACTCTGTTGCAACAAATTACATTTTTACTGTTTGTAAACTATTTCAGACTATCTGACAACATAGCAAAACAGTATCAGTGGTGCGGTACAACGGGTTAGTAACATTGTTGTCAAGGTAGTAAAGGGGAAATAACTTCGTAGTGAAGCGAACGACGTCGAGTCATATTTCATCGGTAAAAAAATTAACTTCTAGGCCTAAAAGGTAATGTAGTATCCATTTATTTGTTGTAGCTTACAAAAGTGCTCGTGTTTTTTGCTCCATGTAAAACTTCTTTAGGCACACACAATCAAGCGTCGCATGGCCCGATGGGAAATCTTATATTTTCGCATGTGACAATATAGGAATGAAATAGATATGAAAAACATTTCGCCAATGATTTTCAATATTTCACACTTAATTATAAGAACTAGATATATAAAGCTAGGCCAAAAAATCTCTGACTTTTTCCCGGATCCCATGGAAAGAAAGCCAGAAATCTTTACCCCTCATATATGTTTACCACACCGACAATTATGAATAAGTTTGATGAATTTACAGCCATTAATTTAGGATAGGATACAGTTACAGACAGAACGGATCGACCGGCGGGGGGACGGACGGACAGAAGGTAGGTATAATTTAATCCCTTGACACTGAAGCATGGTTTAAATGATTTTATACGTGTATATTTATGCGTGTGTCAGTATCGAATGACAACATACATCATTGATTGCATTATTCCAACTTGCATTAAACTAACATCTTACTTGCAACCTTCACTGTGCGACATCTGCAACTTCCAGGATGTTATGTATTTCTACCGTTATGGTGATTAACAAAACTCATAAAATGAATTGTCAAAATGCAGAGAGGAGATTTAGAGATGTAATTATGCAAATTAAAATGATGACGCGTGTAATATTACAAATAAGCACATAGAATCACTCATATAGAAGTTGAAGATTTATAGGTTACTGCATTTGTATGGGAAAATATGAACGAGTTTTTCTGAGTTATACTGCACGACTTTAGGAGTTCATATTTTCATATACAAATGTAGTAACCTTTTTACTATATACTCATTTTGCTTTTCTACCTAAGGCTGAATAACAAAAAGAACACACTACAAGAAACAAAGTAATTGAATTTCTGCTAGATTCCAAAGTAAATACACAATCGTAGTTAAATAAATACACAGTAACAGTATTCATGCGCACATGGCACCGCCCAGTGACCTTTGAACTTGGCAGCGTACCGCACACTCAGTCATTCATTTAAAAAAGAAATCTCATTTTGGTCTACTTAAAATTGAAATTTACAGTCATATTGTGAATGACTGTGCCTTGAAACAACTTTCCCAGTTGGTTTGGAATGGAGGTATTTTGTTTTTCTGTCGATCCAACTAAATTCTGCTGTTTTAATTGTGGTGGACTTGAGTTATTACCTGGGTCGATTACGTACGATGTACATGTAGCTGGCGGGACTGGCCTCGACAGCAAGCTACACATGTGTTTTGTTCTGCCATTGATAATTTGGAATAATAAGGTGGACAAAATAAGAAATTCTTTTAATGGAAATTCTCAAGAAGATGCAGGATTAAATAGTTTTTGTTAGGGAATATCAAATTCATTTCGTTTTGGAGTGTAGTAAATTCTCCTTTGGAATGTGATTTCTCTTGGAAATGTAGTCTAAATTGCCCTGCAATTTCGCGCCGAGGATCACAAAGTACATTTTGAAGAAATTCAAGATGCAGAAAGGTAAGTACATGTATTGCCATTCTTATTACCAACTATAGATGACATTTTTATGTACTGTCACTTGCATAATCCGTGTTGGAGGGACCCCATCTACATGACCTATATGACTTGTACTATAAATCCAAAAACTTTCTCAAAAAATTAAAACCGGATAAATTACAAAGCGACTGGGGTGTGCGAGCCCATTTCGCCAGCGGAAAATAAGGCTTCTTCGTTATCATGGCTTATTGGCTCCGAAACACTTGCTTTTATACCAAAACTCTACTTCTTAAGTTGTATTTTTTTTTTCGAATTTAGTGCTTGGACTGGCTTGTAAAATGAGCGGTCTCTGAGAGAGACTGAATATCCTTTGACCTTAAGATACCTTTCTGTACTATTTTGTATAGACTCTAGAGAGCACGGTTCATAGCCTGAACCATAAAAGCTAAATAAGTTTTTAATTGATCAGAATGATATTTTCGGTACTGCATGTCTCGCGTTTGTTGTCATAAAAAAATGATAAAGCCACCGCTGGACATTGCGAATATCACGTTCAGTCGCTTGCTTGGTTGAAAGTTTCCTTTGTGACTCAGTGAACTCGTCCACATCGTCAGCTTTATCATCTCAACTTTAAAATGGCTCAAACAGTTTGCTTAGTTGATCCACAGACAAATCTAATAAAGCAAAAGCTCCGGTGTCTGCTACATGAGCGTACATTATTTGTTTACAATAAAAAGTAGTTCCTAAACCGCGATACTATTTTTAGACACACGTGTCGTGCAGTATGAAGCCGTACAGTATGGAGAAATACTGCACGATTCTGACAATGCAAAGTTAATGGAGAAAAAAATGAGTATATGATAAATGAAATTGCAGTATTCCAATATCACACATATCAAATTTTGGAACGTAATATTGGCAGTTGTAAAGATGCAACCCAGAATGTACCCCCAACACTTATAAGAAAATGCAAACATAAAATTACGCAAAGTAGAATATACATTGTATATCAATTGAAATCATATACCGTATATACTTGCGTATAATGCGATACCAACTGCAAACTGCGTAGACCCAGATCTGCCGTCGCATAATGCGCCGGCAGATCTGTCTGTGGTTTGTAAGGACTAATCAGTAGAACAAACAACATAGATCCTGATCTGCCGGCGCATTATGCGACGGCAGATCAGGGTATATGTTGTTTGCATTTGGATACGGATTATACGCGAGTACAAACGTTACATATAATTACGAGGGTGATTCGCCTGCATACTCTCTGGTCCCATGTAGATTAAAAATTAAAATGGCATTATGGGATCCTATGGATACTTTAACATGAGAATGATGCTGAGAATGCCATTAGGTAAAATAATACACCACCCACCACCACACACATACACATACACTGAAACAACCCCACGTGGATGAATGGGTTTGGGACAAAAAAGAAACAAAAACATATAGTGTAACAAACCCACAGGGATGAATGGATTGAGCGTGGGAGAATCCACATACATTGTAACAAACCCACAGGGATGAATGGGGTGTGGGTTGGGGAACTCCACATATATTGTGAGAAACCCGCAGGAATTAATGGGTTTGTGGAAGCAACACATATATTGTCACAATCCCACAGACAAAACATGACAGACAATGACATTAAAGAAAAAAAACAGCATTCTTTCTGACTATCCCGCAACCATATAAACAAACCCGCAAACAAAGAGAGTATGGATAGGTACTATTTTGTTTCAGACATACAAACATAGGAAGGGTACGAGCTCTCTCTCTCTCTCTCTCTCTCTCTCTCTCACACACACACACACACACACACACACACACTCATACATACGTACGTACGTACATACATACATTATTGGGTTAGGGTCTATTTTGTATTTTTTATACACTCCAACACACCATCACACATCATTTTGTATGGGATGGGGCCAATTTGTTTCTTTTCCATACATACATACATGCATACATACATACATACATACATAAATACCAATACACCGTTACACAATCATTTTTGAGGTAGGTCTATTTGTTTCTTTTATATACAATCCAATACACAAACACAGTTATTCGGGGGGGGGGGGCTTTATCTTTCTTTTTTTAAACAATCCAGCATATGGACACAATCCACTATATCAACACAATAATTTGTGGGATAAGGTTCTTTTTTTTTTTTCTTTTTCACGTGCAATCCAACACACCATCACACAATCATTTCTTTAGTGCGTAGAATCTATTTGTTTTTTTCATCTAATACACTATCAAGCAATTATTTTTGGGGTAGGACCTATTAAAAAAACAAAAGTACAATTCAATACACCAACACTCAATCATTTTTTTTTTTTTTGGGGGGGGGGTAGGGTCTATATTTTTATTTTTCATACATACATACAATCTAGCACACCAATCACACATTATTTGTTTTGTGAGTAGGGTCTATATTTTTCTTTTTCATACATACATGCAATCCAACTCACAATCACATATTATTTTTTTGTTGGCAGGGTATATATTTTTCTTTTCTATACATACATACAATCCAACACACTATCCCACATTATTTTTTGTCATTATTTGTTTGTTGGTAGGGTCTATATTTTTTGTCTTCATACATACATACAATCGAACACACCATCACATATTATTGCTTGTGGGTAGGGTCTATATTCTTCTTTTTCATACATACATACATACATACATACATACATACATACATACATACATACATACATACATACATACGCACATACATACATGACTTTTGATAAACACTGAACCAATTTCAAATGATACATCTGAAGTACAGAAAAATAGACCAGGTTTCTTTTGTTATTTAAAAAAAAAAAAAAAAAAAAACCCACAGTTGACTGGAAGAAAAGATATGCATTTGAACAGTTATAAGTTGCGTACCGGACTCGCGATCCAAAGAGTGCGGGTTCGAATCCTACCATTGAATCAGCCCGAGTCGGCTACTTTTGTGTGTCGATGGGCAAGGTGCTTTACTCTAATATTGTGTAGACTCTAAATAACCTATTTGTTTGTTTTTTTAATGACGTACAACACCAAACTAAACCCACTGTCCCTACTCGTTCCTTCTCTCAGTAGGGCCCTGTGGTGAAGCTGTGTTTAGCATGCCGATATCGCAACCGAAGGGGTGCAGGTTCGAATCCTACCATCGGATCAGCCTGGGTTGGATACTATGGTGTGTCCTTTGGCAAAGTATTTTATTCCAATTGCCTGAGCACTAAATAACCTATTTGTGTTGCTGTGCCGTAAAAGACCAGACCAAATTAATCATTCTGTCTTTACCCGCTAATCTTCCTATATGTCAGTCTTTTGTTTTCTGTCCGTCCGTCCGTCAGTCTGTTTGTCCAACAGCCAGATCCACACAGTAGCAGCGCAAGGGGTGGTGGTGCTGGGGGGGGGGGACGTCGAAAGCTTTTTTCTTTTTTTTGCCAACCACCCCACCCCACCCCACCTCAACTAAGCACCCGGTTTTATGGCTTAGATGGGGGTGGGGGTGGGGGTGGAGATTCTCAACTGGCATTCAAACTGTTCTTTGTGGCAAAGTAGGGACGCCACTAAAGAACATTGCCCCAAAGCGCCTCGGTAGGGGCGCCATTAAAGAACATTGCCTCCGGGCGCCTTAAATCCTCGCGCCGCCAGTGCATCCACACCAAAATACACCATACGGATGGTGTTTTCATTTCATTCGCCAGCTTATGTAACAATCAAAAACAAGGAAATGATCGAGTTTGAATTTCATATAAAAACTAACAACTAATGAACTTATGCTTCATTTTTAAGTTCACCGCACTTCGAACAGTATCCGTTCCTAACCCACACAAGTGGGTTAAACCTTTTTAATTTTACTTACAATATATTTATTACATACCGATTAAATCTTACATCTCTCATATGATGTTCGATCCGATACTGAACATTAAAATTTTCGTATCCCACACCAATGCTATATCTATTTATAAACCACGGGGATATACTTGATTGAATTATGAATGAAAATTAGCTAGTGTGTAGTTCAACATGGTTAAGTAGCTGCCTTTACTTAAATAAAATATGAATTGTTGTTCTAAAATTTAATACTAATGTAGTTTTACCAACATCTTTTCATTCCTGATTGTTGAGTGATCATTTTAGTTGTCATCACAAAACGTCTAGACGAAATGTTATCGATCGCTAGGAAATTTAACAATATAAATAGGCACTAAACTGGGTCAAGAAAAGCGGACGTTGTTTCTAACTCGTACCAGTGCTGGGCGATAAAATTAAAGTCATGTGACCATGTGGTCGCGCGCAAGTTTCATTCGTAATAACATGGTGGAGTATCTTCAGTACAATTATTTTTTCCAATACGCGCCGTTGTCACCGTGACACCGTAGAGCGCGACATTCAACCCGGTTTAGACTGGATCACCCCTCGTATTAGGCCTAATGAAAAAAATGTCCATCTACTTTTAAGAACGATTTTGTTGGCTACATTTCTGGGGCTGTTATATAATGATCTTGCAAGGAATATTGATCTTTGAGGAGCAAAATAAAATGAATAATTGCCATTTAAATGTAATGAAAAGCGCGAAAATGAAAACTATAGCTGAAATTGTCCGTACCGCACTACCACACTACCTGTGAGACCCATATTTGAACCAAGCCCATGTCATGTCATCAGATGGGTGAAATTGATGAGATCATCCCAACACAACATACAGAAACATTTTGTAAACCGTAAATAAAATTATTGAACATGGTGGCACAATTATTTTTTTAAAAATGCCTTGATACCTTATTTTAAAAATGAATTTCAATCCGAGTATTTGTAAATGAATTTCCATCTGAGTCTTTGTAAATTAATTTCCATCTGAGTAAATGAATTTCCATCTGAGTCTTTGTAAATGAATTTCCATCTGAGTCTTTGTAAATAAATTTCCATCTGAGTCTTTGTAAATGAATTTCCATCTGAGTCTTTGTAAATAAATTTCCATCTGAGTCTTTGTAAATGAATTTCCATCTGAGTCTTTGTAAATAAATTTCCATCTGAGTCTTTGTAAATGAATTTCCATCTGAGTCTTTGTAAATGAATTTCCATCTGAGTCTTTGTAAATAAATTTCCATCTGAGTCTTTGTAAATAAATTTCCATCTGAGTCTTTGTAAATGAATTTCCATCCGAGTCTTTGTAAATGAATTTCCATCTGAGTCTTTGTAAATGAATTTCCATCCGAGTCTTTGTAAATGAATTTCCATCTGAGTCTTTGTAAATGAATTTCCATCTGAGTCTTTGTAAATGAATTTCCATCTGAGTCTTTGTAAATGAATTTCCATCTGAGTCTTTGTAAATGAATTTCCATCTGAGTCTTTGTAAATGAATTTCCATCTGAGTCTTTGTAAATGAATTTCCATCTGAGTCTTTGTAAATAAATTTCCATCTGAGTCTTTGTAAATGAATTTCCATCTGAGTCTTTGTAAATAAATTTCCATCTGAGTCTTTGTAAATGAATTTCCATCTGAGTCTTTGTAAATGAATTTCCATCTGAGTCTTTGTAAATGAATTTCCATCTGAGTCTTTGTAAATAAATTTCAATTTGAGTTTTTGTAAATGAATTTTAATTTGAGTCTTTGTAAATGAATTTCCATCTGAGTAAATGAATTTCCATCTGAGTCTTTGTAAATAAATTTCAATTTGAGTTTTTGTAAATGAATTTTAATTTGAGTCTTTGTAAATGAATTTCAATCCGAGTCTTTGTAAATGAGTTTCTGTCCGAGTCTTTGTAAATGAATTTCCATCCGAGTCTTTGTAAATGAATTTCCATCTGAGTCTTTGTAAATGAATTTCCATCTGAGTCTTTGTAAATAAATTTCCATCTGAGTCTTTGTAAATGAATTTCCATCTGAGTCTTTGTAAATAAATTTCCATCTGAGTCTTTGTAAATAAATTTCCATCTGAGTCTTTGTAAATAAATTTCCATCTGAGTCTTTGTAAATGAGTTTCTGTCCGAGTCTTTGTAAATGAATTTCCATCCGAGTCTTTGTAAATGAATTTCCATCTGAGTCTTTGTAAATGAATTTCCATCTGAGTCTTTGTAAATGAATTTCCATCTGAGTCTTTGTAAATGAATTTCCATCCGAGTCTTTGTAAATGAATTTCCATCCGAGTCTTTGTAAATGAATTTCCATCTGAGTCTTTGTAAATGAATTTCCATCTGAGTCTTTGTAAATGAATTTCCATCTGAGTCTTTGTAAATGAATTTCCATCTGAGTCTTTGTAAATGAATTTCCATCTGAGTCTTTGTAAATGAATTTCCATCTGAGTCTTTGTAAATGAATTTCAATCCGAGTCTTTGTAAATGAATTTCCATCTGAGTCTTTGTAAATGAATTTCCATCTGAGTCTTTGTAAATGAATTTCAATCCGAGTCTTTGTAAATGAATTTCCATCTGAGTCTTTGTAAACTGAATTTCCATCTGAGTCTTTGTAAATAAATTTCAATTTGAGTTTTTATAAATGAATTTTAATTTGAGTCTTTGTAAATGAATTTCTGTCCGAGTCTTTGTAAATGAATTTCCATCCGAGTCTTTGTAAATGAATTTCCGTCCGAGTTTTTGTAAATGAATTTCCATCCGAGTTTTTGTAAATGAATTTCCGTCCGAGTCTTTGTAAATGAATTTCCATCCCGGTCTTTGTAAATGAATTTCCGTCCGAGTCGTTGTAAAAGAATTTCCATCCGAGTCTTTGTAAATGAAGTTCAATGCGAGTATTTGTAAATTAATTTCCATCTGAGTATTTGTAAATGAATTTCCGTCAGAGTCTTTGTAAATTAATTTCCATTAGAGTCTTTGTAAATGAAGTTCAATCCGAGTCTTTGTAAATGAAGTTCAATGCGAGTATTTGTAAATTAATTTCCATCTGAGTATTTGTAAATGAATTTCTGTCCGAGTCTTTGTAAATTAATTTCCATTAGAGTCTTTGTAAATGAAGTTCAATCCGAGTCTTTTTTGTAAATGAATTTCCATCCATGTATTTGTAAATGAATTTCCATCCGAGTCTTTGTAAATGAATTTCCATCCGAGTATTTGTAAATGAATTTCCATCCAAGTATTTGTAAATGAATTTCCATCCGAGTATTTGTAAATTAATTTTCGTTGGAGTCTTTGTAAATGAATTTCCGCCCGAGTCTTTGTAAACATTGAGAGCTAACATTTTTCAAAGGGAGGATGAGTATCATTTTCATGTATTCACATTATATTTTGACTCGTAAGTTATATTTTTCTCACTTCAGTAAATTACCTTTGTCTCCGTGTATTTGATTTACGGTGACTTATATATGTCAAAATTTTCTTTCATATGATTAAACGACGTAATTTATCCTTTTTAATTAAATTGCTGAACGTCTATGCCTACAGATTTGAGAATGATAATAAATACATAATCAGCGTTAAATAAACTCTTCGCTTCTAGGTTTTTATTCCTGTGGATATACATGTCTTAATTGATTGGTGATCTTGCATAATTGACATACTTTTTTTAAGAGTGTGTAACTTCTATCGATTTCCTGAAACAAATAAGTAAAAATAAATAAAGACGAATCTACTCCTGTTTAGTGGGTTGGGATTACATCGGTAAGCACGTGTCTTTGCGCATTTTCGCTGATAATTATAGTAGTGGGAACCCGTACATGATATTACAAGCAGTGCTGAATTACCCAACAGGCAGACTAAGCACGTGTCTTTGCGCATTTTCACTGATAATTACAGTAGTGGGAACCCGTACATAATATTACAAGCAGTGCTGAATTACCCATAAGCAGACTAAGCACGTGTTTAGGACACTAGCAAAGCAGGGGCACCCACAAATATGAGAAATTACGGTTTAGTATTGTTTTTATTTTGAATTACATAGGGGTGCGGGGGCACCATAATCGTTTCAGTGCTTAGGGCCTCTAAAGGTCTTAATCCGGCCCTGATTACAAGTAACTTTATTCTGTACAATTGTACATCACTATATATACTTTTTCTGTTTCTCTTGAGTTAACCGATAAAAAAGTTCAAATGGACATCATTTTTTTTACTTTAGCTGCTCATGTTTGATATAAACAATTACTTTGTATAGTGAATCACGAGATACTCCTTGTTATTAAATTACAGCTGCCTAACGATCATTACATCATGGTGTCCTGGCGGTCTTGGCGGACTTACCGTATATACTCCCGTATAAACTGGGTCCAAGTGCAAACAACATAGACCCTGATCTGCCGTCGCGTAATGCGCCGGCAGATCAGGGTCTATGTTATTTGTTCTACCGATTAGTCCTTACAAACTGTATAGACCTAGATCTGCCGGCGCATTATGCGACGGCAGATCTGTGTCTATGCAGTTTGCAGTTAGCATTAGATTTTACGCGAGTATATACGGTACATCAGGTAAAGCAAGTAAAAGTGTTAACATTAGCAGCTCGGAGGCAAAAAAACAGCTCATGTGACACTAAAGAGTGTCCACAGGGCTTTGATATTCTTTATCAGTTTGGTAGCAATATGGAAACTTCTGAAAATGTTGATAATACATAATTGCTTAAAGATTTGGAGGCAATAGTTGCCAGAAACGGTGAATGTCTCATCGACATCAGAAACCTGCCACTCCATTTTCTGAGGTAATTCGATTATATAGCGCAAATATACAAACAAACAACGGCAGAAAAAATTTAAACAGTGATTAATCTGTTCTTTTTTGCGTCCTAAAAAATCACATCTATTTTACCTTTACAGACAGTACAATCCATTTCCAGTGCATCTCATGTGTTATTTTTAGAGCTCAAACGAATATCAAATTTTCCTGTTTTAATATTCCTTGAATGTATTAGGATATGATTCGAATAGTCATCGATGTTACTAAAGCTATCAAATGCATCCCCACCTTCTATAGCTACTTTGTATTTATTGACCCCTCTCCCCCGCAAGGCGTATTGAAAACCCTGTGAACTCAGTCATCAAATAGAATTAAATTACATTTTAGGGGTCTTGAGCAAAATCTTTTGAGGATTCAGGCTATAAAGCTAATGAATGTAGGTGTTATTTGCCCTGTTATTGTGTATCTTCAAACTCAGTACGACATTAAACGTTCCTGTAGTGTTGAAGACGGACTTTAAATAAAGAAGGGCAGACACTAGTTTACCTGTTCAGTTAAATGCGGGGACTTTCTCAAACATTTCTCAGGATTTGATTTGATCACAATCAAAAGCGCACGGACATGTAGCCAATTTAGATTAATTAAATTTGGATACGTTGATTAATCTTGAGTAATACCTAAAGGTTTTGTTAACTTTGATATCACCCTATTCGATACCATGTTCTTCATCAGCTTGGTGTATTACACGTTATCTTTTCATGAATGCCTGAATGACAATGAATAGAAATAACGATGTTGTGAGCAATATGATTATTCAGACTTTTATCATCACGAATACCTTATGAGTCGGCAGTGGAGGCGCGAGGGTTAAAGGCACCCGGAGGCAATGTTCTTTAGCAGCGTCCCTACATTGCCACAGAAAACAATTTTATGTAAGTTGCCAACCTCCACCCCCACCCTACCCCCATCTACGCCCCCAGTTACAGCTAAAAACCCAATTTCCCCCTCCTGACCACCCCCCCCCCCCCCCGCCCGCCACTGTGAGTCGGAGTTGAATTTTATGCGATTTAGCAGGTTTGACTTTGTTCCCTTTCAAACTAATACAACTTTGCATAGTTTAGATTAGCATCCATTATTTCTATTACAAAAAGATGCCTAACTCGCTGGGAAAACAAACGAATATTCGAATACCAATTTTCGATTCGAACATTTGCAAACATGTATTCTGATTCAAATATTCGGTTATTCGTTTCAGCTCTTGTTACGTTCCAATATGTCCGCCATGTTCTACTATGTCCGCGCTCAGTCATCCCTTCCATTATGACTGCAACTTTTTGGTCTGATATGTTCGTGCCTTCCGTTATGTCCTTTAGGTTCATCTGACCTTCTTGGTCATTACACCATGTATTTTGGCCATATGACTTCTAATGAGTACAGCATCAACTTATACATTGTAGCTATTTCTAACTGATAGGAGTACCGAGATTATATTATAGTAATTACAATTAGGTATATATAGTTTATCAACTGCCACTAGAACAATCAATTTTTTTTTTTTTTTGAGTTTTCAAAACTTCACCAAAAATTGACAAGGTCCAAAAGATTCATATTTAGTTTGTAATGAACCCCCTTGTACATGTAAAGTTGAGGTTACTCATTCGTAACATCAGTGACCACTGTGGTTTGAATAGGTGATTACTGTGATATTTTTCGACTTCGTAATTTTCTTGTGAAGTTTTAGAAACTAAACAAATTAAATTGCTTTTTAAGGGGCAGGTGATTAAATATTGTTTTCCTATTTGCAATAATTATACTGTAATCTAGGTACTCCCATCAGTTTAATTTAATTGCAATACTGTAATCTAAGTACACCTATCAATTAGAAGTAATTACAATACTGTAATCTAGGTACTCCTATCAGTTTAATTTAATTACAATACTGTAATCTAGGTACTCCTGTCAATTAAAGGTAATTACAATACTGTAATCTAGGTACTCCTATCAGTTGAAATTAATTACAATACTGTAATCTGAGTACTCTTATCAGTTGAAAGTATTTATACAATGCTTAGTTTCTTCTCTGTTCATTAAATGTCATATGGCCAAAATACACAGTATAATGACCAAGAAAGTCACATAAACCTAACGTTCTCAAAGATTGGGCTGGTCAGATAACGAATGTGTGCCTGTCTCGTAGAATAAGGATGAACGTGCTGCGCGCGAATAATTTTATTGTTAATTTATTTTTGTTGTAGGAAATATAAATAAATTAATAATAAAATTTAGGGTCTGTACTGTGTATTCTAAAAACAATGAAAAATAATGTATACAGATGATGGCAAAAGTCAGGAGACAAGTAATGTTCACAGTGATTCATATGAATATACTCACTTTCATGTGATCGATGGTTTTGGAGAGAAGTTGGGGAAACCATGACCCGAGACTGAGACAGTCAGTCAGAGACAGTGTGGCATCCTCAAGAATTGGATGAATACGTACAAATCTACAGACAACTGCCAAAGGATAAATTTCTGAATAAGCTACTGAGATATCTCAATCATGGTAAACATGAACTTGAAGAGCTGAGACAATTTATATCTGATATTGCAAAAGGAACTTCATACTTGCCATTTGGGGAGAATGCAGAATTAAAGCGTTGACTCCATAAACGACAATGTGATTTAGTCTCTAGTAAACTAGACAGAAATATGCATGGATTGGTAGCATACCTAGAAGGGGAAGAACAACCGTCTGTACTCGCGTATAATTCAATACCAACTGCAAACTGCATAGACCCAGATCTGCCGTTGCATAATGCGCCGGTAGATCTGGGTCTATGCAGTCTGTAAGGACTAATCAGTAGAACAAATAACATAGACCCTGGTCTACCGGCTCATTATACGACGGCAGATCAGGGTCTATGTTGTCTGCATTTGGATCTGAAATATACGCGAGTACATACGGTATAAGGTATGACGACATGGTCATTTCAGGAAAAGACCTTGTACGGAAACCCAGATTAACGAGTATTCCAAGCAGAAGACTGCCATTATTTAATGCACCGAGTAGTGGCTACAGCCCTAATGATCCACGGTGTCATTGGGCTGGCTACAGCTCTAATGGTCCACGGTGTCATTGTGCTGGCTACAGCCCTAATGGTCCACGGTCTCATGGTGCTGGCTACAGCCTTTATGGTCCACGGTGTCATTGTGCTGGCTACTGCCCTAATGGTCCACGGTGTCATTGTGCTGGCTACAGCCCTAATGGTCCACGGTCTAATTGTGCTGGCTACAGCCCTAATGGTCTACAGTCTCATTGTGCTGGCTACAGCCCTAATGGTCCACGGTGTCATTGTGCTGGCTACAGCCCTAATGGTCCATGGTCTTATTGTGCTGGCTACAGCCCTAATGGTCCACGGTCTCATGGTGCTGGCTACAACCCTAATGGTCCATGGTGTCTTTGTGCTGGCTACATCCATAATGGTCCACGGTCTCATTGTGCTGGCTACAGCCCTAATGGTTCACGGTGTCATTGTGCTGGCTACTGCCCTAATGGTCCACGGTGTCATTGTGCTGGCTACAGCCCTAATGGTCCACGGTGTCGTTGTGCTGGCTACAGCCCTAATGGTCCACGGTCTCATTGTGCTGGCTACAGCCCTAATGGTACACAGTCTCATTGTGCTGGCTTCAGCCCTAATGGTCCACGGTGTCATTCTGCTGGCTACACCCTTAGTGGTCCACGGTGTCATTGTGCTGGCTACAGCCTTAATGGACCACGGTGTCACTGTGCTGGCTACAGCCTTAATGGTCCACGGTGTCACTGTGCTGGTTACAGCCCTAATGGTCCACGGTGTCACTGTGCTGGCTACAGCCCTAATGGTCCACGGTGTCATTGTGCTGGCTACAGCCCTAATGGTCCACGGTCTCATTGTGCTTGCTACACCCTTAATGGTCCACGGTGTCATTGTGCTGGCTACAGCCTTAATGGACCACGGTGTCACTGTGGTGGCTACTGCCTTAATGGTCCACGGTGTCACTGTGCTGGCTACAGCCCTAATGGTCCACGGTGTCACTGTGCTGGCTACAGCCCTAATGGTCCACGGTGTCACTGTGCTGGCTACGGCCCTAATGGTCCACGGTGTCATTGTGCTGGCTACCGCCCTAATGGTCAACGGTGTCATTGTGCTGGCTACCGCCCTAATGGTCCACATAGTCAATGTGCTTCATTGTTTGAGGAGTTGAGTAAAACCATTACCTGTCTGAGAGCTGAAATGCTTGCTCTCAAAAAGATCAGCAAACCAATCTAGAGACATTGTTGAGTAAAAACATTGAATGATATCAATCACTAGTTCAGTGGATTCAAACTCTGTCTATACAAGGTTGAAAGAAAAATAAGTAACTGCCAAGTTCAGTTAAGTTGAATCCAGAATCCAACTAGTAGTTTGGGTTAGAGAGCTTTGATTGTTGACTATGGGTTCAAAAACACAGCTCGCAGTCTGGTTCCTGTTTTGCAATTGAAAAAAAAAAATCGTCAAACTTTGGGAACTCCATGTAAGTCCCACGTGCAACCTTGCTTTACGACAAGTCTTATTTGAAATTGTATAAATGATACACGACAAGAAACAAAGAAGGTGAATTCTGGGTCGAATATTAGTGACTCCTCTGCCACACATATATCCTTTAGTCAAGTAGTAGCAAATGGAAAGAGTCCTTCTCAAGAAAGGACTGTAAATTTGTCCGTAAATGCTCGCAAAAGCACCCCCTCCCCCCTCCCCAACAAGTCCACAGGCCATGCGACCTCTGGTGTCAAAAGTAGTCATTCATCAATACCTGATGTCAGTGAAGTTACCGATGTCAATAGTAATCATTCATCAATACATGATATCAGTGAGGTTATCAATGTCAAAAGTAGTCATTCATCAATACCTGATATCAGTGAGGTTATCAATGTCAAAAGTAGTCATTCATCAATACCTGATATCAGTGAGGTTACCGATGTCAATAGTAATCATTCATCAATACCTGATATCAGTGAGGTTATCAATGTCAAAAGTAGTCATTCATCAATACCTGATATCAGTGAGGTTATCAATGTCAATAGTAGTCATACAACAATACCCGATATCAGTAAGGTTACCGATGTTAATAGTAGTCCTATATATCAATACCTGTTAGAATTTCTCACCATAAAGGTAAAGCAAATAAAACCAACGAATCGTCGTAGTCGCGAAGTCTTTATCAGTGGTAAAGATTATGACGATGATAACGAAGGATTTATCGGTGTCACCTGAGTTTCACCTGAAAAGTTCTATCTCGGTAACTTCGACCCATTGGTCAGTGAATATATTATCAATAAATTTATTAGTAAAATAAATTTTGGAACCAACCTACATTAGAATTATGCAGATTAAAAGAAATGGTACAATTTCTGCACGAGTGAAAGTTAAATACTCGCCTGATTTGTGGAAATTCATAGAAAAAACTTTATGCCCTTGTACTATTTATTTCCGACGGTAGGTATCAGGCAGGTAATACAACCAGATAAACGGCTACGACGATGTTAACTATTAATTTTGTCTTCATATTTATTTATTTTCTGGTAGTACACTGTCTTGTCAACGCTGCAAGTGTAAATATGAGTTTTAACATTGCATCGTGGAATGTTACAGGTATGATGTTTAGTGTAGTCTACCTAAGTGAAATGCTAAAAAAAATAGGAAAATTATATATGTGGTATCTCGGAGCACTGGCCTTTGCATAAGATAGTATTGACCCCAATTTTGTATCACACGCTACAGTTCACGAACAAACTCTATGTCCACGAAAGAGATTACGCGACGTAAGGGGGTGGGGGTGCCATTGTATGGCATGCTAGGATTAATTAAGCTGTTATTCCACTTGATATTGATGACGATCACACTGTAGGTATTAAGTTTAGGCTTGCATATATTGCATTCTTTTTGCATCATTCAAGTTTATTTGCCATGCCATGGATATAAAACTGAATTGTATTAAGAGTATTTTGAAAATTGAAATCGTATTTACAGCGTCTATTCTAAATATGGAACAGTTATTTGATTGGGAATTTTAACTCAGATCCGTTATTACGTTCATTAAAAACACTCTCCTCTGGATCGAAACAGGGGCCCATGTTGGCCGAATGGTCAAAGGTGCTCGCCTTTACATATCATTCACACATCTCACCTCTGTCCGCGTGACTTCCAGTCTCGGATCGATCAACGTGTACAGGCCCGCCGACATAAATTCCGGGCCCCTGGGCTGATCATCCATGGGCCCCAAAACTAGTTTAATTTTTTGTATATAAAAACCTGTGTACAGTTTTGCATCTACCCCCCCTCCCCCCACCCCCCATCCCTTCTCGGCGGACCTGAACGTGAATATGCGAGAAAGCTTGTCAGTAGCTTCCCGTGGGTCGGTGGTTCTTCCCGGGGTCATCCACCAGATATACTGGCCGCCATGTATATATAGCGAATCATGTGCTGAATAATGGCATTAAACCCACAGAGCAAACAAACAAACTAGATCGAAATTATTTAATATCTTTATGTACTTTCGAATCGTTTAGCGGTCCCAAGAGTTCTTACGTCCCATACAATGGGACAAACGGGTAATTGATATACCATGTTGTTATTAGCAGAATTTAGTAAGATACAGTTTCTGCTATTCCAACAGACCTCAACTTCAGTCGGATGAATGTGAACTGGGGAAAGGTCGATAACGAAACAATGGAAAAATACACCTCTGATTTGGATAATAATCTTATTATCCTGCGAGATTTCACACCCGCATGTTGACTCTTTCTATAATTATATCATTCAAACTGTATCCTGTTGTAGTAACAAGATTCTTCCCATCTCTAAGTATAAAGCATTTCTAAAACCTTATTGGAATAATGAATTAAAAGAGTTGCATAGATCTATGCTTAATTTAAGGCATATATGGATTCAAGAAGGTAAACCGACAGGTCGTCAATATAGATCATACGACCATTACATGAAAGCAAAGGCTGTTTTCAGCAGACATCATCGAAAATCTGTTAGTATATTTGGAACAAGAAAATTATAGTATTGATAAACATGCTGAGATTTTTCAAAATCTCGTCTGGAAGTGCATTAACTCGAGACTGCCTAGAAACAGGCCACCTCAAAAAATAACTTTTTTAATAACATTATTTATCGAGATTCGCGGATATTTTAGAGCAATGGAATAATTACTTCGAGGTCTTGTATTCCTTCGCACATAATGAAGTAAATAATGAAGCGTTTTTATACGGCTGTAAAAACACGTGTTGACCAATGGAAATCTCATGGAAATAATGCGTTGGTAACCCCAGTTACAGTAGAAGGAGTCTCAATGGTACTCGTAACGTTGACCATAAGAAAGCAGGAAAGCTTTTGTGTTCCTCTTTAAAATATTTCTGAAGTTTTAATACATCCCAGAAAAGGCCAAGGAAGTTACAGTAATAACCTTATTAAGAGGTAACAAAAATAATTGTGATCCCGATAAAAGGCGTTTACGCTCCTCCCAGTAATCTACATGGTCTTTGTAAAGATCTTGTTGATCAAACCCAGTCTTAATTGGATGCTGCCTCATTCTCATTAAATCCTCCGCAAGGAGGGCTTCAGAAGAGGTTAGGATGAATATGGCCTCTTTTATAGTGCATGAATTTGTATGTCATGTAGAAGAGAAAGACAGCAAGTTATATTCTTCCTTTGTGGACACGGAAAAAGACTTCGACAACGTTTGGCATAATGGTCTATTCTTTAAGTTACATGATACTGGAATCAGTGCCATAAATTGGAAGATCATTATTAACATGTACACAAATATATTCAGTATTGTAATTTACAGAAATAGGATATCCTCACTTTTCCCTGGGAATAAGGGAACACGCCAGGACAGTGTTTTATCCCATTTAATTTACGTTGTCTTCGTTAACGAGATGCTGAAGACGTTGACCATGCCTCACGCTGGTCTATATCTGTTCATGCCCAACTGTGGCAGACGATATGCTTCTTTTGTAATTATCTAAAGCAGGCAATTATGATTTATTGAGCAGACATGGGTGTTTTGTTGTAATTACCTAATTAAATGGATGTTTAGATTTAACTCTAGGAAAAGTGTAATATCGTTGTATTCAACGAATTAGTTTCGGATTATAGGAGAAGACACAGATGTTGGTTCCTATGCCCTGAGGAAATGCTAGAGACCGAAGCATGCAAACACCTAGATTTAAATATCTCTAAATATGGAAAGCAAATAAAAAATTAAAAGAAGCAAAACTAAACCTTACAAGTTGTTTATTTAGCGTTTTTAATCTTGGAGTAAATGATGATGGAATTAACCCGGTGCCCGGTAGAATATTGTACAATAGTGTCGCAATACTACGGCACTATATGGTTGCGAGACATGGTTTAATCTGAGCCCTCTGAATCTATTAGCGTTAGACTTTCCCAGTCTCAGTTACTTTAATATGTTTAATGAAGTCTCTAGCAGCTGCGCTATCGTCATTCTATAGTAATGAGCCTTGTTGACTATCGAAAACGTCTCTTCATTCCAATATTTCATACATATTTACAGATATATAAGATTCATTCTCAATTTGATGATTTTTTTAAGTATGGTTCAATGTCATTGAAAAACTCGTACATTGATTGTTATCGCCGTACAATCTGTACTCATTAAAATTCTTCTTGAAACAATCTCTAAGTCTTTTAGTAATAATGGTCTTAAAAATTTTCTTATTTAGACGACTCAGTTCTTATTTAGACGACTCAATTATTATTTAGACGACTCAGTTCTTAATTAGACGACTCAGTTTTTATTTAGACGACTCAAATCTTATTTAGACGACTCAGTTCTTAATTAGACGACTCAGTTCTAAATTAGACGACTCAGTTCTTATTTAGACGACTCAGTTCTTATTTTGTTGTAAATGTATCAATGGAGCCTGTAATTTTTCTGACTTTCTTTGGAATTGGTAAATCACGTTGATGAATTTAAATTTAAAAAAATCTCTGTATATTTCACTACTAATTGTTTACATATTAAAAAATCTAAATATATCTTTTCAGTATTTTGATTCGAATAATATACAAAATTTAAATGTATATGTCACTACTATTTTAATTTATTTAAGTAAGAAACTTTCGTATATTTGACTATTTGAATTTATATAAGTTAGAAAATTTAAATGTATATTTCACTACTCATTTTCATATTAGTAAAAAAAATATGAAATGTTTTTAAAAATTACAAATTAAAATAGACATTTGTTAAAAATTTTTTTATAAATTCTAAAAAAAAAGCTAAAAAAATAAAAACGAATTATTTTAAACTAAAGTAAAATAATAAAACAAAAACATTTTAAGAAAGTTTTAAATAAATTAAAAACAAAAAAAATCATTCAATTTGAACTTTGTCATAATATTTTGCAAATTGCCCCCATCAGTAAAGCCTCTGACCCTGGGGATAGTACATATTGAAACAGCACCACTTACCACTCTCTGGGTGTGGCAACATATCTACGTTTGCCATACAATTATTTTGTTGTTATTGTGTCACGCGTTTTTATGCGTAAGTATCACACACGAGACCAGCTCCTCCCTAGAGTCATTCTGATTTCTAGGTTACTTCTTATGTGTTCACATGGTATCTTTGGCTCAATTTTATCACCCTATATTGCATTTATTTATTTTACCATTGTGTCGCTCTCATGCATGAAGCTCGTAGAAGACCCCTGTCCTGTATATTTTTGACTTTCACGTAACATATGAGGGGTATTTAAAAAGTTCTGAATATTAGTGCGCTGTACTAAAATATTCGTTATTAGTGGACAGTACGTCAGTGCATCCCCTCAAAGTACTCACCATGCACCTCTATTCACTTTCTCAGTCTGATTATCCAATTATTAAATGCTATTTTGTATTCACTTTTGGATATGTTGTTCATGCTCTGGAAAACTGCAGTTCCAACCGCATGGCGGCTTTCAAATCGTCTGCCCCTCAGGAGACCTTTGATAACGGGATACAGCCAAAATTCGCTTGGAGCTAAATCAGGGCTGTATGGAAAATGTGACAAAGTTTGAATTCTGTGGTCTTTAAGGAAGTCTATCGCGACGGCAGATTTATGCGCCGGTGCGTTGCCATGGAGTAGATGGATGCCTCAGGTACCGGTGCGCAGAGAGGCATTTCGGTAGTGTTCCACAACTTTTGGCAACACTTTCCAGGCATAAAAATGCCAATCCAGACTAGCAGAGTCAGGCACAGGTACCTGAACGACAGAGGCTTTTGCGTCGAAAAAAAATGCGTATAGAACTCTCTTGGCAGTCCCACTACATCGAGAGATTTGTGGTCTCTGCTTATTTTCTCCTCTCCAGACTTTTTTATTTGCTCTTGAGTCGGGTTCAAACAAGTCAAAATAGTTAATCCAAGTTTCGTCACCTGTGACAATCTCATTCAAACGTCTCTGGTCACTCTTTTCACATCCAGCGAGTAGCTGTTTGGCAATTTCAACCCATGTCTGTTTTTGATCAGCCGCCAACAAATGCGGGATCCATTTTGCACACACCTTTCTGAGCTTCAGATTATTCTTCAGTATATTAAAAACAGCTGGCGAATTGATGCCATTGATGATAGAAATAGTTTCCACTATGTATCGAGCATCTTCATCAATTACTACCTTCACAAGGAGCCTCTTTCCACTCACCAGTCGCAGTCAAAGGTCTTCCAGAACGTGAATCATCTTTCATGGATTCGCAAGCACCTCAAACGTTTAGGATATAACAGAGAATTACATCCGTAAACTTTATCCAAGTCGTCCTTGATATCAGTCAGAGAATACCTAAGAGAGCCCGGATTTTACAATATGCTCTTAGCTCAGTAGCAGAATTGTTTCTCCTTTTCCGACATTTTTACGTCAGTGTCATTTACCTATTTTACGTCACAGGCATATACCTGCAGGTGTCTGGCGTGCTGTACGTGTAGCTGCAGATCATTTTATAGAACGTTATTTTGTCTATCGATCGGCTTTAAATTTATTGATAGGTTAAAGGAAAAAAAAAAGTTTTAACAAAATATTCAGAACTTTTGCAATTCCCCTTTGTACTTAAGTTATTGGTGTGTATCTTTTCAGACACACAATAAAACCCTGGTCTGTTTGGGCAAAGCCCGATTTAAGTACTTAAGTTTTTCAAAATCCCCAATACACAACTTACTGAGTTGGACTCAGATATTAGGTACCGGTATTCTAATTTACTTAAGTAAGGTGTACTTAACAACGAATGATTTTGAATTATAGTCGTGTGCGGTCGTTCTACCATGTACGACTGATTTAACAATGAAGTTTTCTAATTTCCTTATATACTTACATCGTTTATGTTCTTATACACTGTCACCTTTTATCTTTCAAATAGTATGTGGTTCATTTAAATACATATATTTTTTTGTCAAATATTTTTAAAAACATACAAAGGAGACACAGTTAAACACTTTCAGAGAACATCCCGACTTTGAGTACTCAGATTTTCACCTGTTCTTATTGGGAAAGTGCTATAGAATTATTGCATTTAATCTATGCGTTAGGGAAAAAAACAACGATACTTCTAAACTATTTACGTAAGTTGTGTGTGTGTGTGTGTGCGTGTGTGTGTGTGTGTGTGTGTGTGTGTGTGAGAGAGAGAAAGAAAGAGAGAGAGAGACTTGTAAATTTGAATTGGCGGAGATTTTATGACGGACAACATTCTCAGATGACTTTATATTAAAATGATAAAAGTTTATTACTGTAAGGCCTGAACTGTCTTTTATGACGCAAAGCTCTGAGGGCGCCCCTTGACCCCCGAGCTTCTGTCATTTATGACTCTGTCTATAATTGATCGCTATTCAAGACACTTCAAATTTGGTTAATCATAATTTATTGGCATAGTAATGAAGCAATTGGAACTAGGCAACGAGATCTCCAACTTGGGTACAGCCCTTCCCCTACATGTAAAGCACGTAGCATAATACTTGAGGCAGAGAGAGAGAGAGAGAGAGAGAGAGAGAGAGAGAGAGAGAGAACCACAAGTGAACTACACGGACACTCCAGAGGTACTTCAAGTCTTCTGTTTAGGTTGTAACTTATTTTTAAGTTTTAAACTAGTATTTATGTATGATGTTTATTTACTTAACTTTGTCTATGATTGTAAGTTGTGTTGTTATTTGAAAATACATACTTAATTTGTGTCCAGTTGTTACCTAGTATTTTCATAGGAATGTCACAATTAGACTTTTGTGACATATGTCAGGTAGGCCAGTATTGTTCCATTAGAAATACTCATATTCTGATGCGACGTAGGTCATGGAGGCATGTGTATTTATATACAGATTTTGGCAAACAAATTCATTCCTATTCTAGAATTGCGGTTCTAAAAGATCAGTATATAAGGAATCTATTTTAGTTGTGTTGTTGAAATCAGATATAATTTGAGAGGAATTATTTATTTAATATTCATTGCATATATAAAGGTGCTGGTTGACTTTTGGATTAATACGTGATTTAGGGATTTATGTGAACTCATTCAAATACATTCTGGATTTCATCTTTGTGGTACATCAGGACATTCAAGGTTATTGGAATTCATTCGGAACATTCTATTATTTTGGACTTGTGATTAGGTCATTTAGGATTATTTTTAATTTAACTCACAAGTTGTAAGTGTCTTTTGAAATTTCACTTCAATTGTCTGGAAATAAATTACTTGTTTATTTTACTTACATTGTTGGTTTCACTTTCTTTCTGTTACATATTTTTAAGACCTAGAGTCGTAACACTAGTATTTCAATCCAGATTTTGTAATATTGTTTGCTTGTACCAAAAGGGACAAGTGGGAACAATTAAAAACATGTAATTCTTAAGCTCATATATGTAGCAACTTATAAATGTAGAAAGGGGAGGGGTGCCGGCTAAATTGCACAATAGGAAGCCGTGGTAGCTCAGTTTGTAGAGCGTCTGACTCGTAATCGAAGGGTCGCTGGTTCGACACCCACGCAGGCCAGCCCGGGTCGTCTGCTTAGGAGTGTCCTTGGGAAAGGCACTTAGCTCCCATTTCCTTGGCATAATATATCCAATAATGTGTTAAAAGTGCCGTTAAAACCAAAAGAAACAAAATAAAGTGCACATTAACTCATGGCCAGGTAGGTCACAGCTTGTACTAGTTGCATTATCTCGCGAACGAGATGGTATAGGGGATATAACTTGAACGACATGATCATCTTGCACATTATTTCCCTTAAAATCGAGTGACTTCTTTTTTTTGTGGGGGGGGGGGGCATTTTTGTTCTTCCCTCCCTCTTTTTTCCATCTTTCTTTCTTTCCTTCTTACTCTCTTTCTGTGTCGTTCTTGCCATCTTATTAGTTTACATATTGATGGATTAGTATTCATCCATGCTATTTCGAAGCACTGTGCACAATTTCTTTATGATTTCTGATATTTATGAATTCAGGAGCATTCTTTTGTACCAGTCATCAATTATATACCTCGATTTAAAGCTATTTTATAAATGTCAAAAATGAATAAGTCGTAATTTCACTTTTGTGAAAAAGGCCAATACAAATCCTATAATAGTTTTAACATTTTTGCAGTAAAGAGGGGTGGGGGTATAAAGAACATGCTGATTCTGAAAAGAAGGTAGTGTTTTGTTTTCTGTGACACTTTTGCATATGACTTAATTATTGTTTAATCTAAATTTTTCTTACTTTTCATTAATATTGCATCTACCATTAAATAACATTTAAAACAACTGAATGATCACAAGGAATTGGCATGTTTCTTGAAATAAGCAAATATGTCTGACTAGTGAAATAAGCATTAAGCTTTAACTTTTAGCTACTTTTACACACAAGTTTTTTGCTAGGTTGTACAGTTGGTCTGTGTTGCAAAGTCTTCGACGTTAAACATTCTTCAGGCTTTGCAGTTGTACAGTCTCCAGGCTTTGCAGTTGTACAGTCTCCAGGCTTTGCAGTTGTACAGTCTACAGGCTTTGCAGTTGTACAGTCTCCAGGCTTTACAGTTGTACAGTCTCCAGGCTTTGCAGTTGTACTGTCTACAGGCTTTGCAGTTGTACAGTCTCCAGCCTTTGCAGTTGTACAGTCTCCAGGCTTTGCAGTTGTACAGTCTCCAGGCTTTGCAGTTGTACAGTCTCCAGGCTTTGTAGTTGTACAGTCTCCAGGCTTTGCAGTTGTACAGTCTCCAGGCTTTGCAGTTGTACAGTCTCCAGGCTTTGCAGTTGTACTGTCTACAGGCTTTGCAGTTGTACAGTCTCCAGGCTTTGCAGTTGGACTGTTTACAGGATCTGCCGTTTTAGTTTCAAGTTGTACATTCGGTTTTGGCAATGACCCGATACGTAAATGACAAATACAAATAGAGAGTTGGATAGAGACAGTGTTCCAAACAATATTTCTTCCTCTTTTTGATGTATTTTAGCTCTTCGTCTTCAATTAGTTCTGCTAATAATTCCTTTTCCGTGTCCTCATTTGTTTTAGATCCTCGTCAATTTTTTCCAACTGTTGTTGCTTCATCTGTTGTAAATTAAAGAATCTGTCCAAATTTCCTTCTATGTTCTGTGGCTTTTTTAACCAGAATGTTTTGTCTCGGCATGTTAATTTGTTTGCCAGTAGCTGTATGCTTCTTCTGTAGTGCTTCCTTTGCTTGATTTCACCAGGTTTTTCAATTTCAGCCGTTGTACATCCTCTTCCGGTTTTTGCTTGTGAATTTGATGTCTCTCCACGTTATACTGTTTTTAAGTCATCAAGCTCATTAGGGTGTTTTCTTTTTACATGTTGTGTCAAATTCCACATATAGCTTGTTGAGTTAGGGCAATATGGGCACTGTTTACGCATAATAACTAATAATTTATATGAAACGTAGAGTTATATGTGAATTCATCTATTCGAAATGAAACAGTATATGTTGTGGGGTGGGTAAGATACTGATCATCGACATTCTTCAGTATCTGGAAATTTCGCAGTTTAACCTTAAATAGTTATTCGAATCAAATAATGTAACAAAAGTACCACATTTACATGACTTGACAACAAAAGTACCACATTTACATGAATTGACAACAAAAGTACCACATTTGCATGAATTGACAACAAAAGTACCACATTTACATGACTTGACAACAAAAGTACCACATTTGCATGAATTGACAGCAAAAGTACCACATTTGCATGAATTGACAACAAAAGTACCACATTTACATGACTTGACAACAAAAGTACCACATTTACATGACTTGACAACAAAAGTACCACATTTACATGAATTGACAACAAAAGTACCACATTTGCATGAATTGACAACAAAAGTACCACATTTACATGACTTGACAACAAAAGTACCACATTTGCATGAATTGACAACAAAAGTACCACATTTGCATGAATTGACAACAAAAGTACCACATTTACATGACTTGACAACAAAAGTACCACATTTACATGACTTGACAACAAAAGTACCACATTTACATGAATTGACAACAAAAGTACCACACTTACATGAATTGACAACAAAAGTACCACATTTACATGAATTGACAACGCATACAACTCGATAATGGATTAAGTTTAATACAAACGATTTTCTACTATATCTTAGGATTCATATACAGGAGAAAACACAAGAAGAATTATTATGCACTACAGCTTCTATCCTCTAGTACAATATGTTTGATTGCCAAGTAGTCGAAACTGTCCTTGTTCCATATGCCTTCAATAACAATCCCATAGACATCTCTCCCAATGTCAACACTGATCTTTTTCCAGCTGTCGTCAAATTTGTCAAACATCTGCGTTGTTAGTGTTTCCATCTCTCACTGACATGTGACTGCTCCAATATTTAAGGATCCTTGAAATCTGGGAGAAGCCCTGGTCCAAAGTTCCAGACATCTTGGACCGGCAGATTTCATTATGTTCTGAAGTATCCTGGCTATACCGGTCGCTGGAAGCTGTGATGGCATCAGGTAACAGAAATAGGAACTGTTGTCTGTAAAAAGGAGCATACAAGTTAATTTGGTGTGATTAATTTTAGTAGCCAATCTATTTGGGGTGATTAATTTGGCGTAGCCAATCTTGGAGGCTACTCGTATTTTAAGAGTTAAAGAAACGCCCTTGTATTCATGAATAACTACAAGATTAGTATGATTGATAAATTTTGTCTGTCTCTTCGACCATAGTTTCATATATGGTGGAAAATGTGGCATGAGGTAGCTGTTGAAATGCACCTGATATCTGACAATATACTTCGCTATAATAAAAAACCTACTATGTTAAATAATTTAGAATATCAGTATTATAAATTTGTGGAGAGACGTGTATGTCTTAAAATTTATGCAAGAATATGAAACACCAGAGCGAGAAAAAATGTCAGAAGAACTGCAGAGGAGCCTTGGGAGCCTTGACTCACCATCAGCAAAGCAGCCATGCTCGTCTCGGGGCAGAGGCTCCAGTATGGAATTCTTTCCATCGTGTATTTTCCACTGCAGGGTAAAATTGCCCGGGGCATCGCTTTCCAGATGCCATTCACGGAACTGATCGGGACTGCAATCATCGGAGACTACAACACGAAACAAAACACAATAAATGCAAGTATAAAAGAAACTATTATTATGTAAAGTTGCATTAATTTCATATTGCTTACTATGCATGCATGTTAAATGTATGCTTTTTTAAATCTGGATGCTCTTTAAAATGTAGAAGAATGCTACAAAAGTGGCATGTAAATAACATTTTCTTAGTGTATCTATAAGGATATGTTAGGTCTGGTGATATAAGATTTATGAACTTTCATCTGTTCATAAATTGTGTCATTTAGAAATACAAGAGATCAGAGTAGAAGAATGAATAATGTCTTGCCATTCGCATTTTTTTTATGTTCTTGCAAAATGTCACAGAAAAAGCGATGATAATTTGGTAAACAAATTGTAAAAAGCCAGAAATTCCTGGTAAGTTTATTTGAAAAATAAAATTTGTTAGTAAATTATGTTTCTCCGAGAATGCTTACTCGATCACATTAACGCAGGGAAAATAAACTCCGCTACCTTCTGAATCCAGCCCTCCTGAAAAGACGAAAGATTCGTCTTTTATGTCTATATACCATACAGACAAAGAGAAGACACTCTTACGCATTACATCCCCTTGACAGCCACTCAGTGGCGCCTGTTTTAAGCTGAGCGATACATCGACGAGGATGCTCGCATTTGAGTGGAGGTCGGGGGGGGGGGTATTGTAATGTGATCGTATACGTGTTCTCTGAGAAACACAATTTACTAACATTTGCTTTCTCTTTCGAATAGATTCCCCGATCGCATTATCGTTAGGAGAATAAATAATAGGAGGAGGGAACGCTGAGCATCCCACCTCTACCACAGGCACCCATCGAGGGAAGAATGGTTAGATTTCATATATGTAGGATAGCCCGCTCTCCTAACTTGAAAGCAGCACTGCCGACGGTCACGTGATCAGTGGCAACTACATCCGGCTAAGAAGAAATATAATCAACTCTTCTTACTGATAAATTTTCCGGGCGAATCCAGCGAAAGCGCTAAGCTACTGCCCATGAGGAGGTTGTGCTGATGTCAACTGGGTCTGGTGATCATCTGTACAGCAGCCACTGGACCCACCAGATTCAAATCTTGTCTCTGCGACGCTAGATCCCGGAGATAAAAATTCGAGAAGGTTGACTGTGTACGGCAGCCAACGGCTTCTATTATGCCTCGGATCGAAATGTTACAGTTGAAAGCAAGACTCGCAGAGATCGCTCTAATTTAATGAGCTGAAATTTTCATGAGGCGATTCTGATCTATTGAGGCTCCAGAGGACGCCGAACGTATAACCCACTTCAGCCACGATAATAACACTTGAGGGGTGATGTCCTCTTTCCCGGCTTTCACCAGGAGAAAGAGACGCGTTCTTGTTCCATGGCTTTTCTCTGTGCACTTCAAGTAATGCTTGAGGGCACGAACAGGGTCTTGCATGGTCTCTTCTCTCGACGTATATATCGAGGAGAGGAAGCGTATGATGACTCATTGATTACCCGCTGACGGTAATTCTAGTGGAAAAACCAGTATAATTGTGAACAAAAGCAACACTGACCTCTAATTATAAGTAAACAATTTGTTTACATCCTATAACCAAGGACAAAGTTAAATATGTAGGACAAAAGTTAAATATATAAAAATCATACACAACACCTCCACTCATAAAGAAAAAGAAAGATTTATGCAATAAAGCTTTCTTTTAAATATGTATCTGATACTATAATAATCAAAATTACATACGAAGATGTCTTATGCAAGACACTCAGCTTAATTACACAAAATAAAGCAATATAGTATTTCTATTCACGTGAGATGACATCTGCGATCACATTGTCTTTCCCCCTGATGTGTCGAATACCAATGTTATATTGCTGCAGTATTAAACCCATTCGCATCAATCTCCGATTTATATCTTTCATTTTGGTAATGAAAGTAAGGTGATTGTGATCACTGTATACAATAACTGGAGAAAGATCCGAGGTAACATACATTTCAAATGTTCTAAAAGCCAATATCAAAGTCAAACATTCCTTCTCAATTGTGGGATAACATTTCTGTTGCTTGTTTAGTTTTTTAAAACAATAACACACTGGATGATCCACACCAATTTTTGTCTTCTTGAATCAATACTCCACCAACCCCTACATCACTTGCATCAACAGTAATTTTAAATAATTGGCTGAAATGTGGTGGATAAAGAACTCTTGCATTCTTGTATGGCCTTTAATTTATCAAAGGATTCCTGATACTGGTCAGACCAATGAAACTTGAATTTCTTACTCAACAAATTTGTCAACGGTTCGGCAATTATGAACAAAATATGAACACAATTTCCGATAATATCCAGCCATACCTAAAAATAGCATCAGTTGCTTTTTACAAACAGGAATAGGGAATTGACAGTTATCCTTGAACTTAGTTTCTACAGGTTTAACTTGACCTTGTCCCTCAGTATGTTCTAAAAATGTGACACAAGCATGTCAAAACTTACTTTTGCTTAAATTAATCGTCAGATTTGCATCACTGAACCGATCGAAGAATTTCCGAATGGTTTCCAAGTGATCTTCCCAGGTGTCGTTGTAGATAATGACGTCATCGATGTACGCGTCACAATTATCTAGACTAGATGTTATCATGTTCATAAGACGCTGGAATGTTGCCGGAGAATTTTCCGTATCAAAAGGCATCACTTTATATTGATAAAGCCCATTTGGAGTTACAAATGCCGAAATTTCTTTTGCGCTTTCCGTGAATGGAGTTTGACAGAATTCTTTTAAAAGATCAAACTTGGTGACATATTTCGCATTTCCAATTTTATAAATGCAATCATCTATTCTTGGCATTGGTGACTCTGTTGACTTTTATATAGTCAGTACACATGCGAAATGAATGATCTGGCTTAGGCACAAGAATACATGGTGAACTTTATAGAATCAAGTTACTTTTAATTGTTTCAATAAAATCATTCTCCAGTAAATATTGAATTTCTTTCTTCAACTATTCCTGCTTGAGAGGATTCATCATGTACGGATGCTGTTTCACATGCGTAGAATCTACAATGCCAGCATCATGATATATTTTATTTGTTCGTATAGGAACACCAGGAAACAAGTGCTCATACTCATGTAATAGCTGTTTGGTTTGATTTCTTTCCTTTTATTGTAGATGTGAAAGTTTCTGGTCCAGATTGTGTAATATTTCTGAATTCCGAAGGTCGGTTAAACCAGAATAACAGTACTACAGTCAGATTGTATTCCATCGTTGACATCCTCATTGTGTGGGACAGGAACAACTAAAGTAATTGAATAATTAACTGGAATATCTCTGTCAAACTACTCCTTTAACATATTTATGTGACAAAGTTGTTTCTGTTTCCGCTTCCGGGAGTTTTAATGATATAATTTAGGTCATTTACTTTCTTTTCAAGGATATAAGGACCACACAATTTAGCCCGAAGAGGATTTTTAGGTATGGCCAAGAGAGCCAAAACTTTCTCACCGGGCTGAAAACTCCTTTCCTGTGTATTTATGTCATACCTGAGTTTCATTTTTTAATTGAGTAATGTGGAGATTAGTTCTTGCTGCCTCACAAGCCTTTGACAACTTATATTTGAAATCAGAGACATAGTCAGGAAGATTAATCTTTGGATCTTCATTTGAGAGAAGTTTTTCTTTTAATAACTTCAATCATCCACGGACAGTATGTCCAAAAACCAGTTAAAAGCGATTAAAACCCAATGGCTCTTGAACTCACTCCCTGACGGCAAACAACAACAAATTAACACTAGTCCAGGAATATTGTCTAAATTTTTGGGTCAAAGTAAACAAATTGCAATAAAAATTATTTTTGTGCAATGCATTTCTGCAAGATACCTAAAACATCAGACTAAAAGTATAGGAAAAAATATTTAGTGGAAGTATTGAAAATTTACATTATAATGTCATGTACCTTTGTACGTATATGCAAATCAGTCAGTCGCTGAAATCTCTATAAGTAGTCACTGATGCATTGATTTCAAGCTACTTTTAACATTTAACTTCATTGGATTTAAGTTTAGTGTGATAATGATATGCTTAAAACAAAAATAACAAAGATAATAATTTGTAAATGTTTAACACACTTACGATAAAGAGAAAAACATTGTCAGAGATATTAAGTTTCAAAACTTATCATCCAGTGTTGGTAATAGTTTTTCATTAGGTTGTAATATCACATAAACATTACTTGATATCAATATAATGCTTACTCTGTTAAGGCAAGATAATTGAAAATATCATTTACTGGAAACATTTATCAAATCAATAATGTGGAACTTGTACCAATACTAACACTGACGACGGCGGTGTCATGTGTAATTATTGTCAAATTATCTAACGTAATATCGAAATATTCACTATAAATAGAATTACTTGGAGCAGTCATATATATGAAAATGATACAAATCAACATGTCAGTCCTCATAATCTTCTTTCTCCTCCATATCACAGTCCATACGATGAGCATTAGTACAAGCAGAACCTCGATATTCACCGCAGGCAGGTGAACATTCAAGATTATGTTTGTGGCATGTGCATCTTGCAGTGCTACAATCAGTGTTACTGATGCATCTGATCATCTCCAACAGGCTGCTTGGTGCTGGTTGGGCTTCACTGGCGACAAGAAGAGCTCCTTGGACTTCTTTCCATCCCGACATAATGGGATCTAATTTATCATTACCTTGCCAGACTTGAACTTGATAGTAGACATGGACCGAGTGGTACTTGAAGGAAGCAGATGTTGGCGGCAGTGACCTCAATTGGACAAATGTTGAGGTCTTCTTTACCTTCTCACAGAAACGCTCATAACAAAGTCCATGTAAGGTATTAGTTGGTTTACTATTGTAAACAACAACCAAGGCTTTTTCTCCAGCCAAAACCACATCATCAGCAGCAGAGTTGGAATTGTTGAAAACCTTTGCATACTCTTCAAGCTGCCTGATCTTCATTAGTCAACGCCTTTCCCAATTCCATGCAGTTAGGAGGTTGTATCACAACCGAGCAGAGCATGAATGAAGAGACGTTTTTGCAAGTTACCATGCCTAAGGAAGTCTTGGTGCTTTTGATGTTCCAGCTTCTGACTTTCCTCGAGGTACGCTTGGGTTATGGTTGAAATACTATTTCTCTGCTTTCCATGCTGGCATGATTACAAAGGAGCACAAGTATGTCAGTGTGATCAGCTACAACTAATACATCTCCGTGAGTGGCTGCATTAATTGCAGTCTGCACAATAAGAACATCTGAATCTCCAGGTGCATGTATGGTGTTACATCCGGCTTTTTCAAGACATTCTCCTAGCATGTATATGAAACGTTGTTTGTTCTCTTTGTCAAGAACACATTCTTGTTTACAGTGAGCAATGTTCTTGCATCACAGTAAATCGATACAGTTGTTCCTGTTGTTGTTGATCTTCTCACACGTATGACATCTTTCACTGATGCAACCTCTTTGTAATCGTCAAACATCCCTGAACATCTCCCATACATTCTTGTCACGTAGTTCACATACAAATTGCATATGTCTTGAAATATCGAGCCTTTATTCAAAGGCAAACGATGTAGTAAAGCTCCCCCATCTAAAACATACAATGGAAGACAAATGGAAGATTTTGTATTTTGACTGTCTTTTACTTCCTTCCACAACACATCAGCAAGTACTGCCTTGTTTGCCTGCCTCAATACATCTGATGTCTCAAACAAGGCGACAGGATAGCTGCAAACTTCGTACTTAAATAGTTCTTCCATGTCTGTGTTTTCGTTTCTGCCAACTAATGCCAATCTCAGAAAGAGAATTTCAGGGTCAATGTGGACGGCTTCATGATCAAGTTTAACCTCTATCTTGCTAATTAGCGCAATTGCCTGTTGACTCTTCTTGAAGAAATATTTGTAGATGTCCTGGCCTTTCATATATTCTATTATCTTCTGTCCAACAGCTGATGCTGTGTCCACGTTGACCGATTTCTGCGCCACCACTCCTCAGACTATGCTGTGGACAGACAGATCTTCACAACTGAATAGGTTCCTTGCCTTCAAGACCTGTACCAGTTTTTCAGTGTCGTTGCAGCCTCTCTCCTTCCTTGCATTAGATGTTTCCTTGTGTTGATCACTGGTTTGGAAGACTGACCTTGTAAATTCGTGCATGTCATGATTGATTTCAGTGCAAACTGGCACTGAATTGACCCAGACAACCCTCTGAAGTTCGGACATACCTCTACGTCTGGTAAGTCCTCCAGTGGTCTTAATGCTACACATCAGCACTTGCTTAATTATGAGGTCAGTGGAAAGACCTCCCCAGAATCTCTCACTACGTCGTACATCATGGTGTCCTTTCACAGAGGTTTCATACATACTTAGATGATTTGTTTCAAGATTTGTCATTTCTTGAAGATAAAAATAAACTGTCTTTGCAGAGAGATTGTACCCTGCTGCAGCAAAATAAGGGAGCATCTGTCCTATGGAAGACAAGTGGCGATTCCAGTTGGCAGTTATTTCTTCTCTTATGAAACTCTTTAGAATGTCAATCATGTCCATGTACTGCATCCATAATAGGCTTTTTCTGCTGCATTTGATTTGTTCTTATGTACTCTCCAATTTGCTTGATATAGCTAGGATTGTTTTCACATCTCTTTCGCTCATATCACTGCCTTGTATTACACTTGCATATATATATATTTGTTTGCTTCCGACATCAAAGCGTTGATTTCCCCTTCTCCCGATACAAACTGAGTGGCATCTTCTGTCACTTTTTCCTCATTAAAGGATTCACAAGCCTCCCCTTCAGACACTTCTATAAACTTCAAAAGTGTTAGCAACTAAAACGTTGATTCCAAAACAAGAATATTAAACGCAGCATCCACAAGAAAGTGACCCCTTCTAGCTCTTACAATGGCTTTTCCAGTCAACATGTGTTTAACTATATTGCTGCCATATACAATTTCAAGTATCTCTCGAAGACCAGAGCCATACATCAGGTGGAAAGCTCATTTCAGTGTGGAGTCCACCACGTTGTAGCACGACTGACTTCAAGGGGCTGTCATGTGGCTCGTTGCTTATGCTAGTATGAGCTTTCCACACAGCGGCTGGTCATATTGTTCTTTCAAGCTTGATTTGTCAAGAAGATCAGTGTACAAAAGATACATGACATATCACTTGAGTACATGTCAATCATTGGTAGGAATGTGATTGATGCTTTCTCTACATGAATCCTTTGATGAATCATTTGCATAAAGCCAGACCAACTGGGGCGTGGCCATTATAGGATGGGTGAGATCTTCCACAGTATATATGTAGGTGTTGCCTTGAAAAGCTCTGATTGGAGTCTTATTGCATTAAGGTCAGCAAAGGTGACAATATCGTGTGCCTTTGGAAAGGTATATGGTGTACATCTACTGTTCCAGCTGAAATAATAGCATCTGATGAAACATCACACCTTGGAACAGCTCTCGATACAAACTGACACGGACTCACTGCAGCTATCATTCCCATACCATGAAATGTTCTATAGATATCCAGAGTCCTTACATTATGATCCACATTGTCACCAACGTATTGAATGAACTGCTCTTCTGTTGTGACAGTTGCCTCTACTTGTGTTGCTACTGCACTTAACTTCACCATTTGAGCTACAAAAACCATGCTGGTGCAGAGAATCTGCGAGGAATCTTGACCCGAGATGAAGTTGCACAGCTAAGCCAGTTTGAAGAGGTGCATTGATAACATGCGGTCTAGCTGCTTGGACAATAGCGTGGCCAAGTGATGCTTTTTTCTGCTCTGTCTCTACCTGCCACTCACAGTCTCTCTGTCCTTAACTGACTGACACTATGCTGAATATGCCACTAGCCCCTCCCCTCCCCCTTACTATTCAGCATAGTTTTATACTGAAAATCAATGACAGAGTTAATCAATATTGCTGGATAGGACAAATTATCTATATATTCAATTATTTTATAGGATTAATTTATAGGTTATGATGAAGAGATTTACAAATCTGTGGCTTGACATTATTGAAAAAGCTACATTCTATGCAAAAAGTACGCCTACAAAATGTGAAAATTTCTAATATTTATACCAACTATGTTCCTATACTTTTAGTATGTTAATGTGGGGACCTTACCAAAACGGATTGTGAAAAAAGCATTCTTGTTGCAATTTTTTTGACTTTGCAGAAGATTATTCCTGGACTATATCCTCATTCCAATCCTTTACTGTATCAAAGCAATATGACCGAATCATATTCTTCAAAGTTAGATGAAATCTTTCTAGAGCTCCTTGACTTTCAGGATGATAGGCTTTAAACTGTAGGATGCCTAATTCATGCATAACTTGTTGGAAAATCCAGACATAAAATTTGACCCTTGATCAGATTGGACAAATTTGGGAAGGCCAACAAGTGTAAACAACTGTACTAAAGCTTTTACAATGGTTTTAGTTTTAATATTTCTCAAAGGAATTGCCTCAGGAAATCTTGTAGACGCACACATTATGGTCAACAAGTATTGGTTGCCTGACTTGGTCTTAGGTAAGGGACCGACACAGTCTACCATTATTCTGCTAAATGGTTCGTCAAAAGCAGGAATAGATTGCAGATGAGCCTTAGGTATCTTCTGATTGGGTTTTACTACCATTTGACAAGAGTGACGAGATCAGCAGTATTTAGAAACATCATTTTTAAGTTTCGGCCAATAAAAATGATTCAAGATCTTGTAAAAAGTCTTATTGACTACTAAATGATCAGCCAAGGGAGTTTCATGGGCTAGACTAAGAATTTCCTGTCGATATGACCTCGGAACGACAATTTGATAGCTCACTGACCACTCGTTACCAGTGGGTACCTCATGTGGTCTCCATTTTCTCATAAGGACCCCATTTTTCACAAAGTAACACACTGGAACTTGTGTGGCTTCAGTTTCACTAATAGCCCTCTGAAACAAACAGAAAATGTCAGGATCTTCTTCCTGTAAGACAACGAGTGATTGTCGTTTGTCACCCTAATTAGAATAGAGAGAATGAGTTCTAACAAGAGGATCACTGTGATCAATACCTTCTGATTGATCTATAGCCGGAGAGAACGTGACGTCATCAAAAGACTGACCAATAAACAAGTCAGCTAAAGGAATGATTTCCTGATCAACATCATTCTCAAGAGATCTTTTTGCCGTAGCTCTGGTAACTCTACGAGCAAGATACAAATCAGGGATTTCAATCTCAATAGGATCTACTTTTTGATCCAAACAAGGCTTGTCAGTTACAAGTGGATTAACCACGACCTTATATCCAGCTAAGGCATTGAATAGTAACAAACGGACACCTTCTATAGGTAAAGAAGTCACTGCCCCAACAGTTACAGGTCCGGAAACTAAGTCTGATGCCAAACTGAAACAATGCAGAGGAACATTTGCATAACCGAAATCTTCTTCCTGAATAAGTACACTTTCACTAGAAGAAGACTTCTCAGACAAAGATAAAGTACCTGATAACAAAGGACTCCGAGAAGCTCCTGTGTGCCTTAATATTTTAATAAGGATTGGTTTGGCAGAATCACCAATAAGTGATATAGAGCCTTCTGACATGAATGGTTCATAGGTCTCCAAAATAGAATCAGACTGGGGTTTATTTGACCCAACAAATGTATTGCTTTCAAAACAAGACCGTGACCTTAACCTTTTTTGAAATAAGAGCATATGGAATGGCTCTATCTTTATTCTATTGCTTAATTTTCCAACCCGAAGCAATCAGAAATGACATGCCCTTTCTTTTTACAATAAGTGCACGTACGAATAGATTAGGATTTCTGATGTGTCTTTTCAGATGTTTGATTTCGAACAGTTGTGCTGTTGTGAAATTTAGAAGTACTCGTTTGAGACCGAAAGGATTTTTTTTTTAAGATGAAACTGCTGAGAGGAAGACTTATTCACAAATGAAATTTTGTGACTCAAGGAATAATCATCAGCCATGCGAGCAGCATTTTCCAAAGTTTCCACTTTTTGCTCGTCAAGATAGGTCTTAACATCACTATGGATGCACCTCCTGAACTCTTCAATAAATACGAGCTGTCTGAGGTTATCGTAATTTTGATCAACCTTCTTGGCTGAGAACCACCTATCAAATAGTTGTTCTTTTTCCCTTGCAAATTCGACATGAGTTTGTCCAGTTTCTTTTGTATAATTTCTAAACTTTTGTCGATATGCCTCAGGTACCAACTCATAACCCTTCAAGATGTACTCTTTAACCACATCATAATCAGTGCTTTGTTGTTCTGACAGAGAGGTGTAGACTTAATGAGCTTTGCGAATAAGTACACTTTGTAATAACAATGTCCATTGTTCTAAGGGCCATTTTAAGTTTTCAGCAATTTTCTCAAAGTGAAGAAAATAATTATCTACTTCTTTTTCCTGAAAAGGGGGTACTAACCTAATATATTGGTAACATCAAAATCTGAACCTATATGTAAAGGGAGGTAGAGTGCTCCGCTTGTCAGTTCTAATTCTTTTAATTTATATTGCATTTTCCTTTCTTCTCTCTCACTCTCTCACTGTCTCTCCTTCTCCTCTCTCTGCATTTCCCTCCTCTCTCTCTCTCTCTCTCTCTCTCTCTCTCTGCATTTGTATTTTCCTCAACTTCTCCTCCTTCTGAATTTGTTGTTCCATCATTTCTTTCTGAAGCTGAAGCTTTGTTAATTCTAATTCCATTTGGTTTTTAGCTGTAATTCCCATAATTTCCTATCAAAACTAGATACAGACTTATCAATTAAACCCAAAGCACTATTATCCAAACTTTCCTTTCTCACCAAATATGGAATTAAAATATTCTTTATCTCTTGCTTTGTCAAAGACGCTTTCGCTTCAGAAAGATCATAATGTCTGGCAAGCTCTTGGAACTCGTCCTTTATCACAGACTCCAAGCCTACCTGGGTAGGACTTGAAACAAACTTCGCAACCTTAGATGACATTGTGAATGCTTGCTGGTTTCACTAAAGTTTTCTCAAATGGGTGAAATCAATATCTTTAGGAGAGAAAATGAAAATTCCTCAAAAAAGTCTATTTAAATTGTAATTTAAAGAAATTCAAATCCCGGACTAGCCCACAATTTCTGTTACGACTCTATGGCCTAAAAATATGTAACAGAAAGAAATCGAAACCAACAATGTAAATAAAATCAACAAGCAATTTATTTATTTGTTTCTAGACAGTTAAAGTGAAATTCAAAAGATACTTAAAATAACGTGAATTAAAGTCCAAATAATCCTAACTGTCCTAATCACAAGTCCAACAGTATATAATGTTCCCAATGAATTCTAATAGCCTTGAATGTCCCGATGTGCCAGTAGTCTTGAATGTCCTGATTTACCAGGTGTCTTGAATGTCGTGATGTACCACAATGATGTAATCCAGAATGTCTTTGAATGATTTTACAAAAATCCTAAAGTTATGGATTAATCCAAAAAAGTCGTAAAGTCTATGAGCACTTTAGTATATCCAATTAATATTTTAAGTTAATAATTCCTCTTTCTGAATTTGCTCTGATTTTCAGAACACAACTATAAATATCTGATTATTAAACCAAATTCTTTCAAGACTGATAGTTAGTATAGGAATGAAATACTGCTTACCAAACTTCCTATATATAAACACAGGTCACCTGACAGAAGTTTCGAGAAAAACATATGGCTTACCTCACAAATATCAGTAATTCTAGTGGAAAATCCAATATAGTTGTAAAAAAAAGCAACCCTGACCTCGAATTCTAAGTAAACAACTTGGTTACACCCTATAACCAAGGACGAAGGACAAAATTAAATATGTAGGACAAAAGTTAAACATGTAAACATTATACATAACAATAGGTCAGATGATTTGCCCCCTTCCCTACCCCCCACCCCCCGTTTGAGGAGGTATGCCACAACCACCGAGTTGTCCGACATGGTAAGGACTACTTTCCAGTATAGCGATTCTTCCAGACATGAAAAGCCTTGATTAGAGTCTTCATTTCCAGAAGGTTAATATAAAGAGGTAATTCCTCTGGGCCCTACTTGCCACTGACCGTGTCGAAGTATGACAACAAGTGGGCTCCCCGCCCGTACCACCTGGCGTCCGTAAATAATGTTATTTCCGGTTTGGGCTTTTCCAGAGAGATTCCTGCCGTGAGTCAAACTTTGTTGAGCCACTGGCGCATGAATAATACAACTTCTGCCATGATCCTGACTTTGTGATTGTGTTGAGCAGAATAGGGGCGACACTGGGCCAGCAGAGTCATCGGCAAGGCGCGCATGAAAAGGCGGCCAAGCAGAATCCGATTCGCTGCCGTATTCAGCATGCCTAGTCGTTACAGGAACTCTCTCGCTGTAATTAACTCCCTGTTGGAAATTGACTCTACGAGTTCGATAATCCGTAACACGCGTACACGAGGGAAACGATGTTGAGACTGGTTATAAACTCCATGCCAAGATTGACAAAACTCTGGGATGAGTCGAGATCCGACTTTTCCCCAGTTAACTAAAAGCCTTGGTAACTCAAAAGGGACAGGAGATCGTTCCTGCCCTTCACCAGAATAAAACTTACCGTATGTTTTTGGAGGATGCTGTCCAAATACACCGCAGCCGTTCTTAAGGAAGTCGACCGGAACAGGGTGACGACGTAGTTGATAAATTTTATGAAAACCCATGGACTTATGTTTATTACCAGATGGAAGCGCGCGGCCGGGTGAATAGGGACGTGGAAATATGCATCGTTCAAGTCTGGACTGATTGCAAATTCGTCCGTTTTGATGGATAGTCTGATCGATCGAGCCGTTTCCATCCGGACCTTTGGGGCTTCAATATATTTGTTCAGATGACTGAGGTCGATGATCAGCTTGAACTTTCCGTTGGCCCTTGACACTAGAAAGAGCCTAGAATAAAACCCCGGAGAGTTCGGTTTCCGAACAATGTCCACCACCCGCTTGTCTAGTAACGACCAGATCTTGTTTCTGCTTAATTAAGGCTTTCTGACGGAACGTCTGTCATGAAGAGGGAAGACGAAAGGGGAGGGCCTCGATAAAAGAAACCCGAAGTCACTCTGAAACAACTTGGATCGCCCATTCGTTTGGCAAAAATAGGTCGAGCCAACACTGATGGACAAGGAGTCTAGTGCCAACCGGTAGGCTGTCTGTGGGTGACAAGCACCTGGGTGTTATCTTACAGATATTAGACAGTTTCTTTTATAAGCAGCGTTCCTATATATGAAAGTACAGGCACGTCGATACATGTAGTTTACACCGACGTAATACTGCAGTTCGCGGGGTTAACAGGAGTGTTATCAGGCAAAGTTTATATAGTATACACTGATATCTTTGATTTATGTATTCGCTAGTGTGAAGAAAATATTCCTCATAACAAAATACGGCAATAGAGTAGTCACACATAGTAGAAACATGACTTTGTGGCTTCAGCCTTCAAAGGTTCAGAATGAAAATGTAAAGGACATACTCAGTAATTTAAGGCACCATACTGTGGATGCTATATGCAGTGCTTATCATGCAGAGTCCCAGTTTGAAATGAAATTTGTGAAACGAGTTGAATAATTTCGATCTTTTGAGAGCTTTTGGCGATCACAGATTTCAATTTTTCAACAAGCTTTATAAAATTTTATTTGAAATGAGCACTATTGATCATGTGGGGAAAATCTCAGATTTTTTCAAGAAAGTTGGATGTCTTTAAATCACATTCGGATACCTCGGACATTACACCCTTGCATTTTATAATGACATGGTGTCGTTTGCGATGTCATACCTTCGTAGTTTAACTAGTTGAATAATTATTAAAACAAGCAAAACTGAATGAGCTTAAACAACATCATATCGATGACATCATGTGATAATTTGCTGTATTACACTTGCCTGTAACGGGTAAGGTGCATCCTATTACATCAAACCGCATGGCGGGATGGTCATGCCACTCTTCAGGATGAATACGAACATACCCCGTTTCCAGTGGGCAAGGTAAATAGTTCACAACAACGTCCAATTTATCTCTGTTTCCTCGAAATATCTGTAGTAGTAGTAATCATAAGAATAAAAAGAAGAAGAAGAAGATAAAGAACAAAGACGAACGATGTAGAATCAAAACTCAGAAATGAACTTTTAAATAAACGAAAGTGTCATTCTTACTAACTCATTTTCCAAGTTAAAGTTGCATTAACTGCAAATTACGCTTACACAGCAAGCACATTTTCGATTGTATTATTCAGTTACTTATATAAGGTTTTGAACTTTAAAAAAAAATAAAGTTGACGTTTCAGACGGAAGAAATCGATGAACTATATTTCAAAAACATTCTGCAAGTCGTAAAATGTATTAGTTTGCTCCATTTCCTTTTCCAATGGCACCAATCCACATCCTTGTAGTAAGCATATCCGCTACTGGTCCACGTGGCTACTGAGTGATGGGTAAACCTGATAATATGTACCATTTGAGAGAAAAGAGCAAAACATGAACGTGACAAAGAATTGCAATTTACAGAGTGTTTTTCAGCGATCAACAGGATGGTTGGGATGTTCCAAAATATAAAATTGAGGCCGAATGTTACCGTGAAGTGACTGAAATTGAAAATCTTTTACACAATAGTTTGAATACACAATGATAATAACAATAAATATTATAATTCAATAACTGGGCAGAAATGCACATTTGCTCATTGTTTAGGATTACTATCGACGATTGTATTCACCAGCTCTGATGAAGTACATGTAGTTTTTCTCAATGTGTATTATTAAAAAAAAACATTAAAATAACACTGAATGCGCATATGTTGAGCAACTAACAGAACTTTTTCTACGCCCTTCAAATTTTCTTTAAACATAATATAAAATAAAAAAAGAACTCATAGAGCGTCACTTGGGTTAGAGTTTAGAACTGATTCAGTTTTATTCAACCTGATTTGCTTAAATTAAAAACAATCGATCATTCTTTGTGTGATTTATTCAAAATTGCGTTTTTTCTCAGGTTGTTCACTGATTATCAGATAAGGTGACCTCTGACCTTAGTTTTTCCTCCATGAAGTTTGACTTCCGATAGTAGGTAAACATATACTCAGAAGCACTACAGAGAGGCTATCAGATATTCTGATTATTTTGTCACTTTGAACACATCTTATTTCACTTCTTACACTCACAAGGTATGAGGAGTCTTAGAATGGATTACCCAAGAAATCAGACGAAATATATGCCAGAGATAGGAGTTTTACATGTCTTTCAAGAAAACGTCTCATATTAAGAAAGGAAACAATTCTTTAAAGTCAAACACCAAATAAAAAGGATGATAAAACTACCATACTGAAAGTTTGTAACAGTTCACTGGGTCTTGATAACACTCAAATAATGAGCATGCAGAATTATTATCTGTGCACTAAAAATTCCAAACAAAATGTAGTTTTATGAGGGTAAAACTAATTGTAATAATGTCATACTTACCTACCACTATTGTATTGCTTACCTTTCTGAGACGCAAAGTTCCACGTCCAAGCAACATGATTATACATAATACCTTCCACCTATTAGTAAGGAAGGTTCTAAAAATGATAAAAGAACCTGGTCCCAGTCTGACACCTGCGCCACAGTCCACATCCTGTTTCCTATCCTCTTTACTTGGACCCAAAGGACAAGGCATCAGAGCGGGGTGGGAGGAGGGAATCTTTGCAATAGTTTTACCCCCAAAATACTACGTTCTAATAGCAGTAGTACATTGCCTACCCCTATTGCATTGCTGAATTTGTCATTTAGGCAGGAGACTGATGGCCTCAGAAAACTGGTCTCAGAAAATATTTCACTTACCCTTACTACTGTAAACTGGTAGAATGTTGAGCCACGAGTTGTGCCGTTACAATCAAGCCCAACGAAAAGAAATGCATTCGTTTTCGAAGGTAAAATGAGGAGGAAGTAGTATGAGACCTTCAGAAGGGTATCTCATTACATCATCCAAGGATGCGCAAGAAGTATCGATAGCTCTAACTTCCTGGGCTTTAATCCTCATAAAAGAAAGGTACATTGATCAGCACCAGCACAGATACGGCTGAGACTGTGGATCTCGATAGGAAGTTAAGCTACTGAAGGTAGCTGATTCTTGGCCAGAAACCAGGGTTGGCAAAGAAGAGAAACCGAGTCATAAATGCCACTGAACAACCATCTTCTGCTGACAAGGCATGAAGCTCGCTCCTCCACCTCCTCGCCTTGGCTAAAGCGAGCAAGAAAACTGTCTCAAGAGTGAGATTCTGAAGGAAATTTCACTCAACAGATGTTTAGGGGATTTTGACAAAGCCTAAAGAACACACGATATATTACGTCTAGGCATTAATGAGCTAGAAACCGGTCTCTGAAGCCCAAATTACCTAATGAAATCGGAAAGATGAGGATTCGAGCCGATGGCAGGACCTCTGGAGACTTGAGTGTATTTCAGAGGGCCATCCTATAGCCCTTAATAGTGAACACCGAACATTCTCTCTCCTCGAAAAGAAAAAGAAGTCGTCCACTGCGTTAAAGAGGGACAGCTAGGATCGACGCGTTTCCTACTGCACCAATCACAGAAGATTGTCCACTCTGTATTGTACACCCTCTGTAGTAGCCTCATGGGCTCACCTACTAACAGGTCGAGGAGATCGCTGAACCACGAATGTAGGGGTTGTTGTGTGACTATGTAGGAACAAACACAAGATATTCTCTACACTACTTTTATTATATACAGACAAAGCTATTAACTAAAGGAAGGCCCAACACCAAGTGAACATAAAGGTGGGAGAGTATAAAATAAATGATGTACATCACAAGCATTCTGTAATGAATTGGACTCTAATTAGACTGACCCTAGGTCTTACTAGCTTTAAAGCTGTGAACCTTGATCTGTGTCTCAAACTCCAATTACACATGGCTGTGCCCCATTAACTGATACTGCATCTCCCCCTCTGAGAACAATAAATCTGTGACCTGAAGAATCTGAATGTACTATATGTATATAGTTCTCGGTGCTATTCTTGATATGAACAGTTCTATCAGTCCTAAGGAAATGTAATAGAACATTTTAGCTTATACAATACACTTTACAAATCTAGACTTTTTGGCGGAATAACAATCCGATTTTATCTTGTCCTATAACTATGATTAGAACTTGTCTTTGGTGTTTCTGAAGAATTTTTTCCATTCCACAGATTGTTTTTCATGTCTACTTATTGTAGAGTCATCACCGCTCTCAATGTTGTTGTTCAAACCATCCTTGGCTTCATCATTTAACTGTTGCAAGGTTTTATTTTCCTGCACTCTTGTAGACCTTCTTCAAGGTAGCTGAATTAAATGTCGTCTGTTTCTGCGCAGATCATCCTCAGGGGTATGTACAAAGTATGATCGTGGAGACGATGCCTTTGACAGAACCACACCTGTCTTTTGCATATCCCTAACAAATACGTTATCACCTGGATCTAATTTGGGCATTTCGCGTGCGCGGAAACGACTATCAAAATGTCTCTTCTGATTTTCCTTTGCATGACTCTCAAAATTTCGAACCCTTTCTAAGTATGGCCAACATGGAGTTAGATTTGAGCTTGGGCTCGGTACGGTAGTCCCTAATTTACGACCCATTAAGAGTTCAGCTGAGCTGTAACCAGAATGTAGCGGTGTTGCACGATAGTGTAACAGAGCCAGATAGGGATCTTCTGCTTATTGTAACATCTTCTTTATTGTTTATACACATCTCTCTGCCTCCCCGTTGCTCTGGGGGTATTTTGGGCTACTAGTTTTATGCTCAAACCCATAGGTTTTCGCAAAAATTGCATATGCATCAGAACTAAATTGAGGTCCATTATCTGATATAAGAATCTCAGGAATCCCATGTCTGGCAAAAATAGACTTGAGGTGATTGATTACAGCTCCAGAGCTTGTAGCAGACAGCTTTTGTAGCTCAATAAACCTTGAAAAATAATCTACAACAAGCAATTATTGCTGACCTTTTAACTCAAACAAATCAGTACCAAGTTTTTGTCATGGCCTATCCGGAATTTTGGAAGGTATTAATGTCTCTGCAAGATCTAGACTATGCATTGCGCAAGTTTCACAACCTTTGACCTTAGCTTCAAGCTGTTTTGACAGTCCCATCCACCAAACTGATGACTTGGCCAACTCTCAGCACTTTGAAATTCCTTGGTGACCTACATGTAGTCGATCAAGTATTTCAGACTGCATCATTGATGGAATAACCAATCAACAACCCTTCATCAACAGTCCATCCTGAACTGTAAAATCACCACATAATGGCCAGTATGGTTACAGATTCTTTTTCAGCTGAAACTTGTGACGCCAACCTTTATTTACATAAACCATAATTTTGCTGCAAATAGCATCTCTAATCTGAGCTTGCCTTATCTCATGTAACCTTTTATTTGAGGCAGGTAGATCGGACAGAACCTGATCAACAAATGCCCTAGTTTCATTTTCCAATTCAGTGTCACCTTGTACACCATGAGAGATTGGAGCACGTGAAAGTGCATTAGCAGTTACAGGACTTTTCCCAGGAACATGGGATATTGTGAAGTGATACCGCATTAACCTCATTCTAAATCTTTGGATTCTGGGAGATAAATCCTCCAGATATTTTTAACTCAACAAAGGAACGAGGGGTTTGTGGTCAATTTCTATGTCAAACCTAAGAACTAGCCTATATATAGAAAAATTTTCACAAGGCCAAGTGACAGCCAAAGCTTCTTTCTCGATTTGAGCATATCTTTGCTCTGTGACAGACAACGACCTTGAAGCATACGCAACTGGCTTCAGTGTTTCATTTAGCTGTTTTTGTAACAATACAACCCCAAGGCCAAATGAGGATGCATCAGTTGACAAGACTGTCTGGTAGTTGGGATTGTATAGGGCTGACACTGGTGTAGAGCTAAGCTCCGAATTTACATCATGACTAGCTTTCTCAAAAGAAGGACCCCAGACCCACTCGGTGTTTTTACTGAGTAAATCTCGCAGCGGTTTTGTTTTTTAAGCTATGTTTTACGAGAATTTGCTTACTTGAGAGACATTTTTGGGTGGTTCCATTTCAATAAACTCGTGCGTTTTTTCTGGATCGGCCCTAATTACCGTGGAATCAATAATGTCCCCTACGAACTTCACCGAGGCTCTGGAAAATTCACATGTTTCATTGAGCTTAAATCCTGCCTTTTCAATTACACCCAAAACAATTTTCAACCGTTCATCATGCTCCGGTTGATCGCGCCCAAATACTAAAACGTCATCCATTTGACATACTACCCCCGAAATTCCCTCAAGAGTTTGGGGCATATGTTTCTGGAAAAATTCAGCTGCGGACGAAATTCCAAATGGTAGTCTGTTAAAGCAAAAACGACCAAAGGGCGTAATGAAAGTGCTTAAATCACTAATTGGACTCTAATTAGACTGACCCTAGGTCTTACTAGCTTTAAAGCTGTCAGCCTTTATCTGTCTCAAACTCCAATTACACATGGCTATGCCTCATTAGCTGATACTACAGGGGTCACAGGGGAGCTACCAGAATGAGCCGAGCAGTATAGATCCCGACATGGAGGAAGAGCACTTGTGGATTCAGTCTGAAAGGTGGGAAGGCCCACGCGAAAGGACATCCCCATTTAGACTGAAGGCATCCACTGCCCAGGCCCCATGATCTGGGACTGGGGAGACGAAAAAAGGAAGCTTGTTGTTCAGTCTCGTTGTACAAAAATCCACCAGAGGTCTCCCCCACAGTTGGAAAAGTAAATCTGCTACCGACTGGTGCAGAGACCAATTCCTAAGGATCGCACGGCCCGTTCTGAACAGACTGTCCGCCAAGATATTCCACTTGCCAGGAGTATTATGGACTCCGAAGCTGCCCAAAGGAGGAGGTTCCAAACTTCACTTCAGGTGATGGTGAAAATCGGATCCCAGGGGGATTCTTGCAGATAGCAAATTCTTGTCCTGTCGCCATAAGTAGACAATGGAGAGGGCTCAAGAAAATCTTCTCTAGGGGGACCAACTTCGCCGCGGAGTTCAGGGTCCCCAGGAACGAAAGGTAAAGACGGTCCAACAATGATGCCTTTTGTAGGAGAACTATTATGAGAGGCAGGATCTTGTGAATTCTGCCCAGGGGAACACGAACTCTGACTAGGCTTGTCAGGAAATGTATCCCCAAATAAACGAAATCCTGAGAAGGGACGAGATCCGACTTCTCTAGGTTCGGAATAAGCTCAAGAAGGGTTACTGTGGACCAACAAAGGGACAGGTCCTTCAGAAGGGAATCTCCGAGAACATCGTGCACCAACCAGTAGTCGAAATACTGGAGAATGGAAATAAATAGGAAGCTCATATGGGCTTCGACTACCCATATCACCCTGATAAAAGCTCTTGAAGCGGAAGCAAGTTCGAACGGCGAAGCTCGAAATTGGAATACCTCCTGGCCGAGGAGGTATATGCTGTGAGGAGGGAAGATGGGGTTGTGAAGATACGCATCTTGGAGATTGATGGAGACCAGTCGTAAGGCCTTATGGCTTTCCTGAGCGAAGTGGTAGTCTCCATCTTGAAGCCTTCTTCCCGAAGAAATTGTTCAAGGTGGCAATGTCAATTATGTGACACAAATTTCCGGCTTTTTTGTGAGGGGGGAAGATGGGGATGTGAAGATACGCATCGTAGCGATCTATGGAGACCGTCCAGTTGCAGGACCTTATGGCGTTCCTGAGCGAAGCAGTAGTCTCCATCTTATGAGACGCAACTTTCCGGCTTTCTTGAGACCAGAAACAATTTGGGAATGACACGCCGGAGCCTGGTCGTTTAATAACCCTTCTAATGTGCCCTTCTGCAGAAGAGTGTGCACCTCTTCCGCTAATTGCACCAACTTGGACTGGTGAAGGAAGATGGGGGGTGGTCCGATATAGCAGAGGATGTTCCCGGTACCGAAGTTGTAAGCCCTCCTTTAGAACAGAACTGAGCCAATGATCGCCCGTGATGCTCGACCAAGCCCTAAAAAAAATACGGTTATTTGAGGTCCTATGGGGACGTCGGGAAGAGACAAGCATAGCAGGAAAGGGCGCGAGTTCCTATGGACATGGACAAGGCATGCCTGAAGAACCGCTGGAGATAAAGTTTCCTCCTTCAGAAGAATGAAGAAGGCTGCCGAAAAAAGATCGGTCGGCATGCGAGGCAATAGTTACGAACGTAGTAGACTTAAGCTCCAGCGCCTCGGGAGTCTCGACCGGGAGGCGAGCTGATGTCCGTACTTTTTTTCTTTTAGAAATCCCCATTTGTGACTCATTAGAATCCAAAAGAGGGAGGGGGTTCAAGGGGCAAAGCAGGAGAGTGAACTCTATAGCTCGACGCTAAGACAAGCGATCGGAGAATAGTGGCAGGGGGGGTGGGGGGGCGGAAACCTTCTTATATTGCCTGGCAAATTGGTAGTCAATAGGAGACCTTGGGAAAGCTCCCGTACTATCGCGAAATGATGGACCAAAAGCAAATCTAGGTGCGATGCTGCCCCGGAGAGTCTCTTCAAACTGAATGGGATTTTCTTGTCCTCAGAGCCCGAAGGCTTTAAACACAAGTCTGGGATGTGGGGAAGAGAACGTCCGGATTGTTCCTCCTCCAATGCTTGGGCCGACTAGTGGGAGGAGGCAAGGGACCCGACGGGAGGGGGGCGGGCCGTCTCATTCAGTTCCTCGTCAAACTCGTTAGATACCACCAACACAGAAAGGACATCGTTGTCCTGTGCTCGCTCCTTAGGGGATGCAGGGCTTCCCATCCATACGTGTCTCTGTTGAGAGGGAGACTCGGGAATAAGGGTATTCTTGTCCATCAACTCCTCACGTTGAGTGATGGGACTGTCCTTGCTAAGAGACCTCTTAGGATAATGAAAATGCCTCTAAATCTTCCTAGGTAGCTTGAGAGAAGAGGACCTACCCCCCCCCTCCTCTTTGTTTTGCTCCACTTCAGCAGACGAAGCAGGCCCGCATCCTGCAATATACTATCTTTTCTGAGACCAAGGCATGAGCATCTATGGCGCCATGAAGGAGAAGGAAGATTCCCTTCCCCACATCCCGTACAGATTGAAAGGGACGTAGGGAAGGGGGAGGGATGCCGATCGATCGATAGCATAGCGACGGGAGGAGGTATCGACCCAATCTCTGTCCCAGACCGATGATGGGAATCCATTGACCAGTGACCGGTGCTGGACGACAATCGATGATCGGTCAGGCAACAACGATCTGATGGAAGGGCTCTCATCAGTAGAAAGAAAGCCGGATTGCTGCTCTCCCTTCCCAGGACGCACGATCTATTCTGCGCCTTCACCGGGTCACCGTCCTTGAGAGCGTGCTGCTCACGCCCTAACCGGGTGTGCACTCACTCTCTTCCAGTGTTTTTCCTCCTTTGAGAGGGTGCTACTCACGCCCTAACCGGGGAGGAGAGGGGGGCGTACTCACTCTCTTCCGGTGTTTTTCCTCCCTTGGTAGGAACCCAAGATTGATCCCTATCAAGTAGTGCTTGCATAGGTCTGATCTTCAGGGACCCTTAGGCCTTATGACGAGTCCCGCAGGACTCAAATATTCCTGCCCTACAGGGGCACTGCTTTTCTCCAACACAGAGAAAGATCACATACCCTCCTGGGATCGAGGAGTAAGAGATCCCATACTCTCCTGTGATCAAGGAGCCTATTTCTTAGTCCCGCATGACTCAGTACATTCCTGTCCCACAGGGGCATTACTTTTCTGTAACACAGACAAAGATCCTATGCCCTCCTGGGATCGAGGAGTCTTATTATTTTAAAAATATTTTAATGGAACATTTAGATGAAAAAAGGAATAAAATTGTACTGCCAAAGCAAGTACTATGGAGTAAAATGCCAGAACTAAAAAAAGTGTAGCAATACTTACCCTATGCAACAACTTAATAATTGTACTGCCGAAGCAGTTACTTATAAAATACAATTCCGGAACTCAAACAAGGAACAACAGAACAGACAACTGTAAGTACGTACGCAACCTGTGCAAGCTAAGCAAGAGGTCTGGAAATCTCACAGGGCTGGCTTATTCCCACACCTTGCTACATTATACATAGAAAAAGAAATACTTATACAAAAGAAACAAAATCCAGAACTAAAATTGGGTAGGAAATACTTACCCTATCACCGGTACTATGAAGGAGAATATAATTAACTATAGCACCGCCTTCCCTAGCAGGGTGCATTCCTTAGCTTTAAAAAAATAATGAAATAACAAAATAATGTAAAAATAACACCAGAATGTAGCAATGAATATGGGGACTAAAACTAGAACGAGCGAAATATATAAGTGGATTGCCAGAAAGTAGAAACCAACAGCAAAGGCAATTTTCGTCAAGCGAAATAGCGCACGTCTGACTGTGTACCATTCGTCCAAGGAAGGAGGATATGAAACAGGATATGGGCTGTGACGCTCGCGTCAGACTGGGACCAGATTCTTTTCTCAGTTCTAGAATCTTCCTTCCTAATAGGAGATAGGAATCGTGTATATTATGCGTCACGGAAAGGTAATCAATGCAATAGTGTATCAAAAAAATAAATAAAAAAATAAAATAAAATAAAATACAAAAATAATTTTAAAAAAACAAACTCTTTCCCTTTTTGAAATATTCCAGACGAAACCAATGCGTCCTTGCCACACTCCAGAAAGATGGTTAAATATTTATGCAAACAACTGCAAAAGCAAAAGCAATATGCTTAATAATATTCTGTCTGTTTTCACCCCCAAATTACCACATCGGCTGTTACATCTCTGTCTGCCAAGAGTGAAGGAACTTACTGATAGTTCAATCATTGATTCTTTCACTATATCCCCTCAACATGTGAATAGAATACCTGTCATGTCTGATGCAGAGATCTCCATTCCCGGCATCTACAAACTGCTCAAAAACCTTAATCCAGACAAAGCTGCCGGGCCAGAGAAGTTAAAACCGCTACAAATTAGTACACAAAATTAGTTGCTGCAAGCCTTCCATACTACATCCAGCCATGTAACCGAGTTTTCTGTTACTGTCATTATAACATCTTTAGGCAAATATATATTTCTAAAGATTACTACAAATAATCTTTATTTAATGCAACAATGGAATATTTCAATTTTCTGCCTGAAACTGCTGTGTTGCTGATTGACAAGCATCAGTTTAGATTGTCAGTCATCAGCTTCCAACACACACACACACACACACACACACACACACTTAATATTGATGCTCTACGTTGTTTTTAACCTGCTTTTATCTTATGCATACTTTAACCTTGCTAATCTTTCATTTTTTCCTCCACAACTATAAACGTTTTTCCTTTTTCTACTAATACGCTGCGAAAAATTCCCGCGATGATGTACAGTACTATCTAGAGATAGACAGATAATATACATCCACTTACCATGACCCGTCCATTTTGTCGTTTCATGGCCTGGTCCAACCGGTAATATGTATACTGATGTGCATGCACTGTACACGGTTTATGTGAGGAAGATAATTACTCTGTCATACTATGAACTTTATTTCTCAAGTGGACCAGGCTGATTATTAATATTATGCACCCTATTTCTTGAATGGACCAGGCCCATTATTAATATTCCATCGAAAGGTCAAAAACAAAGGTCATTCTGATCAACCTCTATCTTCGTTCTTTTCCACTTATATATAAATAAGAGGCTAATATAAAATTCATGCTAACAAAAGAGACAAAATAAAATCTCCCTGTCAAAATAAAATCTCCCTGACAAAATAAAATCTCCCTGTATTCCACTAGTAGAAATTTCTTATATATTTGTCACACTCTCAGACTTAAAAAAAATGTCAGAGAACAAGAAAATCATTGTTAGTATCACTCAAGGTTAAATATTGGAAAAGCTAACGACTCTTTAAACTAAGATCCATTCAGGTTTAATTTCTATGTCGTGACCAGTTGCCTAATTAGGCTCCCGCATTGTCGTATTTGCGGTAAATCTAATCCGTAAGAAGGAAGAAATTTTAAAAAAAGAAAATATGTCAAAAAAATCCATGAGTCTGTTTTCAGGAAGGATATTTTCCAACTGTGATATGTTATATGAGCGGTATTTGAAAAGTTCTGAATATTTTGATGTAATTTTTTTTTTTTTTTTTTTTTTGTTTCTTTGAATCTGTCAATAAATTTAATGTTAATCGATAGCCAAAATAACGTTCTATAAAATGATCTGCAGCTGCACGTGCAGCACCCCGGATACCTGCAGATATATGCATGTGACGTAACATAGGTAAATGACAGTGACCAAACAATGTCGGAGAAGGAGAACAATTCTGCTACTGAGCAAAGAGCATACTGTAAAATCCGGGTGTTCCTAATATACTCTTGACTGATATCAAGGCAGATTTGAATAAAGTTTACAAATGTAATTCTACGTCATATCCTACAAGTTTGAGGTGTATTCGTCGTTTTAAAGATGGTCGTGAATCCAAGGAAGACGACCCACGTTCTGGAAGACCGTTATCAGCGATTGGTGAGTGGGAAGTGACTGCTGTGAAGGGGACAATAGATGAAGACGCTCGATCCACAGTGGAAGATATTTCTTTTATCACAGGCATGAATTCGTCAGCTGTTGTAAATATTGTGAAAAATTATTAAAAGCTCAGAAAGATCTGTACAATATGTGCCAGACATATGTTGACAGCTGATCAGAAACAGTCTCGGACCAAACAGCTACTCGTCAAATATGAAAAGAGTGACCTGAGACGTTCGAATGATATTGTCACAGGCGACGAAACATGGATTTACTTGTTTTTAATTCTTTAAACCCGACTCGAGAGAAAATAATAAAGTTTGGATCGAGGAAAACGAGCAGAGACCACAAAGCTCTCGACGTAGTCGGACTGCCAAGAGAGTTCTATACGAATTATTTTTCGATGCAAAAGTCTCTGTCGTCCAGGTACCTGTTCCTGACTCGGCTAGTGTCAATGGATATTTTAATGCCTCCAAAGTGTTGCCAAAAGTTGTGGAGCACTACCGAACCACCCCTCTGCGCACCGGTACCTGAGGTATCCATCTACTCCATTACAACGCACCTGCGCATGAATCCGCCGTCGTGATAGACTTCCTGAAGGAGCACAGTATCCAAACTTTGCAACATCCCCCATACAGCCCTGATTTAGCTCCAAGTGGTTTTTGGTTGAATCCCGTTATCAAAGGTTCCCTGAGAGGCAGGCGATTTGAAAGCCGCCATGTGGTTGCAAGTGCAGTTTTCAGAGTATGAACAACATACCAGAAAGTGAATACAAAATGGCATTTAATAGTTAAATAATCAGACTGAGATAGTGAATAGAGGTGCATGAGGAGTAAATATGAAGGTATGCACTGATGTACTGTTGTTCACTAACAAAGAACTATGTTGTACAGCCCACTAATATATTCAGAACGTTTTAAATACCCCTCATATATGTTCAAACAATCTTATTATTCCCATTCATGTGTATATTTTTAGAATTGCAGCTTCTCCAATATCTTTTCAACATGAAAACATGCAAATGTTGACACGGTATATCTTTTTTTTTGGTATATAGGTGTCAATTTATAATTATAATTTAAGGTATATACCTTGCATTTCTCAATAGAAATCCAGTGGGTATGTGTATATAGCTGAGTGTTAAATTTCGTTTGCCCAGCGAGTGAGTTCTCATGTACTTCGAGTCCTTACCCTCGACTTTGTTCCAGCCTTTTGGGGGGATGAGCGCATGTCCGTGTGGCATTGGGCGCTGGTACATGAGAGCTAGGCGATAGTTGCCGTTACTCGAGGCATGGAAGTAGAAGATGCGCCACACGGGGGGCATAAGGGGGGCCCCATGTTAAATAAGGTCAAAATATTCGAGGTGTCCACTGGAAATTTAACATAGGTGCCATCTTGGTTCATAACAACATAGTAACAGTGTAGCATGAGGTAACGGTCTGCACTTGAACGGAAATACCATATTACATACGTTTATCATGCGTGGTGAGTCTGTCTATTTGTAACAGTGTAGCATGTCCCCACGGCTTTTCATTTAGAGTGTAAACCCTCCAAACACATCTAACATGCTACACTTTTACAAATAGACAGACTCGCCACACATGATAAACGTATAACGTAATATGGTATTTCTGTTCGAGTGCATACTGTCACCTCATGCTATGAACCAAGATGGCGCCTATGTTAAATTTCTCGCAGACACCTCGAATATTCTGACCTTTTTTAACATGGGGGCCCCCTTATGCCCTCTAGTGGCATCTTCTACTACTCATGCGTTCTATTCCTGCTTCCTGCTTGGAACGAATTATAACTCCTTAACCTTTTAGATTATATTCGTGTGATTATATATCTATATATATATATATATATATATATATATATATATATATATATATATATATATATATATATATATATATATATATATATATATATATACATATATATATATATATATATATATATATATATATATATATATATATATATATATTTAAATGTTCAATGTGAGTACCATCTCAGTTCAGTTGTAGTAGGACATCTTCAGAAACATAACCCCGTCCAGACTGTATGAGACAGTGTACGACTTTACATAGTGATTTCGAGGTGTTTTATCTGTTACGTCACTTCCATTACTTAATCTCCCTTGCGTTGCTATGGCACGGATGGTTGTCAGTGTAATTAAGTCTACCTGAAAATTAAAACCAGTATACCGTCATGTTATGTTGACTAGAAGATGATCCTTAATTCTCACTGGTGAAAAAAAGGAAATTTTGTCGGGAGAATGTTTTATTCTTTCAGTCAAAACTTTTTCACTTTCAGCTCATTTATCACAAGTCCTTTTTTCCTACCAGAAAATGGCAACGATTAAGTATTCCTGTTTTTCCCGTAGCCGTGATAAAAATTACTGAAAAGAGCAAGAGGTGTTCCGATTAATAAATGCGACAGGGCCACAAAATCTCTCAAGCGTTGTGTGAAGGAATTCCAATGAAAAAATAAGAGGAGCTTTCAGTTTATATAGAAACCGGATCATGAATGTACACGAAGCAGTGCGATGTCTATTGAAAACTAAAATATCTTGCTATGTATCAATTTTTAAAAATCCTGGAATGTAATTCGATAGATTTATCACCAATTTTGATTATCTTGAATAAAATTGGCTAAATAGGAAGATTTGGCTCTACTATTTTTATAGTGAGGTAAATTCATACCAGATAAAAGTATTCGGGGGAGGGGATGGAGGGGGGCAGAAACTTATACATATAACACCTCCACACCAATGCATAGTCTATCAGACAAGATTTTGCTTTATGAGAAATAGCGCCGTTAAATCTTTACATTCAGCATATTTTTCATGGAAAACAAGAGAAAAGTGATAAACGGGCAATAAACATTCTTAGATTGTTGAAAACTGATACGTAAGAAAGACTTTTGTTGTGGACATAGCACTGTTTTGTTTGCATTTGTGCCCCCTCTTGTGGATAACGAGCAAGTGTCTCTCACGATTGTATCGACAGAATTTCAAAACACAAGTGAGATATTGGTGGTCGTTAGGTGAGGAATAACACCGCGGCCAACCATGTCAATCAGAATATTACTTATATATATATATATATATATATATATATATATATATATATATATATATATATATATATATATACACACACACACACACACACGCCATATTAAATTATTGTGGCGAACACACACACGCACGCAATATTAAATTATTGTGGCGAACATATAGAGCATTAACGATTAACTTATAAAGTTGAGAAAGGATTTTAAGGTACATATAAATCCAATCATCTGAAGTCCATTTTTGAGTAGGGTCGAGTCGTCTTTATATGCGTCAGTTAGAGGTATCATTACATTAACATACGTTCCTTCAAAATTTCCTCCATTTTTCTACATTATTTGACAAAACCCAAGTACATTAGTGTTAAGTTCAGATGTAGCAAGATTATCTTACTTATATTAAGCACTAACTTGGATGTTAGGCACTAACTTGGATAATAGGCACTAACTTAGATGTTAGGCACTAACTTGGATGTTAGGCACTAACTTGGATGTTAGGCACTAACTTGGATATTTGGCACTAACTTGGATATTAGGCACTAACTTGGACATAACAGCATTGATTGGGTTGCATTTTCTGGAAATAGTTGCATTTGAATGAAATTACTAGAATTATTAGTACAAATAACCTTTCCGGAAGTGGCTGAATAACACCTATGCAAACAAAAGAGGATGAATATGTATGTATATATTAGGTTTTAACGGCATGTCAGCACAATAGTGGATATATGGTACAGATAAACGTTAAGCTCTAAAAATGCAACCATAAAGAACTGGAAAAAAATCTCTCGGAAGATAAACCCTTCCAAACAAACGTAAACATAAATATAAAGCAAAAGAAAAGAAAAAATTTGTGTAAAACTCAGTAAATATTGTTTTAGTCTGTAATGCTGCTTTCTGTTGAATTCAAGTAACGTTCTTCACTGGTAATTAAATTTCCAGGAAAAATTCAGTAAAACAATACTAATGATTTTCTTACAGACTTCAACAGAATGTAATAACAGCTGATTGACTTAATTAAATTTCCAGGAAAAATTCAGTAAAACAATACTAATGATTTTCTTACAGACTTCAACAGAATGTAATAACAGCTGATTGACTTAATTAAATTTCCAGGAAAAATTCAGTAAAACAATACTAATGATTTTCTTACAGACTTCAACTGAATGTAATAACAGCTGATTGGCTTAATTAAATTTCCAGGAAAAATTCAGTAAAACAATACTAATGATTTTCTTACAGACTTCAACAGAATGTAATAACAGCTGATTGACTTAATTAAATTTCCAGGAAAAATTCAGTAAAACAATACTAATGATTTTCTTACAGACTTCAACAGAATGTAATAACAGCTGATTGACTTAATTAAATTTCCAGGAAAAATTCAGTAAAACAATACTAATGATTTTCTTACAGACTTCAACAGAATGTAATAACAGCTGATTGGCTTAATTAAATTTCCAGGAAAAATTCAGTAAAACAATACTAATGATTTTCTTACAGACTTCAACAGAATGTAATAACAGCTGATTGGCTTAATTAAATTTCCAGGAAAAATTCAGTAAAACAATACTAATGATTTTCTTACAGACTTCAACAGAATGTAAAAACAGCTGATTGACTTAATTAAATTTCCAGGAAAAATTCAGTAAAACAATACTAATGATTTTCTTACAGACTTCAACAGAATGTAATAACAGCTGATTGACTTAATTAAATTTCCAGGAAAAATTCAGTAAAACAATACTAATGATTTTCTTACAGACTTCAACAGAATGTAATAACAGCTGATTGGCTTAATTAAATTTCCAGGAAAAATTCAGTAAAACAATACTAATGATTTTCTTACAGACTTCAACAGAATGTAATAACAGCTGATTGACTTAATTAAATTTCCAGGAAAAATTCAGTAAAACAATACTAATGATTTTCTTACAGACTTCAACAGAATGTAATAACAGCTGATTGACTTAATTAAATTTCCAGGAAAAATTCAGTAAAACAATACTAATGATTTTCTTACAGACTTCAACAGAATGTAATAACAGCTGATTGGCTTAATTAAATTTCCAGGAAAAATTCAGTAAAACAATACTAATGATTTTCTTACAGACTTCAACAGAATGTAATAACAGCTGATTGACTTAATTAAATTTCCAGGAAAAATTCAGTAAAACAATACTAATGATTTTCTTACAGACGTCAACAGAATGTAATAACAGCTGATTGGCTTAATTAAATTTCCAGGAACAATTCAGTAAAACAATACTAATGATTTTCTTACAGACTTCAACAGAATGTAATAACAGCTGATTGGCTCAATTAATGTAGTGATTTTTTTTATACTCAATGATGTAGGAATTTTTTTTTTGTTTGTTTTTTGCAACATTCTTAATCAGGCTAGTTGAAACAAGCCAAACAGTTTCTAAGTATTTTAACAGTTAATGAATAGAAAGTTATCGCGAACAAACACACACACAAATATAAATAAACTGATTTTTGTTCTCATCCACAAGGTTTTTAGAAAAGTTTACTCTCAGTTGGCCTCTTTTACTTTTGCTTTAAGGAAATACAGTAAAACCGCTTATTGCGACCACCTTAGAAAATAAAGAGCACTCCCCAATATCAACGGTGGTTGTATAGTCCCACTAACCATTTGAAGAAACAAACTTGTGCTCCAAAAATAAGATTATCTCCCATGTGAGATCACCTTTTCCTGTCAGAAGGGAGGTCTAATTTCTAAGTTAGTGGTGTGCTGGGGTGGTACTGGGATGATGGTATGCAATTTTACTTTAGCTGTAACAATTTATTTCCAATACGTTCTTCGTCACGTACGCGTATCACGATGTATACGACCTGACCGAAAGGTCGGTTTGAAACATACAACTGTATACAGACCTCACTTAACGAACTAGACCGTTAACAAGGCAAAGTGTAGCGCACGTGCTCTCGGAATCCGAGTGTCGCCGGCAGACTTGTGACCGACCTAAAACCTGTTATACCCCAAAAGTGTAAATACTGCTTCCAGCCAGGGGTGTTGGCGGCTAGTATCGTGGGAAGAGGACCCCTATTTATACCAGGACCGAGGACCCCTATTTACACCAGGATCGAGCGAAAAGTCGGTATCAATCGTGCCTGAGTTACCCTAGGGTCGTCATTGACAAACAAAACATTCTTAGCATTCACTGGCACTTTTCCAGTGTCTGTCGGTGATTTCCAAACGAGCAATACCCCACCAGCGTAAACTTTCTCAGATCAAAATATCTTCCAACAAACCAAGATTAGACTATTGCATTCTTCTCGCCAGCGAAGTCGAATCACACATTAATCCATTATCTCGATTGTAAATAATGATTGTTGTTGTTGTTGTTGTTGTTGTTGTGGGTTTAACGCCATTTTTCAGCACATGAAAGTCTATACACGGCGGCCAGTATATTTGGTGGAGGAAGAACCCGGGAAGAACCACCGACCCGCGGGAAGCTACTGGCAAGCTTTCTCGAATACCCGCGTTAGCCGAGCCCGAGACTCGAACCCACGCAGACAGAGGTGAGATGTGTGAGTGATCTGTAAATGCGAGCGCCTTAGACCACTCGGCCACCCGGGGCCCTGTAAATAATGATAAGTAAACAAACCATGATTTGTCTCAGCTCGATGGCTTCAATTCATACTCTACAGACTTCTTGCGAATCAAGACAATTTACCGCCTTGACACTGTACAAACGCTACTATCCGATGAATCACCAATGATCACGGCCAATGTCGAACTGGCCTTGTGATGACGGTGCCGACACAATATTCCATACTCCCTATCCAGATAAGATGCCCAGCTTACACCACATCAGTAAGTTTCTTCTAAATGTATACAAGGAGAAGTCAATACTACCAATCTCTCTCTCTCTCTCTCTCTCTCTCTCTCTCTCTCTCTCTCTCTCTCTCTCTCTCTCTCTCTCTCTTTCTCCAATGATTGCTCGCAGAGAGCACGATCTCGCTTCCATAATAAGCAATGACCTTCCCCTATACAAAGTAGGGGGACATCGATCTGTGGACTGCATAACTATTCTACACCTCCAGAGTAACCCTATTACTCGCTGTGGAGCAGGCACGTGCAACCTACAGCCCGCGACCTGGTTTTATTTGGCTACATTTACATCATACGGGTACATTTAAAACTCGCTATCTGGCCCGCGCCCTTGAGGGTTGCACATGCCTGTTGTGGAGGAAGGCTCAAACTTCAGCCCCAGTAAGTATTGCAATCTACCTTTCAACGGCCGCTATGGCACTATGACGAGCCACCGAGTTGCGTCTCATGAAAAAACTGTTTTGACTATCGGTACATCTGCAAAACTTAGGGTCAGACTAACCTCCCATAACACAGACGGTAGAGTGGACACTTGATAGGTCCACCATATTGTAACAGTCTAGAGCGATATTGTCTCAAATAGTGTGTTTGCTGTATTCATTCTTACTACAATTCACACAATAAAACCAACGTCTCTTGCTACAACCGACTACTGCAGAATAACTCATTCTATTAAATTCAGATTTCAATGTGGGCTTCTTCGGTATAGGGTTCCACAGAAAGTTCTAAGAAAGGTTTTGATGAAATCATAGTAAGAGGATAATACTAATTGGATAGTTAACTCCCTTGAATTATTCCCCTTCTGTTTGTAGAACGAGTCCCGTGAGAATGACTCAGAATGACAACTGACACCTAATGATTAGATTATCGTTGGTTTAAAATATTTTCACAACACGGAAACCTCATAATTAAACAAACATCAATATCTCTCGAAATTACAAATGGAGACAGAAAAACAATGAATCCACGTTGTATTCTACGTCATAGTAAGATTTTTCAATTTGTGAGAATCTATTTTTATATTTTGTTCGAGTTAAACTGGTGTATGAGTTAAGAACAAAACAGTTTAAATATGAAATTTCTGGTACAGAATCTCCAATTGGCCTTCGAATCACCTAAATAAAACACTGGAACATACTGAGGTTGACATTTTGCTGTGCTCAGCATCCAGGCTTTATTCAGCCTGGTTTTAAATTATTGACAGAGTCTGTAATGACCACTCATCTAGTTATTCATTCCAGTGGTTTATAACGCTTGAACTGAATTATTGGGAGCGACGATTGTATAGTTTCTTTAAAGAAGGCACACTTCAAGGAAGGTAGGTCGAACTTTGCTGTCGTCGAGGAAAGTTGGTCTTTACCGGGATCTGATTTTGCTGTTTGTTCGAAGATATTACATGACACAGTGATCGACAGGTGGCTCTTGACACCTCATTGAATACCTTGCAATCACAAAGGGAAACTAAATTGCCCACAATTACGTGCACCACTAGATCTGCCAATAGGTTTTAGATTTTTCACACTCTTTGACTCTGATAGGTAAGAAATCGCCATCTCCTTGACCAATCACAGCTCCTTTGTAAGATATGGTACCTGCCCTTTATAGCTCTACCGGTCGATTGTGGAACTCGGTCTTTAATTTAAAATCATGACCTCTAGTTCTTGATTAAGATGATATTACAAGAATATCGAAACTAACATTGTAATTATCCATGGATAATAACAGTTGGACAGAAACCTCAGTCTTCGGTCACTACGGTCTACAAGAGTTTTCAGCCTCAGTTCATATGTCAAGTTTGTCAGACCTGTTACTAAACGTCTGCACTGAACATTTTTAATGGTTATTATATCCTTCTTGTGGTGTGTGTATCACCTATTGTAGTATATCCATCTTGTGGTGTGTGTGTGCCACAATATTGTTGTATATCCATCTTGTGGTGTGCGTGTGCCACATTATTGTTGTATATCCATCTTGTGGTGTGTGCTACCCTATTGTGGTATATCCATCTTGTGGTGTGCGTGTGCCACATTATTGTTGTATATCCATCTTGTGGTGTGCGTGTGCCACATTATTGTTGTATATCCATCTTGTGGTGTGTGTGCTACCCTATTGTTGTATATCCATCTTGTAGTGTGCGTGTCCCACATTATTGTTGTATATCCATCTTGTGGTGTGTGTGCCACTTTATTGTAGTATATCAATCTGGTTGTGTGTGTGCCACCCTATTGTAGTAAATCCATCTGGTGGTGTGTATGCCACCCTATTGTAGTATATCCATCTGGTGGTGTGTGTGCCACCCTATTGTAGTATATTACAGGAGTAGTCGTATCATACTTGTGTACATGGAGAAAAATGTGTTTTATTCCAATGCATCAAAATATCCTCTTGGTCAGTCCTAAACCGACAGGGTTTGCCTTCTCCGCACATAAAAGACTTAATCAAAAACCATTCACATAATACACCCTAATCAAAACCAAACAATCGTGTTAACACAGTGCGTGTGTACAGTATGGGGAAAACGAGTCGCGTTTTCGAAATCTCCACATCACTGAGTGTAACCAACACTGTTTGTGTCTGCAACACTGAGGTTTCCCAAAATCTCAACAAGCTGAACTGGTCAATCGAAGTGGATGTTGGTGGTAAGACAATCTAGGTGAATGTTGTTCGTGAGACAAGCCTAACTGGATAATCTAGATGATGCTGTTTATAAGACAAGCAGAACCGGACGATCTGGGTGGATGATGGGGGTAAGACAAGACGAACTGGACTATCTGGGTAGATGTTGATGATAAGACAAGCCGAAACCGGACAGTCTTAGTGGACATTGGTTGTAAGACAAAACTAAACTGGACAATCGAGGTGAATATTGGTGGTAAGACAATATCTAGGTGGATGTTCCTGGTAAGACAATCTAGGTGGATGTTCATTGTAAGATAAACTGAACTGGACAATCTAGGCGGATGTTGGTGGTAAGTCAATAATTTGACAGAGTTATGAGCTACAAACAACATGTTCATCATATTAGTTTAAAAATTGTTTGTAATAGGAAAGGCAGCTTTTAAGGACGTATTTATCGACTACAGGCATGTATCTACCCTATATGAAAACACGATGGATTTAACTATGCTGAAAAAAAATACAGAATGAATATTAGTAACAATTCCCAATTATCTGAAGTGGTATTTCGAATAATATAATACTCACATTAAACCCTCGCTATAACGAACGTCATTATTACGAATTCCTGGATATAACAAGCACCCACATACGCCCCAAGAGGGTACTTGTACTCAACCAAATACTTTGTATTAATGAAGTATTCGTTATAATGATCGAATTGCATCGACAAGAAATCTTTTGTAAGAGAGAGAGAGAGCGAGAGATTACTATACTTGTACGTATTCATGTTTATCCTTAGTTCTTACCACCCATCCATAGGTTGTCCAATTCAGTCTTCCGTTTCTCACAGAGAATCTTTCGTCTCCATCATGCGAGCTCTCACTCAACTGCCCATCCGGTACTGGGTGTTGCCCATCCGGTACTGGGTTTGGGCCGGAAAGAAAATATCTAGTACAAAATTGGAAATCTGAAGTTGGAAAATGCGAGAAATCAAGTGAAACTCAATTTATGTGTGTGGTTTTAACATATTGCAAGATTTTCAATTTTGCATTCCCTAAAGATTTTTTAAGTCAGAACTAAAATATATATCGTGTTTAAATAAGTAAAATGGATTATATATATTTAGCTTAGTTCATGCCGTGTCATGGATATACAGTGGATCTTACCCAAGTTACCAATTCAAATGGGACTTATGGAATGAGTCAAATAATTATCATCTTGTGCAAATCTTGGCGAAAAATAAAGTGTCTTTATTTGACGAGTTACATAAATTTAATTTTAAATTAACACAAATGTAATATTCTATTTATCACATGACGGAAAAGATAGAATTTATTGAAATATCGTGGTGACATACGTGTATATAGACTATGCATACAAGCCGCCCAACTCAGTCTCGATTTTTTTTTTAAATCGATGCATTAATAACGACTTTGGCACATGAGTCAACATTAATATTTCCAATGATTTTATGTTTTGTTATCATCTTCGAATTACTGTCGTCTAGTATATTCTACAGGTTTTGACACTTATCCAAAATATGCAGTATCCAAGTGGTTGGCGTACCTAATAATGTGACCAATACCTAACTTTACTTAACCATTTCAATCTGCACGATATCTAATCAATGTGTTTATAACACCAATTGTTCAGTTTTGATATGTCATTGCGCTTAATTTGTGATTTTTAGAGGACGCGTCCTCTTTATTAGATTTGGTTTTTGGCGGATGTTTGTTTTGGGGCTGTTTTTATTCTTTGCGTAGAAGAGTACTTCCTATGTTGGACTGTCTTTCTCATACTTACACAAAAAGATAAAATATAATAACTGAATACTGTACCCATCACACACTTCGTAAATTGAATAGAGTAGCTTACAGATATTGAATAGCTCATCTCTCAGGGTGTGAAACAACCTGATTTCCTTCAGCTTTCTTCGCTGAATCTTAACTGCTGAGCATGCGCAGCACTGCATCTAGTGAGCTGAGGTGTTTCGTTCATAGTGAAAGTTAAACTATAACCCGTCAACGGAAGCGGTGTAGGTGGATATGTTATTCTTATTTATTGGGAGAACATATATGAAGAAATAGAGACAAACAGTTTTATTTCCCTTAAAATGTGTATAATTTATTAAATATTATGAACTTATCAATGAAGATTATAAATAACCTATAATTAGAACTTGTCAGATATGCCTGCCAGTATCCAGACGATCAATCAATAGACGTTCCATTTCAGAATTAATATTGAATTATGCCCCTTTGTACAATTAATGTAGATATTTTGTTAAGATTGCCAAAAATTTTAATATCAGATTTTAAAATTAAAAATCTTGAAATTATTTTTCATTATTTTGATAACTAAATAGTTCGAAAGAAACACCATAGAGGTGATAGTACATTTTTAAATTGCACAATATTTATGTATTGATATTTTTGTCACTGTTCTACAAATAATAAATAAAATTACAAAATGTCAGTTCCGTTGTTATTGGTTATGCCATTTTCATTATAGATACAGCAGTGGGGACATAGAAAAGACCAGGCTGTTGTATATATATATAAGTAAAGTTGCCGCTGAGAAATAGAAATGAATAAATACTTTAAAGTGGGCTCAGTCGAACTAAACCAGATTTTGAGCGTGTGTTTTTGACATACCAAAAAAGCGGTGGTTTTGTTATATATATATATATATATATATATATATATATATATATATATATATATATATATATATATATATATATATATATATAGAGAGAGAGAGAGAGAGAGAGAGAGAGAGAGAGAGAGAGAGAGAGATAGATAGATAGATAGATAGATAGATAGATTTGTATCTTTTATCATGTAAATATGACAATAATATTTTATGAAAAAAACAAAAAACAGCTTCGTTGTGTATGTTACCATTGAGAAGTACAAATGCCCCAAAACATTGTCGGAAAAATACTTTAAAACGGATTGAGACCAATCAAACCAGTAATTGAGATTGTGTTTCTGACCCACACCAATAACAATAGAAGTCACCAAATAAAATAAATTTATAAATCAAGTTCATATAAAATCTAATTTAAATCTATTTCATAGATAGTATCCACACGGTGACTCCAATATGTTTCTTTTAACAGACTTTCCATTTCCGAATTAACAATATCAATTGCCTTAAATAAGAAATCTTGTAAATTATGGAACCTGTCATTAAAGTGTGTGGAGACATGAGATTTAAAAGATGGATCAATAAAGTTATTTATGCTTATGCTTTTAGATACTTGTGACGGGATTGTCCAACATATTTCTTTTTACAAGTTATCAAATAAATAACATGAGATGTTTGCAAAGTTAGTATTATAATGCATCTTAATTGTTTATTTGGTATTACTGCTACTGAAATAAGTACTTTGATTAACGAAACAACAATACGAACATCTGGGTCTATTATATTTAGTTTATGTACCATGACTTTTAAACATTTAACCCCCTTAACTAATTTAGTATTTCAATATGATAAAATGGTGAAATAATATGTCAGAACCAACATGCCCTACTCTCCAGTTATATTTTTCATACTTAATAGACTGTTCTGTATATTTAATTTATGATGTGTGTTTAAATCTTGTCCATGAAGGTAAGTTGTGCTTTAGATTCTGATCTCTTGTAAACAGATATGGTATAGATCAAGTGAAAATATGTATAAATAGGGATTTGGTAAACAAATAATTAATTCCTGTTTTAGATCAGTCAGTGAGAATTCATTTGAGATCAGATTTTACAGTTAGTGCCGTTCAAATCAGATATAATTCGAGAAGAATTATTTACTTAATACATTCATTGGAATTACTAAAGTGCTCATTGACTTTTGAATTAATACATTACTTTGGACATTTGTGAACTCATTCAAAGACATTCTGGATTGTATCATTGTATTATATGAGGACATTTAAGACTATTGGAACTCATTCGGAACATTCTATAGTTTGGATTTGTCATTAGAACATTTAGGATTATTTGGAATTTGATTCACAATATTGTAAGTATCTCTTGAATTTCACTCTGTATTATAAGGAAATACATTGCTTGTTGATATTACTTACATTGTTGGTTTCACTTTCTTTCTGTTACATATTTTTAAGACCTAGAGTCGTAACAAGACATACTTATATTTCATCTTCCCCTTCTATTATTATTTATGCTTATGTATATATGTTAAGTTCTTCCATTCAGATTTATTTCATCACTGTATTCCTTACGGAATATGTATACACTTACAAGGTAACGTAGGTAATAGCTACCTATACCTTCTGTAATTACATTTTTCCTTTTACTTCTGCTTCAATCATACTCTTCTTCATGCGATTATAAAACTTTCTCGTATGTGCTACCAAATATAAGACTTTTCTGTCCTATACCAAATATAAGACTTTCTGTCCTATACCAAATATAAGACTTTCTGTCCTATACCAAATATAAGACTTTCTGTTCTATACCAAATATAAGACTTTCTCTCCTATACCAAATATAAGACTTTCTGTTCTATACCAAATATAAGACTTTTCTGTCCTATACCAAATATAAGACTTTCTGTCCTATACCAAATATAAGACTTTCTGTTCTATACCAAATATAAGACTTTTCTGTCCTATACCAAATATAAGACTTTCTGTTCTGTACCAAATATAAGACTTTTCTGTCCTATACCAAATATAAGACTTTCTGTTCTATACCAAATATAAGACTTTCTGTCCTATACCAAATATAAGACTTTCTGTTCTATACCAAATATAAGACTTTTCTGTCCTATACCAAATATAAGACTTTCTGTTCTATACCAAATATAAGACTTTCTGTCCTATACCAAATATAAGACTTTCTGTTCTATACCAAATATAAGACTTTTCTGTCCTATACCAAATATAAGACTTTCTGTTCTATACCAAATATAAGACTTTCTGTCCTATACCAAATATAAGACTTTCTGTCCAATACCAAATATAAGACTTTCTGTCCTATACCAAGTATAAGACTTTTCTGTCCTATACCAAACAGCGCCATCACTTCGTATACAAAATAATGTGTTCAAAAATACCCTTCAAAACAAATCATGCAGCAAAAAATTCTATGTAACAAACAAAATTCCTTCCTGTTGTCACATTTCATGCATATTAACATAGTTACAACATTGTTACATCCCATTACTCCTGCGTCCTGTATTGGTACTTTTCTAAAGTACCAACCTTATTCTTATCTGTTCTTTAGTCGACTTGCTTCGAACACATGTTGACTTCCTTTGTTATGCGGTCTACTTCGGTAACGTTCAAAGAGTGCATGACTTAATACATATTCCGAACTATTGCTATTAGACACAAAGGTAAATACGGTATTTGCCTCGAAAGACGAAATTATTTTTTTTTTTTATCTGAGAGATAATTTTAATGTAATAATGTGTAAAATATTGATTTGGTCATTTCTTTATAGAATCAACTGTTTACATAATAGTTCGTGCTTGTTGGAGAAGATCCTAACCAACTTTGGGGGTTTGTGGGTTGTGGTTTGTGAGCTGCTGGTGGGGATTCAGCTCAGCAGCTTCCAAGCGATTCACATCACACATAGATTGTGAGTTTTGGGATTTATTTTAATTCAGCTTTATATCAATTCCATTTAAATAAGTATTATGCTACAGTTAAAGTGTTAAGTCAAGCTAGTGTTCTCCTTACAGATTTCTCATTTAACAAATTACAATCAGGTCATATTTTTCTTCCCTAATAAACTGTATTGCAGTTGAATCCATACATAGTAAATCTTATAAAATGTTCATTCTTTAAAAGTCGTATGATCATAATGAATTAATAAAATGGTGCTAATATTGACCACGACCTTGTGTGTGATTGTCATATACAGACCTGTACATCCAGACAATGATAATATTCTGGCCATTGTATAAAAACAAGAAGACCTTTATGATTATGATCTGGAACTTTATTGATGTGGTTCTTAATAAATAAATCCTCTTGTGTTATGGTTGAAAAGAAATCAAGATTTCGAGTTTCCTGTATTATCCACACCTCAGTCATTAGATAAGAAGCATACTTATCCATGGTACAGTACTCTGATGTAATGTTATCAGGGCTGAGCTCGGCCGTCATAATCAGTGGCGACACGAGGTTCGAGGCGCCCAGGGGCAATGTTATTTAGTGGCGCCCCTATTGAGGCCCCCGGAGGCAATGTTCTTTAGTGGCGCCCCTACTTTGCCACAGAGAACAGTTGGTATGCCAGTTGCCAACCTCCAACTCCACCCACCCCCTACGCCCGGGTTACAGCTGCAAAAAAAAGCTTCCGACGGCGTCCCCGCCCTAGCCCGGCGCCCGGGAAGCAATTGCCCCCTCCCGACTCCCCCCTCGCATCTCCACTGGTTACAATATGAAATGACTATGAAGTGCATTCGGATGCCTCGCATTAAGTTCATTAGCCATACATGACGCCATGAAATCATCTGTGATATCCTTAGGTGTTATTATACGTTGTGTAAATAAGGATATAGTGTGAATGTTTACAAACCTCAATAACACAATAGTCATGTGATAGGTTTAAAAAAGGTTTATGCTAACATTCTACTGAAACAAATCAAACAACAAGTAGTCAAGGGCATGCATGTCAAACACACGCTCAATGCATTCCGCTTAATCTCGTGAACTTCATTCCAAGGTCAAAAGGGTGAATAAATGTGTCACAGAATTAATTGTCTTTGTTTCATAATAAGGCATCCAGAGTATGAACAGAATCAATCCAAGGAAATATAGGCAAATGTAAACCTTTAATAGAAACCTGATTAAAAGCATTGTATGACTGTGAGCTTGACCATAGGGTCAAAGGGGCAAGCCAATGTATCAGAGAATACTTTGTCTTTTCTTCAAAATGAGAAGTATGAACAGAATCCATCAAGGGGTTTAGGAAGAATAAGCAAAGGAAAAACTTAAACCAATGAATTAAAACAAATCTTGTACGACTATGTTCTTGATCCCAAACAAATCTTCTATGACTATGTTCTTGAGCCCAAATCTTCTATGACTATGTTCTTGACCCCAAATCTTTTATGACTATGGTCTTGACCCCAAATCTTCTATGACTATGGTCTTGACCCCAAATCTTCTATGACTATGTTCTTGACCCCAAATCTTCTATGACTATGGTCTTGACCCCAAATCTTCTATGACTATGGTCTTGACACCAAATAGTCTATGACTATGGTCTTGACTCCAAACAAATCTTCTATGACTATGGTCTTGACCCCAAATATTCTATGACTATTCTATGACTATGGTCTTGACCCCAAATCTTCTATGACTATGGTATTGACCCCAAATCTTCTATGACTATGGACTTGACACCAAGATCAAAAGGATGAGCATGTGCGTCACTCCGTGAATTGTCTTTGCTTAAGCTACTGAGAAAATTCCGCTATGAACGTAATCCATAAATGGGTTTAGGAAATATATGTCGGAGCTAGAATTACACTAATCCCAGACATGCAAATGAACAAACTATAATCAAAACAGTAAAACAAAACAAATGTTTACGTCTCTGCCGACAGAAAAGGAAGCATATGTCTCACTTTTCCAATATCGTGATATCGACAGTAAAATAAATTAGACCCATGGATCAAACGTTGGTCTACAGATGGAACAGAAATTCGTCTTGTGTTCGATAAATACGTTTTGTATATTTTGCAGCGGAAAAGTGTACGATCCAGCAACTAAGGTAATCAAAGAAAAAAATATTCATTCTTTATGTTCATTTCATCATTTTCAAATTTTTTATTCAGTTTCGACTAAGTCGGGATTGGCAATAAGCTAGACCCATAAATACCCTCTCCCTGCACGTGACAGGTATTTTAACAGGCCAGGCCCGTAAATACTCTCTCCCTGCATCTGACACTATGATTTTACGAATAATAATATAATAACTTGTTACAGAAATAGAGAATATATAGAGCAGATATTATTGACATTAATATTTAAAATGTCAACAAGTTCTAACATGTTATATGAATATATTAAATTAGTAAGTAGTATAAAAAGAGTGAGTTCTGGCACTCTAAAATATTTGTAAAATTTCAACAATTTACACGTATCAGCAACCCAGCAAAGTTTCTGCCTCTTGAAATTGATTTATCACATATTTAGCAGACAAAATTTCTAATGTAACTAGAAACTCTCACGGTCTATACTACAAACAATCTACAGCATGCAAATGACGGAGCTAAATGATAAAGACATACACAGTCTTCTGAAAATGTGTATGGTTAAAAACAGACTGCTGAGCACATACCAGTTTTAATCTATTTAATAGCGGTCTGTTTTGATCTATATATTCTCTCACGTATTCACTCAGTTTTTATGCCCTGTCTTGTTAGTCGGTTTTTAGGCTTTACTAATGTGATAAAGGATTCGTTTGCCTTTTCTACAATGCTGTGATAGAATTATTTAATTATTTTCATTTGCAGCTTAACTCTCGTTTGTCTTCGAGATTTTCTGCTTCATTCATTGAGTTTAGCAAAGCTTCACCTTGAACATAACAATTATGTTTATAAAAGATCTATTGACCATCAAAGGGTATTCAACAGACTCCATTCAAGCCTCTTCATTTACAATTTACAGCAAATAAGCTAAGTTCCATCTCATTGCTTCAATCTCATACAAAAATGTTTTAAAGATATGGTTTTTCATAAAAAGCCGTTGTTAACCTGTGGTCGATATTTTTAATGTGCACCGACCCGGCACCTACTACTTCATTAGTTGATTCAGCTTGCATTTTGTCCCTTTTTTTTTTTTTTTTTTTTTTTAGTTTTTCCCGCCTGCCGCTTCGAATTTCTGAGGATGGCATTATATTTATTTTTATGCTTTAGTGGGTACCTAAATGGAGATGGTATACAAAACTCTCTCGCAATTTTATAAGTAACTGCTCCTTAGAACACCAGTATTTTATATGGATCCTGTCCTTTTCTTATTCTAAGAAGACGTTCAAAGTAACGATAGTTTATAATTTTGGGGGTGATATCTGCTATTTTTTACTGAAGTTATTCCATTAAAACACAATTTTTAGCAGCAGAAATATTCATTTCCTGAACCATTTTTGTAATATTTTGTACATTCATTGACTGTTTCAAACGCCTAATTTTAATAGCCGTAAGTAAATGTGTTATGCTACTAATCAATTTTTAAATTTTTTTTTTTTTTTTTTTTTCGCTAACCAAAACAAAATCAATTTTTGTCAATAATTGTTCTCCTGGAAAATAAAAACTCTTTGTACCATTTTTTTTTTATTTTTATTTTTTCTTGTTTTTTTTTTTTTTTGTTGAAGTATATTTTAACAGTTGTCTTTTTCCTGAAGTTTTCCATTTCTTTGCCAAATACAGAATTGTTCATCAATTTGAAGAAGTCCTTTACAAAATCGTGCTTGATTTTTTGTTTTAAACTCGTACTGAGCTCGATGTATGATTTTAGCCACGGTTTTTTGTTCGACAAGGACAACTCTATGAATCGTTTCTTTTTCAGCGTTAGCCCAATTGAAGTACAACTTTAAATTTATGTAGTAAATTGCACTTGGACCAGGCTTATACGCGAGTATATACGGTAGTCTTGTGAGGTGATACTTCTATATCTACTTTTAAAATGTACACATTTTCATTGTTATATTGTATTTCAAGAAGATGATATTCAATCGAGTTAATTTGTTCACTAGTTGCCTATTTAAACTTTTTTTTACTGGCATGTATTGGCACATAGCTAAATCATAAAGTAGTTTTGATCCAGGTACACGATAAAAGACTTTGGTTTAGACTTCTCACATTCACCTTCATGTTTAATTCTTCCGTTATCATCCTCGTAAATCTACGGTAAGATACAGCATATCAATATGGAATCGTGTAAGACACAGCATATCGATATGGAATCGTGTAAGATACAGCATATCGATATGGAATCGTGCCTATTTCTCCTCTTATTCTACTCTCGATCATCAGGAAAATATCGTAATCAGTTAATAGTTCAAGTTCTACACGTGCGCGCATTAAACTTGCACCGGGAGCAATGTAATAGTAAGCAGGGTGAAGTTTGTAGGTTTTGTTGTTGTTGTTGTTGTTGTTTTGTTTGTTTTTTCTTTAGGGGGTAGGGGTGTTTTTTTTTTTATTTAATCATTTCCAAATTCTTGAAATATATTGCATGGCGTTAGAGTGTCCTTAATTAGGGCCCAGGAAAATATTTCCCAAGTACTCGTCCCTGGGACGAGTGAGTTGCAATAGTTACTCGTCCATGTCCTCATTATACTCATTATACCCAACACAGTACACTTCTCCACTACACTGTTCACGCTTTTACTAAAGAACCGCAGGTACCAAACTTGATACTAAAATGGGTCAAATCCATGAAAATAGTATGTTCTAATACACAGCTCCTTAGATAAGAGTAAAATTATAGACAAGGTTCGTAAATCGAGAAAATGTGCTTTTGCACACGTAGCCCTTGATTTGTTAGTGGTGTTCGCGTTTACAGTAAAACCTTTAAGTAATCTCCTAATAAGGACAATCGTCTCATTCTAACAGTCAATACCAACTGAACTAGTACTTAATTAATTTTCTTGTTTCCTGCCAATTATTTTCTTTACATCTTCACACGTGACTCAACCTGGCTATAGGAGAGGTCTTGATCATTACCACCAGAAAATTTGTATTGATTGATTCTGTTCCAAAATGATCCTTTCTCTACAATTTTAATCGGATTTTGTCCTAAGTTTTGTCGTTTACGTTGTTTCCCAAGTCATACCGTACGTTGTTTCCTACAAAGTATTTGCTTATTTGCTTTGTACAGGCTCTGCTGTTTGCCTGCTGTTGAAATTTCTCTTGCCTTCGTTGTCTCTGTTGCAAGGATATAATACCACTTGTTATGATCTAATTATCTAATACGATCTGCTATGCTTTGTTGTAAGCATCTTAGATATTGTGCTTTGCTTCGTTTTGAGCATATAAGATGTTGTGCTTTGATCTGTTGAGTTTCAGCCTCATCAGGAACCTATCGTTCCCAAATGTTTATTTGAGTTCTTTTAGTTTGGTATTGTCTCGTACTTGTTTGGAATTTCTCTTGCATTTGCTGTCTTGGATGTTCGAGTCGCTGGGTCTCTTTCAACGTCTTTCATTTGCGAAATACATTTTTGAACTTTCAACCCGATTTTCCATTTCTGTTAAATCCTCTGACATATATTGAAAATTGTTTTTTTTTGCGAAAATTGTTATTTGCGAAAATATTCTTCGAACTTTCAACCGTATTAAACGAATTATTTTCTTATGTACCTTGAATGAATATACAAAGGTAATATTAGTATATACCAAATTTTATTCAAATCTGCTGAGCAGTTTTAAAGATATGGCCTATTAATTTCAAACATTCACAACAATGGCCCGGGCTACAAAAGTCGCCATGTTGGATATAGTTGTGAAGTCACTAAGTCACATCCGGTCTATTGCTGATATATTGGTCTGCAAATTCGTGGTTGCAATAAAGTTCCTTTGGAACTTTTAAACAATTACATATAACAATGATTTTAAACTATATAGTAAATAACAAATATTAATTCAGATCATGGATCTACACCAGGATGCAGTTTGTAAGTCTGTCTAATGTGTGCAACATACTCAGAAAAGCTACCGCTTTTCACTAAAGGTAGATAACTATAATTGATTCGTTACGTAAACTGTTATCAAAACACTCTAAGATGTTTACTTTCATACGAAATCAAATAATATCCAAATTAAATCCAATTTTCGAACAACTATCAAAACTTCGAACCACTTTCCACCAAATATCATCTTTACGCAAACCAGAATGAACTAAACAGCATCACATGTACGGACAATTACTGTTTTGACATATTAAAAGCTTAAAAATATGCCAATTGCAGAAAAGAGACAATAAATTATCCCTTATAAATGTGCTATAAAGCAATCCTCGAAAAATACTGAATTTTCTAAACATTTGACATTAATAAAATCAGTTAGTCACAAGCAGTTCGTTTTCCTTTAACACGTTCTTTTTTCTAATGCATTCTTTAATAATATAGCTTTTGATTTTAAATCCACTCTCATCGAGTTTTAATGAGTTTCCACATTTACACAGAACTGGTTTATTTTGTCTTGGTACTCTAACTCTTCTATTCCACTCTACCCTTGTTTTATTTAAATAAGTTTTTTTTATATCATCCATCCATCTTTCCTTATGAAAATGTATTTGGACATTTATGTTTATCACACTTTATGCAAGCCAATTTGATCTTTTTACGCAAAGGTTGATAGTCATTGCTACTGTTGACAACTGTATTGGTATTTATAACCATTAATTTATTAAACGTTCGTCCATATTTATCAATATAGGAAGTAAACGTGACTACCTAAAATTGCCTATTAGTAACTTTTAGTGCCTATCCAAGTGACTTTTATTGACTACCTAAGTCACTTATTTTATCACTGCTTCAATAGGTAGATTGCATAAACAGTGTCCTTACTGCCATCACCCTCTAAGGGGTAACTGAAATCTGTCACAGCATTTTACAAGCAAACATTCTGACAAAATGTAATTAAATTCAACTAAAAAAAGAAATCAAAGCCTTTAGAAGAGAAACGTCAAAAAGACAATACTAAACAAGCAGAGTTAAAAAAATTATGTTGAGGAAAGTCTTGAAAAAGCCGACAAAAATTACTACAGAAGAGGCCTTCGGTCTATTGTGTAGCGAATGAAAATTTAAAGTGAAAATAAAATAAAAACAGACATTTTCTTTCACAAGTTTGATAATATAGAAGGAAGTTTGGAAACAATAATTATATTATAGGACAAGAGTAGGAACAAATGTAGGATGACATGAAACAAATAAAAGAGGACCAAAAAAAAGGGAAAATAAATCACTTAAATTCAGAGAATAAGAGAAAATAGAAGACTAAATGATAAAGATTTTGTTGGGATCTTTTAAAATTTTCTCTTGCTATTAGCATCGGCTATATCATTTACCAACTTAAGACATGGGCGTAACCTGTAAAATATCACCTTGTTCAAAGTACAGAACGAGAAAGTATGCCAACTGCCCACGGTCACGTAGTGTCCGACACAAATGTTGTAAAAAGAAAATCACCTAAAAAAATCACCTTGTTCACAGTAGAAATTGAGAAAATGTGCTAAATGCACACGGTCTCGTAGTGTCTGACACAAATGTTGTAAAAAAATTACCTTGTTCAAAGTACAGAACGAGATAGTATGCCAACTGCCAACGGTCACGTAGTGTCCGGCACAAATGTTGTAAAAAAAATCACCTTGTTCACACTAGAAATTGAGAAAATGTGCCAAATGCACACGGTCTCGTAGTGTCTGACACAAATGTTGTCAACAAATTACCATGTTCAAGTTACAGAACGAGAAAGCATGCCAAATACACTCGGTCTCATAGTGTCTGACACAAATGCTAAGCCTGTGTCGTCAACACACGGAATGTACAGAACAACTGTAGAGCAAAATAATCGCCATCAAGTCCCTGAAATATATTAGGTGTACCTAAACATAACTAATGACTTGCTAAGCGTAGCAGAAGTCATACAGCATCTCTCTATCAATCTTTTTATCCAATATTAATTTCTAGTAAAATGTCAGAGAGAAACAATATCATTAACAAGACTTACCGACCAACGGTAGAGACAGGTTTAATTGTAAACTGTAATATGTTGTTCGAAAACCTATTCAATTTCAAGATTGGTCCTTCTTCTAAAATGTCTTTAAATGAGATTTTAAAATTTTTATTACCAGCAGCAATTTCTGACATCACTATAGACTTCTAGTTGAGCACTGTTTAATATCTACTAAATTTTTCTTTAGGCATCCGGTTTCGTGCTTTTCAATACTACATATTTAGATAGGCTTTGTCACAATATGTGCAACATCTTATGGCTTGCAAAGAGTCCGTAATGTATTTCATTTTGTGTGTAATCTACCAATGTGGGCGTTTCATTATCTAATGTATTTCATTTTGTGTGTAATCTACCTATGTGGGAGTTTAATTATCTAATGTGTTTCATTTTGTGTGTAATCTACCTATGTGGGAATTTAATTATCTAATGTATTTCATTTTGTGTGTAATCTACCTATGTGGAAGTTAAATTATCTAATGTATTTCATTTTGTGTGTAATCTACCTATGTGGGAATTTAATTATCTAATGTATTTCATTTTGTGTGTAATCTACCTATGTGGGAGTTTAATTATCTAATGTATTTCATTTTGTGTGTAATCTACCTATGTGGGAATTTAATTATCTAATGTATTTCATTTTGTGTGTAATCTACCTATGTGGAAGTTTAATTATCTAATGTATTTCATTTTGTGTGTAATCTACCTATGTGGGAGTTTAATTATCTAATGTATTTCATTTTGTGTGTAATCTACCTATGTGGGAATTTAATTCTCTCACCCTTTTGATTAAGTTAGATGATACTATAATGCCACCAGGAACAATCGTAATTTTGTCCTAATTTGTGTAAATTACATAAATTGCCTTACGGAATCTTTATGTTAGTGCCACTGATGATGTATTTATTTAGGTACAATTAGGGTTGTAATTTTGTATACTTTTAAACTATTTTAATAGTGTTATGTTTTCTATAATTGTGGACGTTTTAGTAAAATCTTTGGAAAATCTCGAATTAATCAGTCAACAAATTAAAATTATCAAATCACTTGATCACAGCATTATCGAAAAGACAAATGAATAATTTAATACAGTTGCAAAAGTCAAAAGAGCAAACTAATAAGAGACAGTATAGAAAGTTGATTGAATACGTGAGAGAACATAGAGGCCAAAAGACATCGCAATTAAAAAATTAATGTAAAACTGGTATCTGTTTAACAATCTGTCTTTAAATATACAAATTTTATAAAATTCATGTATGTCTTTATCATTTAACTCAGTCGTTTAGACAATGTAGATTGTGTGTAGTAGAGACCGTGGGAGTTTCTGGCATACTGTGGATTATGTGTAGTATAAACTGTGAGAGTTTCTGACATACTGTAGATTGTGTGTTGTATAGACCGTGGAATTTTCTGGCATACTGTAGATTGAGTGTAGTAGAGACCGTGGGAATTTCTGGCTTACAGTAGATTGTGTGTAGTAGAGACCGTTTGAGTTTCTGACACAGAGTAGATTGTGTGTAGTAGAGACCGTTGGAGTTTCTGGCATACTGTGGATTGTGTGTTGTATAAACCGTGAGCGTTTCTGGCATACTGTAGATTGTGTGTAGTATAGACCGCTTGAGTTTCTGGCATACAGTAGATTGTGTGTAGTAGAGACCGTGAGAGTTTCTGGAACACTGTATATGTGGTGGAGGAAGAACCCGGAGAGACCCCGAGAAGAACCACTGACACACGGGAAGCTTCCGGCAAGCTTTCTCACATATCCACATTGAGACTCGAACAAACGCGGACAGAGGTGAGATGTGAGTGATCTGTACAGGCTAGCGCCTTAGACCACCCGGGGTCCCTAGATGATTTGATACTTGAGCAGAGAAAATACATGCATATTTAAGAAGAGAAACAAAGAGTCATATCAAATTCAGAATTCTAGGTCTCTTGTTACAGAACTTTTTATTTCAAAAGTTATTTCCTCTTTACTACTTATAAAATGCTGAAAAAGAACAAAGTAATTAACAAATTTATGAGTGCATTCCCAACATCTACAACCTTTGATATAATATATAGCTATGGCCTACGGCATATATATATATATATATATATATATATATATATATATATATATATATATATATATATATATACATAGATAGATAGATAGATAGATATAGATATATATATATACTTGAATCAATGCGTATTTACTTCTATATAAAGACTACACGCTCATTAGAAGGCGATAGAGAAAACGTGCCTTCGGGTCTAAAATTTACATTTGAGATTTTGTGTTTTTCGAAAATAACTATTTTCCGAATATGATGCAGTTTATTTCACGCAGTTATCAGGACTATTAACAGAAATAGCGTAAAACCATAATGCAATAACGTTATTACATTTTATTATACACCCACCAATTTTCTACCCAAGAAAGAGCCAGGATTTTACCGTCATTTCCTACAAGCAGGAAAACGATACTATCGTTTTCCAAACCCGTATCACCATACTCTCAAACGAGGCTGAGACTACTTTATCCTCGAGGTTTCATGGTGACAATAGCAGCGCCCCTAGCGATGGAATGCCAACACTAGCAGTAAACACACCTCTCACGGAGACGTTAGTTAAGAAACCTTGCGTTATATGTAAAATATCTGAAAGGTCTAAACCATGTTTTTGTCACAACAACAATAAAAAAGCATTTTTTCCTTTATTTTGAAGTAGTAAAATATTGCCAAAATGTTCGTCTGTAACAAGATCATATTCGGAAATCGCGTACCAAAACATTACACTTGTACAATACAAACATTTACGAAAATTCATAAATGGTAACGTTAGTGAGTTTCCCGCATAATGGATGAATTTGAAATTATAAATGAGTAATATTCTCTACAACAAATCTGTACCATCAAGTTCCAACAATTTCTCCAATCCTGTTGTAAATAACTGTCAAAAAAATTTTGTTATTCCCGTGTCAAGTTCCAATCAGAGCCTCTCACAATGTGTCACCAGAAACAGTTCAACCGCATTCAACCTAGCCTCTGAAAGAAACTTCCAGTCATTCAGCTGGTGAAAACTTCCGTGATGCAACATTTCAGAACTGCACAATAACTCTAAATCACATATGTGAGTAGTCTGCCCTCAAGCGTCGATGAATTCGTGTTTTTGACAGTGATGGTAGTCAAACTGAGCGAGCGTCGTTTCACAAACTTCATTCATAAAACCATAAAACTAATATTCATGCGCATGTCAGCCTTTCAAAAAGTAATTCGGTTTATACTTTAAGATGAAGTTCGTGTTATAGAGGTTGAAATGTTTAGCAATTTCTTGTGTTTTTCAACCACATATAGTGATTTTATTAAATTATCTGAAAATTGAAAGGTATATAACAAAAATATCATTATCACAGTAATGCGATTTTGATTGCTAGATCACGTATCGTTGTCAGCATAAAAATCCGGATCATGACTCGCGTCGAGTCATGATCCGGATTTTCTAATGCTGACAACTCGACGTGATCTAGCAATCAAGATCGCGTTACTGTGATATTACTATATATAGAACGTCCTTCATATGACGTCCTTAACGTAGAGATTACAAATCATAAGAAAATTAGTAAAATTGACTTATTAATGTTGTCCTGTATGAGCAGGTGCCCTCTATACAGTGTTGTACGCTAAAGCAGGCTTTTATGTGTATTGCTTACCTGGTTTACAACTATGTTCGGTGATGTTGTATTTATAACCCGGGTTACACCAATGGCCTCCGTTTCGACAGGTAGAATTTCCCTCAATATAATTGGCGTCCGTGGTGCACGGCCATCCCAATGTAAGGTATGGGGAAATGAATTGTTAACTAATGTCTGTTTAATGCGCCATTACTGTCCATACAATTTATTGCTAAGCTTACTTTTATTGCTAAGCTTACTTGAGTTCATATAAGAGTACGAGCTCAGGGATTTGCATTTTACAATTTTAAAACTTACAATTAAAATATTGTGTTCATTGTAGACATCATTTTGTATGCATCTAACACAATAGGTTATTCATGCGGATAAAAGACAATAACAGTGATTACCCAGTCTAATAATATTAACCACGTGCCTACTGTGTGGTTGAATTGGTGCAATGGCTAAGGTCAGCACTACAATCCCATGCACGTCATGACACGTTGACCTTGGGTGGAAATCAATCACATCTTATCAATGTGCTATTGAATTTACTGAGTAAGACCTGTGTGGCTATTCTTCCAAAGTACTTGTTTGTGAACTATTGAAGTACAGAGTAAAAGTTTTAACAACTTTAAAAATTCTGGAAAAATCCATGATTTAATGCTGAAAGCAACTCGAAGTTTGTTGAAATCCCTGAGACATTTTTTGCTATCTAACTATAATCAGATCACCCACGCACGACAACAACATTGCAAGTTGGTAAGCGTTTGGGATAGAAACTGCCTTTGATTTCAATTAGAAAAATAATGCCTTTCGTGCTTAGACCTAACCTTTACTACAAATTTATGGAGGTTGGACCAAAGTGGCATACGTGCTAAAATGTTAATAGTTGTTGCTATTATTAACGCTTCATGCTTTATTCATGTAATTATGTTTTAAAATCCCATGAGTAATACACATCGCTGTTAGGATATTACACATTTTTCTTCACAAACTTAATCAATATTCTGATACAGCAATTACTGCATAATGATATTTTTCAAACAAGTAAATGTACTTTTGAAAAAACGAATTCTGAGTCCTACCAGTTAATAACATGATGTTTTATTACATTCTCAAAATCCCTTAAAAATTTTTTATTACGGTCAAGCTTTGCTATAAAACGCAATACATATTGTACCCATATTAGACAGAGCTCTATGACTGGAAGCAATTTTTTATATATGATTTATTGCATTTCTATTCCATTTTCCATATATATTACAGGGCTCGAAATTAACAGTAGTCGACTAGCCGGAGGCTAGTAAATTTCCTGTCGGAATAGTAGTTTTCATAATTGTAATAGTCGGATGGCTAGTAAAGTTTCAATTGTCACCAGCCCGCGTTTATTTACGCTGTTATAAGTAATTTTCGAAAATCTGAATGATTGGGCAATGTCCAAGTTCTCATTGAGCTAATCGCGTAAATCCCCGAGATTCAATTGCTCCCCTAGAGGAACAAATGAGAATTTTAAAATCGTATTTCAAAACGAGGCTGTATACGATTTTATAGATGTTGTTACTTTTATAAGGTAAAGCTGTATTTAAAAAACTGTTAGTCCTAGTTTCCTCTGACCTTTCCTACCCCATTTTAGATATTTTTACATTTATGTTGGTTGGATGGACACTGACAAAATTCAAGAATACCGGACATTCCCCTGCCAACCCCAAAGCACACACACAAAAATGATCACGTTCAGATCGATAGGCGTGTAACGTCAACCCAACCTAACCTATGTAAGGGCGTCATAATGACCAACACACGGATGGATCTGATAGGATCTTTGCATTCGCCAAGACGTAAAGAATGGTATACTCGCTATTTCTGAGAAGATAAATCATCTTCCTATCGATTTCACGCGGGTAGCGCTGGATGTAAGCTCGTTTAAGTTTGCTAGGCCCTGAAGTAAGCGGCTACCCGATGCCGACACCGCGCGGTTTCGAAGAATACCAACTTTTCGATAGGTCAAGAGCTCTGATCTCACACCCCAACATAAATGCAACATCAATGTCAGAATATCAAAAATGGGGATAGTAAAGGTCAGAGGAAACTCGGACTAAAAGACTGTAAACCAGACTTATGCACGTGTGCGCCATTGTAGTGCAATGGTCATCAGAATCCCTGTTGTGAGTAACCATTCTGTCTTTAAAGGACTAGCAACATGGAGATATGTATTTTGTTCAAAGGGTCGTGTCTGTTGTGAAAACATGCACAATGCCTATACTGCTATAATGAGAGATCTTCTCACCCTGCTTTGACTGTAGCATAATGGGTACTGCCTTAAATCTGTGGAGTTACGATATGTAATGACCAGTGTGAATGAGGTCTTTGTCGTTTTCTCTTATTAATTTATTTGTTTCTTTCCGAATGACAAGGCTCTTAAAACTGTTTACTGAATCCAGTATTTTTTTTACAGTTTAGTTCTGGAAAATCATTGTTTTTCTTGTAAACTTGTAGTGAATCTTTTAAAGTAACCTTGGTGGGTTTTTAAAGCAAGATTTGTACTTCTGAACTATGAATTATGGTGATATTTAAGAAATAGAAGTGTTGTTAATCTAGATACGTGTCTGACATTGTTTTGTGGTAAGGACTAGTGAAGATTCAGCAGGACTAGTAAATATCTCAATCTACTAGTCCTTCTGGCTACAAGGAATATATATATATATATATATATATATATATATATATATATATATATATATATATATATAACTGATTAATGCTCATAACACCAATGAATGATTCGAAGAGTTGACGGAATAAACAATTCATTTTTACATTTATCACCCCAACACACACCAAATAGTGTGTGTCTGTGTGTGTGTCTGTCTGTCTGTGTGTGTACCATTTACAGTGAGGTCCCAGACCTTATCATATTAAAAGAGGTTTGCACGAAGGCCGTAAACTTCAGCCAATGAATACTACTAAAGCAGTTTAAAATTTAAAAAATCTGGCGTAAATATATTAGTTTCTTCCTGTTGCAAAAAAATTATGAAAAAGGAGACAAGATGTCGATATGTTAAATTTGACAGTTATTAGTTTATAAAATGCACATTACTCTCATAAAAGAAAGAAACACCACCACCCCCCAAAAAATATGAACTAAGGAATGTATGTATGCATGTAGTAGCATTTTACGGTACCTCAGCACTATAGTGGCTATATGGTGCAAATAAAGGTAAAGTTCGAAAAATGTAAATACACTAAAAATGTAAATACACTAAATATGTAAATACACTAAATATGAAAATACACTAAAAATGTAAATACACTGAATATGTAAATACACTAAATATGTAAATACACTAAAAATGTAAATACACTAAATATGTAAATACACTAAAAATGTAAATACACTAAATATCTAAATACACTAAATATGTAAATACACTAAAAATGTAAATACACTAAATATGTAAATACACTAAAAATGTAAATAAACTAAATATGTAAATACACTAAATATGTAAATACACAAAATAAGAAAATAAATAATGAAAATCTAACTCTTATGTTAGGAATTGCATAACACCCCCACCTCCACCACCCCCCCACCCCCCACCTCCCCCCAAAAAAAAAATATTTATAAGGTCCGTATCAGAGGATTCTAGTTAATAAAAAATGGTCAAGGCGTCATTTATGTATTTATGGAGTGTCAATTTTCAAACGCAGAATAATAATGCGGAAGTTTGGGACTGAATAATTTGGTCCCAGAGCGATTTGTTTCAATTAATACATATTGGGTTATGAGCTTATAAATATTTATCTCGCTGTATGTTGAAAATAGAAAATAAACAACAATTTCCATGGAGCCATGAAGCTTAAGGATCTATTGGAAATATAAATAACCGCTCCGTATCTATGAAATAGCATACGCATTCGAGTTCCGTCGATATGGTAAGACAAGAAAAATAGTAAACCATGAAAAAAAATATCTTTCTGCAATTTTCATATAATAGTCCAAGAATCATATTTTTTAAGTACACGGTGTCAAGATAAATTGACAGTTTTACATCCCAGCACAATATTGGACCTTATATATTGATTACTTCTATCTTCAGTGGAGACATGAACATTACAGTATGGGAACCTGTACGCCCGGATTCATTTTTATTTTCTGGTAGATGTATAGGACTTTTGTATCTGGTGTTGATAACAATTTGTAGGAAATATAATGACAAAAAGTCGCACAGAATCAACGGAAATGAGATAAATTAGGCGCACAGTATACCAGGGTGACCACGAGAACTCGACAAAAAGATCCACAAATTCACCAAACAAGATCCACAATAATCCACATACTGAAAATCTTAAACTTCGCTGCGCCAAAGTTATGATATTTTAAGATTCAGGTGTGCGGAATAAGTGTTTTATAAATGTGTTTAGCATATTCATCTATGATATTTTCAGATTAATATTTAATAATTATATTAATATTTAATAATAATATTTAATACTTATTTAAGTATAAGTGTTTTATAAATTTGTTTAACATATTCATCTTTATATACTACACAAGCTCATATATATGTAATTTATCATCAGCGCAAAGTCAAACATTGTAAATTGTTTCAAGATTTCAAATTTCGCATTTATTGATAGAAAGCGCGGAGAAAATATCCGTATTTTTAAAAAAAAGAGGAATCACAAATGATGGGGAAATCCGCAAAATTACCATTTTCGCCGCAAATCCACAAAATCTTTTAAATATCCGCAGATTACGGAAAATCCATAGGTGTGGTCACCGTCGTGTACCGAAATAAGACAAAATCAGGCTCACAAATTACCGGAAAAATTAAATAGACGCACAGGATCCGATACTGTGAAAATTGTATTCAAGATTTGAATGTTCCAGCCGTGTACAGCTACAGACAATATGTATAGCTGGGAGCTGCGTGCTAAACGAAGAAAAAGAAAAACCACATGTACTATCTATTAAATGTGGAGGGGAAATAACGTCCTCTTGGAAATTACTATATTAGTCTGCTACATAATTGAATCATTACAACGTAATGACATGCACGTGTCTATAAAAAAAAAGGTCTGCAAGGAATATAGTGATTCGCCGTTTTATTTATTTTTAATTTAGTTTGGTTTGCCACTAAAAGACCAAAATAATGAACTAAATCAGTTTATGTATTAGTAATTCTTTGTTCAAATTACAATAATACGCTGGACATTCATGTTATAATTATTCATTAAAGGCATCAGCTTCCACCATGATAACAGGAGATTTTGCCTAGCATACATTGTATAGCCACAGTGATCAAGTACTGGATTGTACATGAAAATTAGGCTACAGTGACCCCCTTTTGATATATGGTGTTGCTCTGATTCAGATTCAACAGTACACAAAGTTACATAAACCTGCTAGCAAAGCGAAAGAACGCATAGAAGTGTTTAAAGTAGGTTACAGTGACCGTCATAAATAACCATGGCATAGCACTGGTAAAATTCCATCCACAATAAAAATTGTATTTGACGGCTCAATAGTATGTTTAAAATTAAGATCTACCGCAAATTATGACCGTAAAGTATGTCACAGTGTCCCATTTATGGTATTTCAGCATGGTTATTTCAACTGAAGGACATTAATCTTCAATTGAACTCATAAAACAGATCTGGGTCTATGCGGTTTGTAAGGACTAATCAGTAAAACAAACAACATAGACCCTGATCTGCCGCCTCATTATGCGCCGGTAGATCAGGGTCTACGTTGTTTTCATTTGGACCCGGCACATACGCGAGAATATACGGTAGCACTCATGCGCCAACGCACGAACACACACGGGCTGCGCTCATCTCCAAAACAGAGGATGGAAAAAGGCTGAAGGTAACGACTCGAGGTGCAAGAGAACTAGGCAAGCGGAATTTAACACTCAGCAATATGCACAAACCTACTTGATTTCTTATATTAATGCAATATATGCATATTCCCATCCATTTAAGTACATTTCTGCGTGTATTTTTAATCCATTTGTACAATAAAATCATATAATCTACAAGGACGGACTCAAATAACTTACTGCAGTCAAATTCTTCAATGTGCGACCATTTTCCATTTTCTTGACAAGTGGACAATACACTTTTTAAAGCTCCGTTGTAGCAGATATATTTGACTGTTCTCCCCACGGTATATTGATTTCCAAATATTTTCACGTTTGGAAGACCACTGTCTCTTGGCTTTCCACAACCTTTGAAGCAAAAAATGTAATATCTTATTAAAAATGGATAACGCACAAATTAAATGGTTGATAAAGGCAAGTCAATTTTACATATTATAATTCTTAATAACAGTATAATCATTAACAAGCAAAAAATAATTGACTTTCAAAATCTGATTTTTTTAAAAAAATCCAAGACAAGGCTCTATCATGTACGACGTGAACAAAAATATAAAAAATACACACTATAAATTGAAGTGACATAAATTTATGTAAATTTATAATATAATATCTATTAAAACTGTATATTGGGGACATTAGAGAGGCTCAGTTACTAATACTTACTCCCACTCTCAACTGGAGAAAGACGCAATTACTCTCACTTACTTACTCACTCATTCGCGAGAGACCTAGTTACGAAAACTCACTCACTCGCTCGCTCACTCACACACGAGAGAGAGAGAGAGAGTGTGTGCGTGTGTATGTTACATGTCTGGTTGAATGGTTGATTAAACTGGGCCTTCAAATCCGTGTATCTGTCACAGCCCTGGGCTTCGCAGGTCTGCGTAATGGCGAAAAAGGAATAATTTAATCATAGAATTTACATACTTTGTAATCTCTTGTTAATATTTAATTATAATATTCCTTCTGAGTAGACAGCCTAAATGAAAAATTATGCATTTTTATGTTACTCTCTCCTACTAATATTCCATAGTTATATTCAATTTGAATATTATAGACATATGCTCTGCCTCACTTTTATACTGCAACTCAAGTGTCTGGACATAAGAAATTATGATTGCTTCAAAATTTACCGTCTATACTCGCGTATAATTCACGTCCAAACGCAAACAACATAGACCTGATCTGCCGTCGTATAATGCGCCGGCAGATCAGAGTGTATGTTGTTTGTTCCACTGATTAGTCCTTACAAATTGCATAGGCCAGATCTGCCGGCGCATTATGCGACGGCATATCTGGGTCTATGAAGTTTGCAGTTGGTATCGGTTTATACGCAAGTATATACGATAGTTAAAGAGATACGTTTCCCTCCTGATCTTTAATTCATAAATGTTCCAGATACAAGACCCTGACTTTCACTCACGCTCACTCATCATAAATCATAGTTCCACCTAAGTAAAAGATTTTAAACTTTGTAGAATATTTTATGGGAGCAAAGAAAATTCCTGCATTATCAGCATTAGATTTTGAGAGATCAGATCTCAAAGACTTGAGTAAATTAAGTTAAACCATCGTCGTCTCTTTCCGATGCCAACAGAATAACATCGACTCTCTGAAATAGACACGGAAGTAATGGTAGTGATACTTTCAAATTGAAAAGGTTTTGGCGGATGAATATCCAGCTAGATATGCGAAGAACAGAGACTGATAATGTTTTTCTAACATGATAAACGACTATTAACGTTTTGATTGGAGTAAATTGCCAGGCTAAGTCATGAAAGCTGTGTAAATTGTAGGCCAGATTTGTGTACAAAGAGAAATGAAGAAAAAATTTAAGGTTTCCTACTTGTGTATCCACCTTTACTGTTGATTATTATTCTAGACTGGTTTTGACTTTAAATATTACATTTTATAAACAGTTCAATTAACGAAGGGTCATTAAGCGATAGTTTTGGAAATGCTTTGAAGAATGATTCAAAACACATATATATGTTGGGTTTAATAAAGCATTTTCAGAGGTAAATTTCAAATTACAGCAAACAAAGGGTTCACAAACTAAAAATAAAAATTAATCAAAATAACTCATTAAGACTGAATTAAAATATCTTAAAACTAGAATGCAACTTGAGCTGTACTATACAGGCAGATTTTAATGGATTTCTTAAAACAATGGCTTACAAAGAGATAGACCTCAATATATTATCATTACTTTATATCACATAAATAATTTTGAGCAAGTTGAACTATACTGGAGTAACAATGCCCTTTATTGTTGTATCAGCAATATTCTTTATAAATGTAGTAATATGTTGCAAAATTACCGTATATACTCGCGTATAAACTGATACTAACTGCAAACTGCATAGACCCAGATCTGCCGACCCATAATGCGCCGGCAGATCTGGGTCTATGCAGTTTGTAAGGACTAATCAGTAGAACAAACAATATAGACCCTGATCTGCGGGCACATTATGCGACGGCAGATCAGGGTCTATGTTGTTTGCATTTGTATCTAGTTTATACGCGAGTATATACGGTAAGAGCGGTTGACTGGCAGCTCTTTATGCATGCCGTTAGCTCTTGTTTTGCATTCCTATCGAAAGAATCCAGACCAGAAATCAAATAATGAAACTCATTAACAATTTAACTTGGGTTGCATGAATCCCAATGCAGCACGTTTATATCAGCGCTATTTTATGTGCAAGTTATTGTACACCGTTCTTAATTTGCAAATAAAAACAAATTTCGAGAATTATTGTCGTTTCTGTATAATTCAAAATTTCAGAATTTTCCAAATTTTCGCACATACTTTTCATGAAAAAAGAGGGTGGATAAGTCCATGAAATAACATACCAACGAAATCATGTTCATTGATTAGAAAGAGGAAATTTCTACTCCAAAAAAGGTTATGATACTACAATATACAAATCTTATGTGACTACGCAAATATCATCTAGCGTAAATGTTTCTTCTCCAATATTTCCAAAGTAGGCAAACCTGCATCATTATTCTATGAATTCACATCCGCTCAAGATTAAAAAAACAAAACAACTGATCATGTATACCCTGTATACTCGCGTATTTTCCAATACCAACTGTAAACTGCATAGACCCAGATCTGCCATCGCATAATGCGCCGGCAGGTCTGGGTCTATGCGGTTTGTAAGGACTAATCAGTAGAACAAACAATATAGACCCTGATCTGCCGGCGCATTATGCTGTTTGCATTTGGGTCCGTCTTATACGCGAGTACATACGGTAGTTTAAACACATCTTATTTGTCCATGCGAGAAAATAGAGTTGGGCTACAAGTTCTGAAAGCACTATATGGAACCCTCTATCTGCAAAGTAGAAAAAAGACGTAGAATATACATACAGACATACATACATACAGACAGACATACATACATGTTATTTTTTGTTCTTTGTTCTTTTTTCTTTTCTAGGATATTTTCGACCTACCCATATATATGCATACTTTCGTGCATACATACATACATGCTTGCATACAGACAGACAGACATTTTACACCTGAACATCTGTTCCTTCTCCCTGTTTCATCTACACCTATTACATGTATAATTATAGCTTTATGTTTTATATACTTTTCCAGCTTATAATAACTTTATTGCAAATCAAATATGCAGTGTACTACAGATATTACGTATATAGTATACCTTATACACATATCTAAAATGTTTAATGCTCTTAAAAAAGCACGGCTATGAATATATTACTCATATTTTTGGGAGATTTCCTTTGCTGTCCCTGATGGCTATAATATTACAAACTTTGAGGCAGAAGATAATGGAGAGGACCATTGACAATCATTGAACTTTTTTAATATATTACTTGTTTAGTTTGTTGCATATCCATTAATGTTTTGGTTTTTTTTATTTTTTTTAATTTTTTTTATATATTATTATTGATGTTTCTTTCATATTTCGTTTGTGATGAGTTTTCTCACTCATGTGTTTCTATATTATGTTTCCCTTAAAGTTTTTTATTTCAAGGATATTTTCCACCTACCGATACATTTCCATACTTTCAAACATACATACTTACATACATGCATATAGACAGACAAGCAGTCAGGCGGGTAGACAAACAGGCAGACAGACAGACAGACATTGTACACCTTAACATCTGTTCCTTCTCCCTATTTTATTTACACCTATTACATGTATAATAATAGCTTTATGTTTCATATACTCTTCAAGCTTGTAATAATTTTATTTCAAATCAATTATGCGGTATATTACAAATATTGCTTATATATTGTACCTTATACACATATCTAAAATGTATAATGCTCTTTAAAAAAGCACGGTTAAGATTATATAACTCATATTCATGGCAGATTTCCTTTGCTGTCCCTGATGGCTATGTTATTAAAAGCATTGAGGCAGAAGATAATGGAAAGGACTATTGACAATCATTGAACTTTTGTAAATATATTACTTGTTTAGTGTGTTGCATATCCAATAATATCAATGTATCTTCCTATTATTATTGTGTAATAATGAAAATAACTGAATGAAATCTCTTTGGAAGAGAAAATAAAGAAAGTCATACATACATACATACATACAGACAGACAGACACACACACACATATATATATATATATATATATATATATATATATATATATATATATAGAGAGAGAGAGAGAGAGAGAGAGAGAGAGAGGAAAATAATAATTGTTCATAGTTGTATTTACTTAAAAATTGTTAGCAAATTGATATTAAATATATTATTTTTAAATGTATGCGTGAGAAAGGGTACTAATGTTTAAAGAATCCATAATAATCTTTGCTTCTGAACAGTATGTAAGAGGTGTATCTATGTTACTTGTTTAATATTATCTAACCACCCCGTCCCCCACCCCCACCCCCACCCCCGTGAATGTCATTGCCGATTTCGAATCTTTGATCAAGTAATATTAATCATTTGTTAGCTACTTTAATAGAATATAGATTATTTGTAAGGTGAACAGGGGATGGTAACCACCAACCCATTCCTACCTATGTCGGGGGTAAAACAAAAATATTTAAATAAGCTAAACCATGCACAAGAGTTTTACATGTGGTCTTATCACACGAAGCTACCACCGTGATTTTATTTATCAAGAAAAGCTTATTTGTGTTCGTTACTGGGTAACAGTCTTGTCCGGATACAAACCATTCAAGGGAAATATTCAATTGTATTAGTCCTAATTCAGCAATAATTATATTTGATATTCGGAGAAAAACAGTGTGGCGAATATTTGCAGGAACTTGATCTAGAATATTGAAGACATGAAAAGGGGATATATATATATATATATATATATATATATATATATATATATATATATATATATATATATATATATATATATATATGGTATTGTGGGTTTGACTCCATTTTTCAGCATGGTGGCCAGTATATCTGGTGGAGGAAGAACCGGGAAAACCCTGGGTTGGAAACACCGACTCATGGGAAGCTACTGGGAAGCTTCTCACATACCCACGTTGGCCAAGCCGAGACTCGAACCCACGTGGACAGAGGTGAGATGTCAGCTATCTGTAAAGGCAAGCACCTTAGAGACCACTTGGCCACCCAGGGCTCCATATATATATATATATATATATATATATATATATATATATATATATATATATATATATATATATATATATATATATATATATATATATATATATATATATATATATATATATATATATATATATATAAACACCACAACCTTCAATCACATGTACTTTAATAATATTCTCAAAGATCATGTGTGCAAGTTTTACGATGTTTAATCAAATTAAGTGTCTATGATTTTTAGGAAAGATGACTTGATTTAAATTTGTTCAAACGAAAGGAAAAGTTAATTTTTTTCGTACAATAAACAAAATGCAAACTTCTTTGATCAGACATAAATGGTTTTTAGCTCTAGTCTCATGTAAATGCTTTAGTCCCACACAAAAGACGGAAGCTGATAAAGAGCAAACTGGAAAACTTACAAATGCAACCAGACCAAATGAAAATTGTTGGAAGAGGACGTGCAAGACTTCAGCGAGGATTATTAGGTTGGGAGTCGTCCACAAAAGTTTGATTTTTTCAATTTACATGGCGCAGAAAGCTAAAAATGTCTACGAACGAAAGAAAGCATGTTTTGTCAATATTGTAACACCTAAAGCGTCTCACTACTAAGCGAATCAAATAACACCTGCGTGAGGCCAAAGCGAATCAAACAACACCTGCGTGAGGCTGGTCCATGCTTCTCCTATTTCCAAGGACCTCAAACCAACAGTAGTTGTCAGCTGAAAGGTTCTTAAACGCGCTAATACCACAAATAATATTTTTTGAATCAAACAAACCAACACACATTCACGAGAACCTAATTTCACACTTGCATGGTTTTTCTTGCTTCATGTTTGTATAACTTATCAGTACGCTTTTCCAACCCGCAGACGGGTATACACAGAATTAGTTCTATCTCAAAGGACAACATACTTATACATGCGAAGATCTGGAAAATTCCATATGTTAAGAAAATAGGGAGGGTCTGTTTTACGAAACTAATTCATGCTACCATAAAGTCTCGTGAATACTAATTGGTTAATTATTCGGCTTGAGAAATATCTTCCCAACATTAACTTCCCATAATCAAACAAATAATCACTAAAATCTAACAAATCTTTAAAATACAAATATCATACATCCTAGCTTACCGTATATACTCGCGTACAATTAAATACAACTGCAAACCGCATAGACCCAGATCTGCCGTCGCATAATGCGCCGGCAGATCTGGGTCTATGCAGTTTGTAAGGACTAATCAGTAAAACAAGCAACATAGACCCTGATCTGCCGGCGCATTATGCGACGGAAGATCAGGGTATACGTTGTTTGCATTTGGACCCGACTTATACGCGAGTATTACGGTAGTTACATTATCCATGCCTCCGAAATTATCTCGTCCTCGACAAGTCTCTGACATCGCATCCTCTCTACCAGCCCCAAGTCGCCGCAATACGACGACAAAGAAACCTAGTGCTTCCACACTGATCAGTATCCAAAACACTTCGTCGTCTTCAGACAATGTCATGTTACACTGTTGCTCACATGTATAAGTTCACGCTACCATGACAGCTAAAAAGCTTCCTCAGAACGTTAACCTCTTCCTACCAGCATTCGCACGATCAACACTGATGCTGCTATATGTCACTCCTGATGGTGTTTCCAAAAGAGAGCCTCGCACGCTCGCGGCTATCCAAGCCAAAGCACAAACACAGTCGGTCAATTCACCGCCGAACCGAGAAGCCTTATGCCATAAAGCACAGTCCAAACAATATCATACAGACGATTACAGTGTTATGTATATAGAATCTATAATGAATGACTAAACTTTGGTCTATGATTGTACTTTAAAATACAGTCAAATAATAAGTCGCACTTTAGGTTTGGTTAAGATGTCAACAACGTATAAACTGACCTTTGAGTTCAAGATAAGAGTTGTAGACAATTATTCACAACTATATACAACTAATTTGGGGATTTTCAACTAAATCGACACATGTTCTCTTGCATTGTGGGTTATTTGAATATGTGTATAAATACAGACTTGATACGCATCATAATCATTCCAATTTTAAATACTGTGTTAAAACATTCCTGTTTTTTATGATCAGTCTGTTTGGAATCATCAGACTGTTTTGAAATCATAATTGTGTTGTAATGCTGTAGTGCTGTAGACACAATTCGAAAAGAATTATTTATTTGAACATTCATAGGAATTACCATAAAGTGATAATTAACCTTTCGATTTAAATGTATGACTTTTGAATATTTATGGGCATTCTCAAAGATATTCTGGATTGTATCTTGTGGTACATCATGACATTCAAGACTATTGTTGGGTGCATCAGGACATTCAAGACTATCGCTGTGGTACACCTGGACATTCCAGACTATTCGTTTATTCGGAACATTCATTCATTCGGAACAATTTATAATTTTTGACTTGTATTTAGGACGTTTAGGATTATTTGGAGTTTAATTCACAAATTGTAAGTGTCTTTTGAATGTTCATTTTAATTACAGAGAAATAAATTGTTTGTTGATTTTACATACATTGTTGTTTTCAGTTTCTTTCTGTTACATTATTTTAGGACCTAGAGTCGTAACAACAGATAATCAAGGATATGCAGTACTAGCTCCTTTAGAGCACAAGGAAACAAGTTCTAAACATGGCACTGCGATGGTCCATCTATCTATGCTGCTAATTATGTTTCGTATACTACGAGTAGTCTTTTATCAATTCCACAATAAACACTTACCTTTACAAGCTAACTCTTCAATATACGCATGATATAAACCATAGTAGACTACCCCCGATGCTGTGCTGGTATCCAACAGTTTTCAAAGTAAACAATAGCAACAGATTCTCAATAACCAGGTCTGTAACAGGTCAAAAACGCAAACTTGTCCTGCTTAACCACGACGAAAACTCAGATACAGAGATAAGGATTCCTACAGGACAGCGCATCTCTACCAAAACCAAAAGTCGCTCAGGGCCCTCGGCGCTCCACACTAAATAGCGCCATATTCATCGTCTCCATCAGACCATGTTATCTAACACTGCATCCTCACATCTACATCACTACTAATACACAGGTGCTACAGCGACAGACATTTTTTCACCAGCATCCAAACAACCGCAATTTAAAATGTCACATTTCACTCTTACCATTAACTCATAAGACAAAATCTTACACTTTGCGAATGATGACAATCGGCTCTTTATAAAATTCATGGCGTTACTTAGGACTGTTTCTCTAAAATCACACAAATTAATTATAATTTTCGTAATTCTTACTCATAAAAGCACTCAAACTACTTCTGACCAATCCTTCTGGAAGTTAACGCTGCACATGATTCCCGAAACAATTTTAAAAAAGAAGCGGCAATCTGCCTTCATATAAGAATTTCAGAATAAAATAGAATAAATACAAAATATACATCAACCGTAGATCACGAAATAATCTGATTTATTCGTGCGACTTTGCCGATTCAACCCGTTTGAAAGCATTGAGACATCCTTAAACCAACCATTCAGCAGCCACGGGAGACACGGCGGTTGTTCGCCCTTATTGAATTTTCCTGTTGCGAAATAAAATGACTATTATTTTCCCTACTAATGATTACTATTCAAGAGCATGTGAGCAGCTGCAGGGATTTTGTCAAATCTCCACAGTTTAGAAGGTAATATACAAAATTTATCAAGTTTCGCGGGGAAGGGAGGTAGGGGGTAAATTACAAACAAAGTCGTAAGGTGTTTCTTTTGTCAACCAAACACACTAAACTATATGTTCATGACTCCTGAATGGGGAAGGAACTCATTACATAATCATTATTACACTTGTAATTGGTCCATGGGAGACTATTAAGTTTCACTCATTTCTTTTCCAGCTCAAAATACAGTTCGCTTGGCCTTTGTCTGCTAAATGCGTGAATCACTTGTAGGAAGACCCGATCGCCCTCTATTAATACATACTCCACTCAATTCCAAAATAATATCCTATCGGTAACAATAGAACAACATTGACCCATAAAAGACTATATATGTTCACCTTTAAACGGAGACTAAAGTACAAACGATATCTTCTTTAATTCAATAAAAGACATCTATTTGATCATATTTTACTATTATAGAGCTCCAGTTACGAGCATGCCTTTTCCCTCTAGTGCCTTACCGAATAGCTTGACTTTAGCTAAAATAAACCAATCGAAAATTAAATATCACAAAGCTATCCAATATCGCACCGCTACCACCAGAAAATATTTCTTGTAACACGCAAGAGGTCTCGCTACTGAGCGAATCAAACCACACCAGCGTGAGGCTGGCTTGAGGTCGATATTACCTCCTTTTTCAAGGACCTTATGACTGCAGTCTTTGTCAACTGTAGGGTTCTTAAACGCAAATACCATAAATAATTTTCTATTAATCAACTAACCACCACACATTCACGAGAGCCTAATTTCACACATGATCCAAACACCTAATATACAGAATTCATTCTATCTCAAATGACCAAACACTTATATGTTAGGATATTCCGAGAATTCCTAATGTTAAGAAAGTAGGGAGGGTCCATTTTACGAAACTAATCTATGCCATCATGAAGTCCCCTGCATACTACACATTATGACGTCTGCTCCTAGTAACTGGCTAATTACTCTCTTTGAGAACTATCTTCCTAACACACAGCTTCCCATAATCAAACAAATAATCACTTAAATCTAACAAAGCTATAAACTGTTATGTATATTGAATTTATAATATCTACCCATGATTGTAAGTTGTATTTTAGTTAGATTATGGTCATTTTTGTAAACAACATGTTTATATAGCATTGGAGTTCAAGGCCGGTTTTGTTAGCAGCTGGGCTGTTATTTCCATGTTTTGCTGTAAACAAAAGTCAGGTACACAAAGTAATTTTCCATTAAAACTACTCATATTGTGATGTGACACAGGTCATGTTGACATGTCTACTTATATATAGATTTAGTAAACAAATTCATTCCTATTCTAGAATTTTGGTTATAAAAGATCAGTCTGTAAGGAATCTATTTTAGTTGTGATGTAGAAATTAAATATAATTCAGAGATAGGAATTATTTATTTAAAGTATTCGTTGGAAATACTCAAGTGCTCATAGATTTTAGGTCTATTGGGGATTTATGTGAATTCATTCAAAACATTCAGGATTACATCATTGTGTACATCAGGACATTCAAGACTTGTGGTACATCAGGACATTCAAGACTTTTGGTATATCAGGACATTCAAGGCTATTGGAATTCATTCGGAACATTATATATTTTTGGACTTTGGATTAGGACACTTAGAATTATTTGGACTTTCATTCACGTTTTTGTAAGTGTCTTTTTAATTTTCCTTTAATAGTCTAGAATTAAATTACTTGTTGATTTTACTTGCATTGTTGGTTTAACTTTCTTTATGTTACATATTTTTAAGACTTTGAGTCGTAACAAAACGGAGACGTAAATACAATATCATATACCCTAGGTTTGTTACAATATGATTTGCATAACCGGTTGCCCAATGGCCGGTTACAAAGCGACACTATCCATGTTGCATATCTTGCTGGGATTCATTTTCACGCATCTGAAGCTACTAAAAAATTTCTCATAGATAAAGAAACAATACATCATTGGACTTACCTTTGCGGCATAATTCCAGCCGGGTTTGGTCACGAGTTTTCCAGATGCCGTCTCGTGCTTTGTGTCCTTCAGCTTACAAGCCAGTCCGCTTCTCTGGTAGTTAATTGCAAGACAGTTGTCCTTTGCCTCACATTCACACAAAGAACGGTGCAAGCTGACGCCGTAGACGGCCATCAGATCACAACATTCCAAATACTTGCCAAATTCAATATCTGCCATGCTAAATGGAAACTAGCAATCACAGCGTATCCTCCCAAGAGATACAAAGAACAAAATGATGTAACATAAAGATGCGCCAAGTTCCAATTTGTGTTTGACCATTGCCGACATAATTAGCATAATTCATTAACAGTTAATTCACAGATTCTTGTGGAACCATGAGTTTACATTTTAGACACAATCTTGTATTGCTCACATAACAGAATTGAAAGTGTGTATACAATCAATCCTTCGTGGTATTTTTGAACATTATTGCTTTACAGGATACACGTCAATCCAATAATAACATTCAAGACAATCAGCATACTATGTCAACCCTGCAAATATTTAATGATATCCTCATTATTATATATTGAAAGTAGCTATTATCTTTCCCAATACATCATCCATTCAAACAATGATGAAACAAATTTCTTGTTGATCAATATTAATTAAAATATCGATCCAGGATAACTAGAGGATATCACATCAATATACAGCATAATTCATTAGGCATTAACAAAATAACATGATATGTTTTCTATTATTACCAAATCACGTAAATGTGCTTTGTTGTATATGTACCCTTAGAGATTAGGTGGTGCGCCAGTACATGGCATAGATGTGAATGCGGTTTATACTACTTTTTCTGCTGTAGAATGGTCACCTTAACTGACCAATCGACAACTCACCTTTACTGACCAATCGACAAATCTCTGTCAACTAATGCTGTAGAATGATCAACTTATCTGACCAATCGACAACTATCAATCAACTAATGCTGAACGGCGATCGCATGGATCACTGAGGAGTCAGCTGAGAGTTATTAATCCAGCACCTTTTGTACCGTTTGCTTGTCTGATTGTTTGCTGCCTTAACTCTGAAAACCGGACATTTCCACCTATATAACATGTACGAATTCATCTTACTATATATTTTATATTTTCGGCCAAATTTTAACACTATTTTCAGCAGTGTTGCTAAAATATGTGACAATTTCAGAACAAAAAGTCTAGAAAAGATTATATGCTAATGAGTAGATGGACCAGATTTGATAGGTCATGGTCAATTAGCATGGAAACGAATACAATGCGTAACTACTACAGTCATTTGTAAAAACATAAAAATACAAAAACTTGATAGAAGTGGAATTTGGAAATGGAATTCGAGACATCTCCACAGAATATAGTCAATTTCATGAATTTTGAGATTAACAATGTAGGGAATTTAAAAGTTAAATATGTGTGACAATCACCAAAGTACATAGCACACATACTACAACGACAATCCCACTCAGAATTGTAAATTACGTTACTTTACTTGGCTGTGATTATTGTCTACATGTGCGTGCGATGTTAAGAGAAAATTGTCAAATTCTTCTTTTTTTATATCTCCTGCTTGTCCTCAGTACTGAATGGAGATTTCTGCTTTGTCAAGGGTGAAATCCAACATGATCCGAACGCAAACACTAACTTCGTCCATACTGGCTTTCTGTTCATATGAAATCCGACCACAATATTCGAATTTCTCCAATATGTCATCAAGTGAACTAGTTCTGTTGAAATGTATGGAAAACTGAGCTATTCTATTCTTGCTTAAATCGGGCATACGTTTTACTTTAAGAGATGAAAATAGGACAAGCTAGCTGAGTTTGAAATACCGAAGGGTGAGGAATCGATTTTTCCCTTGTTTTTATACTGTTACAGATTTGGACCCCCACCCTCACCTCCATCTCTCTAGCAATTGACCAGTAGTCGTAATTTCCTTTGTAACGAGCCCCTGTGCATTACCTCAATGAAAACAACGCAGTGGTAACACAGCGCAACTGTAACGTAATGTTATGCCGTAAATCGCTCCCATTGTAAAACGCTCCCATTAGATGGTTTTACGATAACCGTTTCCGTAAAAACCTTCAGTCTGGAGCTGTTAACGGTCCTGGTTGCTTATGGAGCATTTTGCGGTGCTAGTATACCTTCAGGTTTTATAAAAGCGGTACATCCAACGAATTCGTGCCTCACTATATTGATATAAATGTACGTGGTTTTAAACAAATCTGGTTTGGGTAATCTATGCACAATAGCACATAACTCAGTCTAAAGGTGTCATCCCAAATTCACCGGAACTCGTGCATCTTAAGTTCGTGGTTGTGACTTTCATAAAGTTTCATTACAATAAGCCCTGTGATGTTTTTCTGTGTAATTTGTAGGACAGTATATCTGTTGCAAACCTACATTCCTACACATCTCTGATGGCACTCTGATTAATAAAAATGATGAGTTTAAATTTTTATCAGGTTATAGAGAAAATGAAGCATAACTTCTCCGTCAAGAACAACATGGTTACATTGCGAGTTATTTGTGCACTCGGTAGTAGTCGGGTTCAAAAAAGTAACCCATGTTTCATCATCTGAGACAATCTCATTCAAATGTACCTGGTCACTCTTTTCATATTTAGCGAGTAGCTGTTTGGCGATTTTAACCCGTGTTTGTTTTTGATCAGCCGTTAACAAATGCGAGACCTATTATGCACATACCACCTTTCTGAGCTTGAAATGACTCTTCAATAGCATCTTCATCAACTGACCCCCTTCATAGCGGACCAATCGCAGACACCGGTCTTCCAGAACGTGGAACATCTGAAACTACCTCAAAATTGTAGTATATGACAGAGAATTGTATCCGTTAACTTTGTCCAAGTCGGCCTTGATATTTGTCGGAGATTACCATAAGAACGCCTGGATTTTACAGTATGCTCTTTGCTTAGTAGCAGAATTGTTCTACTTCTGCGACACTTTTACGTCACTGTCATTTAACTATGTTACTTCTCGCGCATATATCTGCAAGTATCCGCGTGCTGCACGTGCAGCTGCAGATCATTTTATAGAACGTTATTTTGTCTATCTTTTGGTATTAAATTTATTGACAGGTTCAAAGAAACAAAAAAGTTATAACAAAATGTTCAGAACTTTTCAACTACCCTTCATAATTGCAAATTCTCTACCCGGATACACCTCGTGCGGGCTCGGTATTGTAGAATATGCCCGTATGCGCTTTCCTGCATGTCGTAAGAGGCGACTAATTGAGGCAAGGTCGCGATGGGTCAGTGATTAACGCGCAGGACTTTCGACCAAGAGTGCTGATTCAGATCCTACCATCGGATCAACCCGGGTCGGCTACTGTGGTGTCCTTGGGCAAGTCATTTTGCACCAATTGCACCAAAATTAACTCGTGCAGTTAAACACGAAAAACACCTCTATGCAGATACAGTCTGACTAAGGAAAATTAAATTTAATCGTAAAAGCAAAGACCCTTGTGGTAACCAAAAGTAAAATTTATATCAACCAAGAAGAATGCTGTAAGATCCAAATAGGTATACATTAGTTCAACGTCCTTTTTGAAGCCATGGCATTATGACATCACAATCTCGATGATATCAAGATTTACTCAACGGATTAGTGCAAAATGTATCCGTTTGATGTAAACAATCCGTCAGGTGGCGCAGATTTCACCGTATTTTCCCCAGACTGATATATATCAATTCATATTCAGATGCTGTCTGGGGATGCACAGACTATGAACTATAGGTTGTTTCCCTTTGATTGACAATCAACATTTCTGTATATGGTCGTTGCCTGTAATTCTAAAGTTCTTTCCCTTGCATTAGATGCCCCTATTTGGGTTAAAATCCATGCACATAGGAGGAAACATCTGTAAGTTCACAAAATCCAGTTATTTGCAGTAAACACTAAGAGGTACATTTAAAGAGGTTAACTTAAAGGATAGCAAAACGGAACTGTACATTCTAAGATGAATTAAGGTTATATATATATATATATATATATATATATATATATATATATATATATATATATATATATATATATATATATATATATATATATATGTATATATATAGTCAATGAACTTGGATTGATAAAGTACACAATTTGAAAGCAATCCAACATTGAAATAGTTGTTCATCAAGTAAATTCATTATTCTGACCTTGAGAAGAAAAAAATTTCATAATAGATAAATATGATAAAAGTCCGAATGTTATCAATGAATATCTAGCACGTGTACATATTCTCTCTCTCCAGATGATTATATTGTTTGATTGTCTTGTATAGAATAAGACATCTAATTATAGTTGTATTGATATAGAACGATCCTTACAGTGAAGTGATAAGTCCAAGGCTCGCATGTCTGGGGCAATTATATATATGGTCACCTTACATGTCTTGAGGTGTTTGTATGTGGATATATGAAGAAAAGGGAAAGTAATGAAGTGAAGAGAAGGACAAATTGAATAGAAAGAAACAACTGTAAATGTTTCATGAGAAAAATATAAGGTGATGGAGAGAGATAAAGAAGAGAGCTTGTTGTGTGTGTGTTGTATGCATATAAAAGATGAGAAAAAGAAAGGAACACACACAAAAAACAAGAAACAAATGTTGAATGAACGTTTCCTCTTTGAATTATGGGCAAGTTTAGTATGCATGCAATCAGGTACAACGGTACCAATTGTGCAAGCCGGGGAGGGGGGGGGGCGGTGCTAAATGTGGAGGGACCATTGTATTCAGAAATAAACAACAAAGCTATTTGTGATTGATGCATTCTGTAAGAGTTGTAGTTTCTGTCAGGCTTAAAAAGTCGAGTCGAGGCTCTTGGATATATGTGAGATTATTTTAATTTATATTCAGATCATATTTTGTAAAATAAAATTCAACGTGATAAATATCAGTGAAAATGTAGTTCTTGTCACAGGATAACTCTTACCTCTCTGTAGTTTCGGCAGAGTTATCTCTTTACGTGCTTTGAAGTACATGGGTTTGTCCCTGTCAAATTGTCAGTCTGGGATAGTTTTCTATGACAGTGTGTGACACGCATGCTGAAGTAGGGCAGAAGGTATATTTATTTCACCAAACGTTAGCATTGAGGTATATGGGAAAACACATCGGTATCGTGATACCATCAACTACTCTTTACATCGGCAATTTTCGGATGGACTGTCATGTGATCTCATTGTAAATGCACGCACAATAATGTATATGCATGTCTTCCACCTTATTGCCCACTTCATTAAATTCAAACACTACACAGCTAATGAAACTTGGCTGATGTGTCATTTTTGGTAATAATACCCCAGATGCTGCTCCCTAAAGTTCCAGGTTCCTTATCTACCTATCGCCTGCAATATTCCCCAGTCTTTCCCCAGAGCTGTTTATATTGGAAATTTTGGACTTCTCAGGTTTCGGAAACCTTCCAATGAAAAGGTTTATTAAAGATTATCATCGTCAGAAAGTGCAGTTGGCAGCTGCGCAGTTTATGATGGTGGGTCTATGCCAGTCCATAATATGAATCAAGGCAATGTGTCTTGTAGATGAAATCCTTTTTGTTTATTCTGTCCTTTTTTTTACAGTCATTTTTAAAAATTTTAACTTTATTAATGTCCGAGTTACTACTGTTTTAAACATGGCTCAGACAATCGGGGGATGGAGGGGGGGGGTACGGGGAGTGTTATAATGCTTTTCATGACAATTTCTATATGAAAAACAGCACACAAAAATGGTGTATCTTTATGGTTTTACCACTGAAATTACCGATGATGAAGTGCTATAGAGATTTTGTACCAAGTAAAACACCTCTCATTAAGTGAACGAACATCGACTTCTGTATGGTTTATGACAAAAATTAGGGCGATGGTGAATGTATGGATATGTCATGATCGAAGTACTAAAAATACAGAATTTGTAGTGAATGGCAAAACTTATAGAGGATCTGCACATCTGAAAGAGAAAGCACGTTTTGATCGACATAATGCAGCTTTTGGGGTTGTGTGGTATGTGTTGTAGTAATAGCATGTCGGTCAGGATATAAACAACTTTGAAGTAGAAAATAAACTGAATGGCTCAGTGCCTGTCCCTAATGACTCCATAACAAGAGTTTTGCGTTAGTATGCCCAAGTCAACACCAGTATGCTCAAAGGAAAATTGAATCACGCAAGGAATGACATGTGTTTCATTCTTTCTTTCTTTCCTAATCGTGAGAGAGAAAGTAAAGATCCACTTGTTGACATCTAATGAGGCTTACTGGGTGCAAGCTAATGAAGACATGCAGAGAGGGACTTTATTCGGTTAAATAAGGGATTGCTAGCCTAAAGAAGGATTTAACTCAGCTTACAATTCAAATATATTGTGAAGAGATTTTCTTTCCGTAACTCAGCATGCGCAAGATCAGAAATGAGACCGTCAGTGATCAACAAATGAAAAAAAAAAAATTAAAAAATAAAATAAAAAATAAAAACACGAAATGAAAAGAGATTGGAAAAAAGGAATATCTTAAAGAGGGTTGCAAAACGCACATTATTGACAAGATGACCAACATGAGACACGTTTGCATGTACACGATTTGTTTCAACTGTAAAACAAAATTACAACTTAAACAAAAATATGTTAGAAGGAAAAGACTTCTAGGAAGGAGTCAACCTGAAATACACAAGGGATTTTATACAGACGAATGATTATGATGATAAAGCGGAAGATCACAGTGATGGTGGTGATATTGATGATGATGATGATGATAAGGCGGAAGATGGCAATGATGGTGGTGATAATGATAATGATATTAAAAACGCTGTTTCCATATATAATTGTATTTTCTTTAAAATGCTTTGGTGGCAATTGCCTAATTTCGTACTACCTTGGGCAAACATATACTTACCGTTGATAACGCCGCAACAAAAGCAGGAAAAGCAGGTATTGTCCAAATGGCTTAGTCTGTGCCTTTTTTTTTACTGTATATTCTTAATTCGAATGGATTTCTCTCTCTCTCTCTCTCTCTCTCTCTCTCTCTCTCTCTCTCTCTCTCTCTCTCTCTCTCTCTCTCTCTCTCTCCGAACAGTAATATCTTCCTAACCAATGCCATTATCACTCAGCTGCTGGACCCTTATTTCTGATATATTTATTTCTGATTCGATGATTTCACTGTTCAATTATATGTCCTTTGTTTCATATTTTGTTGCATCATCTGTTCTTTAACCTTTATTTCTTCCTGTTTTATCATCTCATAGTTATCGAGCAAGCAAAATAAAAAAAATAAAAATAAAAAAAAACTAAATGAGAGCAAAAAGATTCAAACCCAGTTTGATCGAAAAAGAATATATCGTAAACTGAGAAAAAAAAAAATATCAAACTTTTTAAAAATGTCTATCCAAGAGAAGGTATCTCAAATGTTACTATTTTTCAATTACTCCTTCATTTCTAGTTATGATTGGGGACCATACGTGCAAGTTTGTAGTCAGCATAGTCTGTTTGTTGCAATATTACAACTGTCAAGTGTGTGAAAAGTACACGTCAAATCCGAACAGTTTAAAGCTCACCTGAGTTGAATTAAATGTACTAACTCATGTATGTGCATTTTACAATTTTTAAACTTAAAATTCCAAACTGTTTTTTTTTTATATCATCATTTTAATGTGCATCTAATGCAATTGGGGTTTTTTATTATCATTTTAATGTGCATCTAATGCAACCGGTTCTAATGCAGTTGGTTGTTTTCTGATATCATCATTTTTATGTGCATCTAATAGAATTGGGTTTTTATCATCATTTTAATGTGCAACTTTTGCAACTGGTTGTTTTCTGATATCATCATTGAATTTGCATCTAATGCAACTGGGTTTTTATATCATCATTTTAATGTGCATCTAATGCAAGTGTTTTGTTTTTCTTTCATCATTTTAATGTGCATCTAATGCAACTGGCTGATTTTTATATCATCATTTTAATGTGCATCTAATGCAACTAGTTGTTTCTGGTATCGTCATTTTAATGTGCATCTAATGCAATTTTTTTAAAATCATTTCAATGTGCATCTAATGCAACTAGTTGTTTTTTATATCATCATTTTAATGTGCATCTAATGCAACTAGTTGTTTTCTGATATCGTCATTTAAATGTGCATCTAATGCAGTTGGTTGTTTTTTTATATCATTTTAATGTGCATCTAATGCAACTGGTTGTTGCTATAATCATTTTAATGTGCATCTAATGTTTTTTTTAATGTCATCATTTTAACGTGCATCTAATGCAATTGGTTGTTGATAAAGAACAAAGAGGCAATAACTTGGTTTGCACGGTCTGTTTATAGCAGTGGTTCACAAACTTTTTTGATCGCGACCCTAAATACCATATTTTGCTACCCAAAAAGCAATACCAGTATAGAGTCACGAGGGTCCTCGCGACAGGGGGTTTGGAAACCACTGATTGGTAGTAACTACGTGTTCCCTGTAGTGCCAGTACTGCCATCCTATGTACTTACAAGGTTAATATAAATAGAAGCCAATCACATTTTGTCCTTGTGCTGTTAAATCTACTGCGTAGTACATGTCTGGAAATTCCTCCAAAGTGCTTCTTTGTAAACTACTGAAATGTAGGTCAAAATGCTAACAATACATTTAAAAATTATAGAAACATTATTACAGAGTATGTCAAAGAATAACTTGAAAATCGAGTCGACTCAAACATTGGAGAAACATTAATCTTAGGGTCAGTCAAGAGAAAGCAAACAGACAGTACGTGTTGACCTTATTCTTTGAATCTCCTTTTATTCGGATTTGTCGGTTTCTTTGGTTTATGCCTGTATTCTGTGATGCCGACTTTTTCGTGCCCTGAGATAGTTACAGTTTTGTAAATTTACTGGATTTGGACCTAAGTCTGACTTCTGTACATGTTAATTGGGAACATTCTTACAAATGGGAGACTCTAAATGAAAATAAAAATAGGAAGAAAAAAGAAAGAAAGGATGACAATTAGCCACAGATTCAAATTCGTACCATGCAGGAAAAAGAATACAAATGCAGGGAACTTTTCACCCCAAACATCTGGACTAACAGGTAATTGTCCAGTACAAAGTTCAAACATAATCACATATTATTCTCCACCCCCAACCTCCACCTAATTACTTTCATAACATGAACAGTATGTCTCATGGTGGACACCATCAGTACAACCCAATGTCGCCATGTTATTTACCAAATCAACGACTTTTGCAAACTTCACCGAAGTTCAAGGCCCCAGTACAGATCCCTTTATTCGGCCAAACATTGCAGAAATGAGCAAGAAACTGGACACGGTACCCACCAACTTGGCCAAAAAAGATATCCCGGAGGCAAGATGGGGGATGTTAACAATGAGGTGAAAATTCTTTCCAGAAATTATGCCGCTATGGAAAACACTTTGAAATTTATAAGTGACAAACATGACGAACACTCAAGTACTAAAGGTTAGTAAACACAACAAAATTAATAAAACTTTGAATAAAATGAAACAAGAGAAAAGCAGTCTGAGAGAAACAGTACTTGATTTGCAATGCAGAAGTATGCGTGACTACTTGATATTTACGAGTACCGCAGAAACCAGTGACAAAACGCTGAATAATTTTACCAGATTTTATTGGACCAGTTAGACCACCGTGATGACCAAATTCGTATTGAAAGAGTCCACTGAATGAGCAATTACCAAACGCATAGAAGATTTCAGATTTCGGAAAGATGTAAAGGAACGAACGTAAATCCTTCTTCCAGCGTATAGAAAAGCTAGAAAGGCTATGATAGATGGGTGCAGTAGGTTAATAACGAGAGCACGAGGCTGCTAGTTACATCTGAAATAGTTTGATCTTGGGCTCTCGCCCACGCACAACAAACACAATAAAATGATTCACTGATTAATTCAAATTACTATTCTATCGTTCTTTCCAGTTTTATCTACTATTTTCACCTACCCTAAAAATGTGCATTTGGTTACGAGGTCACCATACTTTTCTACTGCATAAAAGCAAAAAAGCAACGAGTGCGAGGCCACTGCCTCAACTACTGGATTTTTAGAAATCCTTACAACCGAAACACTACCATACTAAAGTGAAATTTTAAATATCACTACTATCTTAAAAGGAGATGATAAAATGTAATAAGTGTGGTACTTCAAAGTCACCAAACGAGATGGTGCGTAGAAATACTCAATACCAACGATGTAGACACTGTTCATTCAAAAAACAGCTACATTGAAGGAGACGAAAAGCATATTGTTATATATGGGAAGAATTTGATGATTACACGTATATGTGTATATGTGGTAGGACCAATAAATATATATATTTCCACCAGCATACTAAAACTAGTATACAAACAAACGTTGAACAATCAAATGAAGTTTAAATTTTAAAAAAGGATTGAAAGATTGATAGACAAAAATAGAGAGAAATAGAATGCTTATGTAAATCAACAAAGACAAACTAGTGAGCCGTGAACAAATGTGTTATAGTATATGATATGATTTATTTGAGCGATTGATATACTGGCCAAATCAATTGCCAGTTATTCTATTACATATTACACCTTCCCTAATATGTTCATAACAGAATGAGAACATCTACTACCGTGCTGTCATGTGCTCCACTTCTCTCTCTCTCTCTCCCTCTCTCTCTCCCTCTGTCTCTCTCTCTCTCTGTCTCTCTCACACTCTCTCTCTCTCTCTCTCTCTCTCTCTCTCTCTCTCTCTCTCTCTCTCTCTTTCTGCACAGATGTTGTTTCTTCGCAACAAGGCTTACACCGTTGGCGCAATGACCCATTATCTCTAGATGTCAGGTCAGGAAAAGTAATAGTTGACATGGCTGTAGGAAAGTTAGTAAAGCACATATGTAACACTAGAAAAAGTATTTCAGCACTATTTAATACACAAACAGACAGACATACATACATTATTTTTAACAGTACAAAACATTATATATCACACTGATACATTTTAAAAGTCCAGCATTGTTTAATACACACAACACAAATTTGCAGACAGACAATTGAACGTTCAGTGCAGAGAAAACAGGTATTTCGATTTACTTCCTAGATTGTACATCCTGTACATACTGCCTTCGGCATGATTACATCTATTTATAGCAACAGTACAATATATGCAAATATTCCTACATCACGACACGATTAAATTTACAATGGTAAATCTTTCTTTGGCAAAAATCAACAAAATTATTACCACAGTTGCTAATCCAAATACTAAAAAGAGTGGTTTATATATGCCGCTATCCCTAACTTGTCCGTTTAATGAAATTTCTACTCAGTAGAACGTCAGCTTTTTTCTCTACCCGTCCATTTTTGTATCTATCCAATGCAGAATTATCTGCTAGGTTCTAACAATGTACTTATAAAAAGGTTCAGTATTTATGCACATAAGAAATTATTTCGTGACAAGCTTACAAGGTAGCAAATAAATAAAAATATTTAATACTTTTGCATAGGTTTTTTGAATAGTCTTGCCTTTGAAAAGGTGCTCCAGCCCTGTTGTTTGTTTTTCCATGCAATTTTAAGGCTCTATTGTTTTAAATTTTATTTTTTTCTCTTTCCACACTCTACATGCAATATCTATCTATCTATCTATCTATCTATCTATCTATCTATCTATCTATCTATCTATCTATCTATCTATCTATCTATCTATCTATCTATCTATCTATCTATCTATCTGTCTGTCTGTCTGTCTATCTATCTATCTATCTATCTATCTACCCTGTATGATTCACACACACACACACACACACACACACACAAACACACACACACTTCCTAATTTCAAGACTATATATGAATATCTCCTTTTGTGTTTTATCTTCCATCAATACACAAATATACATACGAACATACAAATTATTTTTCCTGTTTTGCTATATTTCGATTTACCATTGAAGAATTATTTCTCTCTTGCATAATCTTGACGTTCTCCGTCGTTGTAGTGGTCTGTCAGTCAACACAGAATGTAATCGTCCGCGTGTCGTCACTTGCGTCATTTCAACAGAGTTGTTTGTTGTTGTTTTTTATGGTATACTAACTTATACTTCGTTGTACTCTCTCTTACTCTCTGTCTGTCTCTCTATTTCTCTCACACACACACACACACACACTATATATATATATATATATATATATATATATATATATATATATATATATATAGAGAGAGAGAGAGAGAGAGAGAGAGAGAGAGAGAGAGAGAGAAAGAGAGGTCGTTCAGTTCCACTTAGACATTCAACCTGTCAGGTGAGAGATTTACAGAAAGTGATTCGAAAGTACACAATGTTCAACAAGACCTATGGGGAAACTCAACATTACTTTCTAGATTAAACAGAAGATACCTGTTATGTCTGTCAAGAGTATGGGCACTTGGCCCCAGAATGTCCACAACGTTTAAAAAAAAAACGTTATCCTGAGAACGGAGAAACAACGTCATGAGACGAAAGCCTCGTCAGAGTGTACAAAACGTCAAAGTAAAGTGAAGGAAGAGAAAAAGAAGTGATTTCAGAAGCAGGAGAACACATTCCTTCTAAGAAATTCAAAGCAAGACACAAACAAGAACAAATGGAATTGTTTGTGAAATAATTGAAATTTAGCTGTGATTTTGTCTCTCACGTGAATATAGCAAACGCAAGCGAATACTAAAAATATATTGATTTGTTTATTAATAATATAAATAGGACACACACGCGCGCACTCACACATAACTATATAACATAATAGATACCATTACACATACAATGATACACAGAGAGGGAGAAGGCGGGAAGCAATGTTTTTAAGTCGTTCTTTGTAAATTTTGCAATTTTTATATTTTATTTTAATTTCTTTAATGTTATTTTTTATACAATTTTTAATTTTTTATTTCTTTAACAATTTGTTAGCTGTTTAAAATTTTAAATTTTAGTTGTTAAAACTTTTAATATTTTTGAATTTATATTTACGATATTCAACTTTATCTTTTTACAATTTATTTAAATTTTTGCATATTTGAAATTATTATTTTCGAATTCATCTTTTTTATTTAAATATTTTATAAAAATGTCTAATTTTCATGGATGAAGTAATTTGCATCAATAGCTAATGTAATTTTATGTATGTTTGCAAGTTTGTACGTATATGGGTGTGTTTATGCATATGTCAGGTATCGTACCGATCTAGTCACCCAATGTGGTTTATATGATTGTATGTATGTATGTATATATATATGTATGTATGTATGTATGTATGTATGTATGTATGTATGTATGTATGTATGTATGTATGTATGTATTATGTATGTATGTATGTATGTATGTATGTATGTATGTATGTATGTATGTATGTATGTATGTATGTATGTATGTATGTATGTGTGTATGTATGTATGTACGTATGTATGTATGTATGTATGTATGTATGTATGTATGTATGTATGTATGCATGCATGCATGTATGTTTGTATGCATGCATGTATGTATGTATGTATGTATGTATGTATGTATGTATGTATGTATGTATGTATGTATTAGCAGAAAAAAATATTTCCATGCCACTTGTATGTTTGAATGTATGTTTCTTTGTTTGCTAATAAGGATGAGTATTTGTTTGTTTGTTTATTTGTTTGTAAGGATGTGTTTGGTTGTTTTTAATAACGATGTGTATTTGTTTGCTAATAAAGTTGTCTGTTTATTTATCCATAACTAGGTGTGAATGACCCTTGCCTATCCCCTTTCCCACATCTGCATTGATTGTATGTATGAGTGTTTGTCTTTAAGAACGTGTGTTATTGACCATTTCATATCCCCTACCTTTCCCAATCGGTTTGTTTGTATGTATGAGTGTTGGATAGTAATTATGTGTGTTAGTGACCATCACATAATTCCCCTTTCCATCGTTTGTTTTGTTGGTAAGGTAGGTATTGGATGATAAAGGTGGCGTTGGATTGTAATTATGTGTGTTAGTGACCATCACATAACTCTCCTTACCTTTATCCGTTTGTTTGTACGTGTGGGTGTTTTTCTTTAAGAACGTAAATCTGAAAGAAATGGCGTTGGTCCTCTTAACTCTTCACATTCTTTACATCCCCTTAAACACGAGTTTGCATGTGTGCCTGTGGTGTTGGTCAGTAAGGGTGATTTTTGATCAGTAAGGATATGCATTGGTCAGTAAGAATGTGTGCTGGTCAGCAAAGATCTATAAACAGTGTTGGTCAGTAGGAATGGGTGTTGATCAGTAAGGGTTGATGTTGTTTCTTTGTAAATTTAATTTGTTTGTCAATTTTGCTCTTATATTCTAATTTTATATATTTTGCTTTAAATTTTTGCTTAAAATTTGTTTTTATCTTTTAAATTTAGATTAATTTGTTCTGTTTTGTAATTTTATTATTTATATTTTAGATTTACTTTCGTACCAAAAAGCATATAAATTTGCTTGTTTTTTCTTTTTAAAATTCTTCTATTTTTATATATTTTATTTTGTAGGCATTTGTTTCTAAATTAGTAAATTTGAAAACAATTTGTTTAAATTTTTTTAGTTTGCTTTTTTTCATTTTTACCTTAAACATTTGTTTTAAATTTTTTGTAAATTTATATATTTTCAATTTTTGTTAAAGTCTTCTTGAATTTTAATTTCCATTACAGTGTTTAATTTTTTTAATTTATATTTTTTAATTTCTTTTTTAATTATTTGTATAATTTGTTGTTAAAATGTTTAAAAATGTACAATTTTAAAAGTTGTAAATACTTTTTCCCAATTTTATAATTTTAATTTGTTATTTTATTTATTTAAAAAATATTTTTATTTTTTGTAATAAGTTTCTTAGAAGCTTTATATATTTTAGTCTTGAACAATTTTTTAATTAATAAAATTTATGCAAGCATTTAACGTGAATTTAAAATTTGTTATAATTTTTATTTTTATATGTTAGAATTATCCTTCTTTTCAGATTTTTCTTAATTTCCACTAAATTCCTGTTATTTTTGGAGTTTTAGTATTATATTGAATCTCGGCTATTTCAATAAATATTCCGGTTATTTTTAGTCTCCGCTATATTTCTTGTTAGTTTCACAATTTTAGTATTATTTGTAGTCAGCCATAATTATTAAGAAAATATTCCGTGGTTGTATTTACTATCAGGTAAATTCCGTGTCAGTTTCGGAATTTTTAGTGTTACCTTCAGTCTCGGCAATTTTACAAAAATATTCCTGGCCTTTTTTAAGTCTCTGCTAAATTCCTTTTCAGTTCGGAATTTTAGTGCGACTTTTTGTCTAATGGCAGCCATGTTGGATATATTGGCGCCACATTGTTAAAAACACTCCCTCTTCTCCTATATAACCTCATTATAGTCGCCATTTTGAATTTCATATGGTGCCCTAGTGGTTTTATATCGTCAGGTACATAAAGGTGTATATTGGTTTATCATTAAGTGCATTATAGATCCCAGTTGTGGCCCACAATGTTAAGTTTCCATTAGACCCCATATTAGCCCATTTATTCCTAAAACGGCAGCCCATGGTAAATTCACGTTACGGTCATAAAGGTCCAAATTTATTCCTTAAAGTGGCAGCCCATATTAAATTCCCTTATGGCCACAAAGTGATCCGCAATCTTAAACTTATAGACGTTTTTAACATTAAATTTCCCTTGTCCCAGTAGGTCATATTTTCAAAATGGCGGCATGATGTTAAATTCATCTTGTGAAAGTGCCATTATTTCGTCTCCATACTGCCCCCTAAAACTACTCTCATTCCCGAATTTCTTCACGTCCAGATATAATCCAGAAATCGTGTAGACAGTGCTGGTAAATGTCCGGTCTGTATTAGTGGCACGTCTCCCTTCTTCATGGTGGTACTTAGCAATAAGTTTTTTCCACAAAGTGTTTACTTGGTAGGATGATTGGGAAACGAACATCAGAGGGTACAAATGCTGCAGATATAAGACATCCATCGTCAAACCATCATTATCCAGCCTTGAAATCCTAGAAATTTGCTATTTCTAGCCAATTCACTACCACACACAAAATGGCTTCTGTAGCCCTTTTTTGTATTACTTTCATTTCTGCATCTTTGATTTCCTAGCACGGCAACAGCTCTTCTTTTGTTTATTTCTTTTCTGGCCAACAAACGGTTGTTTAAGAAACGACAAACCTAAGCTTGAACTCTCGTCAGTCGCTACCAACTTGAGAAACGTGCAGGATTTAAGCGCAACAAGGAGTGAATCTTGTGTAAAGCAATCGTTGTGCTTCTCTAAGATTCTGTATTGGTTCTTCAGATTTCTTCATGCGATCCACATCTTACTCCCTTTCCTTTCAATCCAGTGATCACAGTAGTGTGTAAAAAGTTAGGACCTTTCTACCAGGCATCTGCTTTGGGCGGATTTCAGGCTGACATACTCCTTGTTGCTAAGTCAACTAAATTCTCTTGACTAGGAACATACTGCCACTGCTCAGGGTTTGTAATGCTTTGAATTTCTTCGATGTGATGGCAACGAATGCCTTAAGTTTGCGACTACAGTCTCTTATCCACCATAATATATTCATAGATTATTACCAGAAAATGCCTTTAAAACTGGGATTCCTAAGACCCCTGAAATGGACACTGTCAGAGTAAAATCCAAAACTGCTGCCATTAACTACAACCGAGGAATCTTCATTGTTGTGAGTGGTGCCAGTCATGTTTTAGCTGCAGCAATACACATAGATGTTACTTCACTGTTGTGGACATATCTTCCATACACAGCAGCCCCACATGCATCATTAGACGGATCCACAAATATATGCAAACTCTCAGATAATTGCTTCTTCTGTTGGTCCCAGTCTCAGATATCTCGGAACTTGAATACGCGCGTCCATCTCTCGTGTTATTGTTTAATTATTCACAGTCTCTCTCAGTAATGATATTCTGAATTTTATCCGTGAGCGTCCACCAAATATCCCACAAAACAGCATCATGAAAATCTAAAAATAATGCGCAGGTTGGAAATCATAAGACAATGACAATATCGGTAGAGTTATGTAATTATTGCTACAGCTATGACCTTAATAGTGGAAGCAACAATTACATATTAAGGCCGCAATAATGGCAATGATGGCATAAACAAGGGCGACGACAGTAAGTGTCTTCAATAGTAGCACGAAAAAGAAAAAAAAAATTACATTTTTTTAATATAATAATAGTCGTTTTCGTCATCATCATCGTCGTCGTCGTCGTCATCATCATCATCAGCAGCATCAGCATCATCAGCAGCATCATCATCATCATCATCATCATCATCATCATCATCACCATCATCATCATCATCATCATCATCATCATCATCATCATCATCATCATGTTAGGGTCAGGAAAAATTGTCATAAAAAGATAGTATCCTTGATACACCAGTATAGAATGTAGTTACTAATAGAAACCTGGGGAAAATGTACATTGTTTTTAAAAATTAGAACCGAATTAATCCGAGTAGATAATGATACTAACTGTTATTTTAATTAACAAGAACGTAATGAAGTTTAGATTTGGTGATGCTGGTAATATTCATGTTATATACGATGACGATGACTATGAAAGAAAATGACGATAATAGCAAAATGCAGTCACATACTAAACGTTAAAGCTGTTTATCAGGTAAACAACGATGGTATAAATTATTTGGGTACAGTTTAAAGCATTTGCCACCGTTTTAACAATGTCCACGTCAAACACAATGATGATGACCATAATGAGAAATGACGACAGCAGCAGGAGCAGTGGATGATACTAAAAAATGCCAAAGCAATTAATCAGGCAAATAACGACGATGTATAAAGCATTAAGTCGAAAAAGGAACATATTAAAAGGACACTAGAACATCTGCTTCAACAGGGACGCATTAATCAATATAGCCCTGACATTTATTTATACAGGGACACATTCATTAAAATAGCCCTGACATTTACTTAAACAGGGTCACATTCATTAAAATAGCCCTGACATTTTGCTTAAACAGGGTCACATTCATTAAAATAGCCCTGACATTTACTTAAACAGGGTCACATTCATTAAAATAGCCCTGACATTTACTTAAACAGGGTCACATTCATTAAAATAACCCTGACATTTGCTTAAACAGGGTCACATTCATTAAAATAGCCCTGACGTTTGCTTAAACAGGGACAGGTTCGTTAAAATAGCCCTGACATTTATTTATACAGGGACATATTCATTAAAATAGCCCTGACATTTATTTATACAGGGACTCATTCGTTACAATAGCCCTGGCATTTATTTATACAGGGACATATTCATTAAAATAGCCCTGACATTTATTTATACAAGGACTCATTCGTTACAATAGCCCTGACATTTATTTATACAGGGTTATATTCGTTAAAATAGCCCTGACATTTATTTATAGAGGGACACATTCGTTAAAATAGCCCTGACATTTATTTATACAGGGACACATTCATTAAAATAGCCCTGACATTTATTTATAGAGAGACATATTCATTAAAATAGCCCTGACATTTATTTATACAGGGACACATTCGTTAAAATCGCCCTGACAAATCAAGAAGAAAGAAGACGGAACAGATTAAAGATGACCGTACAAACTTTTGAACACGTCGCTCGCGCAAAGTGATAGATGGACCAATCAAGATACCTAAAATCCTTCCGTTGCCATGACAGGCCAAGGTTTGGGTTTTTAGTAACAAACCACGTGCCTCTCAGTGATCCAATAGTTTGGAAACAATCATCTTTCTCCGCATGCGTTCCTAGGGAGCTCAGTGAAAGTGATATTTCACCAAGCTTCCTTAACCTAGTCTCATCTTTACCTTTAATGTCCTGTCTTATCACTTAATAAGTCATTTACTTTTTATTCACCAATAAAGATAGATAAAACCATTTTGAAATGGATACGATATCCTCTGGATTTAATTTTCGAGTACCTGAATTTAGACCCTGGAACGCAGGTCTCAAAACTGGTGAGTAATGTTACATTTATGTTTTAAATGATAATATCTGTCTATATAGCTATCGTAAAGAGGATTTTTTTTCACGGAAGTAAATTTAAGCGTTTTGTCCGAAAATGCGGGTTTTAAAATGTGACCAGCTATAGTTTAGCGATTGCAGGTTTAGAGAGGTTATAATAAATAATATTATACATTTTACGGGATTTATTTTTTCTCAATATCACTCTTTGATCTCTAAATCGCTACACTTTCTCCACCGCTAAATATAACCATTATACAATACTTGTGCTAATATCAATATATCTATCTTTCTGTTTGTATTCCTTTCAGATTTACACAATCCAGCAACTTTCTTTGCAAATGTTTTCCGTTGGTAAAAAGTCGCGTTTAAAATTTCATGCAATTCTCCACCTTTTGCTAAGGTAACCATTCTGCGTTGCGTTAAAATTCGCAATGAAGAGAAGGAAATAAAAAGCCAATATAATTATCTTGCATAGGAGAAATATCTAATAATCCGGTACATATAAAACTCTTTACCTAAAAGGAAAGTCTGTTTTCATAAATCGTTCTCCCATCATTAGTCTTTCAGTCATTCTTCAATATATGTACAAAATTATTCCTCTTTTTGTCAATTTGTATTATTTTACTGAAAAGCTAGCTATTTTATATACTACCTTGCTAATTAAAAATATCTATTGATGTACTTATGTATGTTTCGACATTTTCGTTTTTTCTATTAAAATTAATCACTGTATTTTCATCTTCTCTACATACACCAATAACTACAACTGCAAATAAACAATTAATTATTGCAATGTAAACCGCCAAAAGTAAGCTCGGAAAAAAAAAACCCGCTTCAAGCTAGACACTATGACACTGGACGGATATTAGTCTATATCTTTATAGAAATAGACTAAGAACTGAACAAAATCCCGCTTTTTTGTGAAAGGCAGATATGATCCGGTAGAGGTACTTGCCCGGCGAACTATGAAATCAACAATTCATTCTGTCAAGTGGTGTACTGGCCATTGGGCATACCGGGACAAATCCCGGTGGGCCGCCGCAAAAAAAATCCGTTTTTACCGGTGTTTTACTGGTGGGAGCAAAACCCCGGGCCTGTCCGGCAGACCGCCGCATCGGTCCGTCAAAAAAATCCGTTTTTACCGGTGTTTTACTGGTGTGAGCAAAACCCCGGGCCTGTCCCGGCAGATAAGTCCATGGCCGAGTTGCTTACCCAGTACACTCCTGATTCTGTCTCAAACAGACATTTTAGAACGTGTGTGCAAACAACTCTTTTATGCATGTTTACATGAAAAGAATAATTTATCTCAAATAAACCACTCCATGGTCAATCCCATTCATGCCTACTAATAAATGTGTTGTCTACAAATTAAGTGGCGAAGTGGTGGTGTGTACTTTTTAATGAGATTCTGTCGTGTCTGGTTTCTGGGGCATTCAGCAATTTGGTTCTCAATGCAAAACCATCCCTCTCTTGTGTAGTTGGAGTTAGTGTGGTAACTTTACAGTGCGAAAGCCTTTTTTTTTCCATTTCTTAATCACCACAAAAAAAGGCCAATTGAATAATAGAAACAAGTCTGACAGAATAAAATCAACATTTTTATTCAATGTTAAAATTATTTCAGAAAAGATATCGATATAAGTAAATCTATGATGACGACTGTCTATTCCACAGGACTTGAAAATCATCTACACCTTGTGTATTGCGCCTAATGGTCTGAAAATATATATTTTTCGCATAAATATATAACTACATTGGTACATGTGTATCTACAATTCCTGTATGTTTTCTTGTAAAGCAGCAGGGAGAGAAATACGTATTCGGTTGTGAATCGTGTGATTGCGCTGACAAACACAGAAAAACAGACACATACAGAAAAACAGATTCATGAAAACAACGAGAATACACCTCAACTTACAGATCAGTAATAAAAGTGACATAGCGAAACAAAATAACTCAAAACAATTGACAATAATGTAAATAACAATCAGTGCGAAAACAGTTTTCTTTTAGTCCTGAAGTACTAAAGATTCGAAATCGAGAAGAAGACAAAAATACGATCAAGTGTAACCTGTGTATTATATGGTTCCATGAAGGTTTGCCTGAATGTACCCATACATGAAGCAGCAGGTTTCTGGATTTCCTGAATGTATCCATACATGAAGCAGCAAGTTTCTGGATGTCCTGAATGTATCCATACATGAAGCATCGGGATTCTGGATTTGTCTGTACTGTAGAAGAATGCCCACAGCTGTAAACAATGTCATGTCTGCAATGAAATAAATCATTTGTGAGTTAAAGAAATGTTCAATACAATATTATCCCTCTGAGGAACCCTAACTCTAAGATTTGATACATATATGACAGGATTCAATGACAAAATAGTCTTACGACTCTAGGTCTTAAAAATATGTAACAGAAAGATAGTGAAACCAACAATGTAAGTAAAATCAAGACAAGAAGCAATTTATTTCCAGACAATTAAAGTGAAAATTCAAAAGACACTTACAATTTGTGAGTTAAGTTCCAAAATCCTAAATGTCCTAATCACACTTCCAAAAATAATAGAATGTTCCGAATGAATTCCAATAGCCTTGAATGTCCTGATGTACGACAAAGATGTAATCCAGAATGTATTTGAATGAGTTCACATAAATCCCCAAATCATGTATTATTCCAAAAGTTAATGAGCACTTTTATATTTCCAATGAATATTGTAAATAAATAATTCCTCTCTCTCGATATATATTCTGATTTCAACAACACAGCTAAAATAGATTCCTTACAGACTGATCTTTTAAAACCAAAAGTCTAGAATATGAATGAATTTGTTTACCAAAATCTGCATATAAATACATATGCCTACATGACTTATGTCACATCACAATATGAGTAATTCTAGTGGAATAATACTTTGTGTACCTGACTTTTGTCACAAAAAGACATGGAAATAACAGTCCAGTTGCTAACAAAACCGGCCTTGAACTCAAATGTTATGTAAACATGTTGTTTACAAAATGACCATAATCTGACTAAAGTACAACATGCAATCATGGACACATATTATAAATTAAATATACATAGCGGCACTGTAAGACTTGATACATATATGACAGAACTCTATGACAGAATAACAGCACTGAAATACTTGATACGTATACGACAGAACTCAATGACAAAATAACAACACTGTAAGACTTGATACATATATTACAGGACTCTATGACAGAATAACAGCACTGTAAGACTTGGTATATATATGACAGGGCTCAATGGCAGAATAATAGCACTGAAATACTTGATACATATATGACAGGACTCAATGACAGAATAACAGCAGTGTTAGACTTGATACATATATGACAGGACTCAATGACAGAATAACAGCACTGCAAGACTTGATACATATTTGACAGGACTCAATGATAGAATAACAGCACTTCCAGTTCAAATTGACTTATTCGACATAAAATTAAATATAACACCAGGACATCAAAGAGTCTGGGAACAAAAGTTAAATCTCACCTAGAAACAAAGACGAACGCATTGACGAACAAAACCCAAGTGTTTTTGATTGGCGGAAATAAATGATGAGACTAAAACCTTCCAGCAAACAACTGACAGAAAGACTAGGAAGAATAATAAATCCGACTCATAAAGAGACACTACACATGAACAGACAAGACAGACAGACAGCCGACAGTAACAACAATCAAAACAACTATTTTTCATACGGAAACATTCATGACAAGTAGTTCTATATTAAAAGCGGTACAGTTGTCTGATCTGATCTCCATCATTTCCTGGAGCCACCATTGAATCTCTGAAAGATGCGTTTTCATCTTAGGACCTGACGCTGCAAATGGAATTGGCATTCCTGATTTTTGTGAAACAGGTTTCTTATACCGTACTTGCAAAGCAAATGTCAGGACAATGTCTCAGAAATATCTTAGCAAGACAACATGTAAATATTAGACCTTATGACATGGCCTTTGAATATATATAATGAATGTAAAATTTATCCGCAATTTCGATTGCTTTCTTCTTGTCGTTGGTGAAATTCCTCAACTGTATTTTCATGTTGACCAATTGCACCTGAGCGATAAGGTCACTGCAGGTATAGATATATAGAGACACAGACACATAGATAGATAGATGGGTGAAATTTTCTCGTAGACTGAAGAATAAGTACATATTAATATAAGCTTCAGTTTCGTATCTTCTAAATTTATTGAAAAAATAGCGATTGTAAAATAAACTTTACAGTCTATATCACTTATATGTTGTATCTTACAGTCTACATCCCCTATATAGTGTATCTTACAGTCTACATCCCCTACATAGTGTATCTTACAGTCTACATCTCGTACATATCGTATCTTATAGTCTACATCCCCTACATATTGTATCTACATCCCGTACATATTGTATCTTACAGTCTACATCCCGTACATATTGTATCTTACAGTCTACATCCCCTACATCTTGTATCTTACAGTCTACATCCCCTACATATCGTATCTTACAGTCTACATCCCGTACATCTTGTATCTTACAGTCAACATCTCCTACATATTGTATCTTACAGTCTACATCCCCTACAGATTGTATCTTACAGTCTACATCTCCTACATATTGTATCTTACAGTCTACATCCCCTACATATTGTATCTTACAGTCTACATCCCCTACATATTGTATCTTACAGTCTGCATCCCTACATATTATATCTTAAGTCTATATCCGCTACATGCTGTACCTTGCAGTCTACAGCCCATATATGTTGTATCTTACAGTTAACATCCATTATATGTTGTACGTTAAAGTCTATATCCGCTATATCTTGTTGTGTAAGTGATTGATACAGCTGGGAATGGTTGAGTGTTTTTCTTGTATATGCAATTGATGCAACTGAAAATGATTGAGTTTTCTTGTTGTTATTGTGATTGATACAACTGGGAATGCTTGAATTGTCTTGTTGTGTATGTGATTGATACAGCTGGAAATGGTTGAGTTTTTCTTGTTGTGTACGTGATTGATACAACTGGGAATGGTTCCGATTTCTTGGATTGTATGTGATTGATACAACTGGAAATGGTTGAGTTTTCTTGTTGTACATGGGATGGATACAACTGGGTTTGGTTGAGTTTTTTGTTGTGTATGTAATTGATACAACTAGGAATGGTTGAGTTTTCGTCATACATTATTTCCTAAGTTATTGATATCCACGATGTGTTGATATATTTCGTATCTTTGACCCCTTAAGGATAAAATATTCGTTGATTGGCAGGCTCATTTGCTATTACAGTTTTCCTGAGAAGAATGTCTGATTTATGCAGCGCATTATCTACCATAATGCAGTGCATTATTTAGACTGTCTTCTCAAGAAAACTGTTTAGAAAGACTTTCGTAAAATTTCCTGAGTGCTAGTGCGAATTGACTGTTAGAACTTGTTCTCTCTCAGTGCATTTTATTTTTTTTTCTTGTTGGGGGGGGGGGGGCGGGCGGCGGTGTGTATGTTTGCACTATGAAATTTGAACTTATGCACGATTTCGTTGTTCGTCCATCGTTATATTGATCTAATTATAAATGAGCACTGACCACAACAACAATGAGCACTGACCAAAACAACATACAAAGTCAGTTGCACTAGACTGTTCGTTGAAATTTGTTCTCGTATTTTGTGTTTGAGAAAAAAAGCATTTGTAAATCCCGCAAATCTCGAGCAGGTTACATAAATTTTGTATTTTTTTCTTTCCCATTTTTCTTTTCTTTCTTTTAGCACCATACTAAGTTATTTATATTTTTATGTCATAAGTGTTACTTTATCATTTCCTGAAAAGCTCGCATACTGTTTCTCGTGAAACATAAAAGAGGACAAAACTCCAGTATAACGCGGTCTGGACAATTCCATCATTTCATTTTAATCTAAGTCACAAAATGATATAACAATTACAAAAGGAGAAACCTGTTTCTTGTCCCCACTCACCACGCGATTGCGAAAATTAAAAAAAGAAGAAGAATGCACTCAAAATTGACAACACATCGCCTTTCAATGTGAGTAAAAATTATTTTTTGTTTTTAAGTTTAGTTTCCTTTCGATAAACCCATTTAGAATTAGGAGCAGTTTGAACAGAAATGCAAAAATTGTACGGCTTATTCCTTTGTGGTTAAAATAATCAGAGAAGAATGTCGACAACATCGAATGCCAATAATCTTGACTTGACCGTTAATATTACTACAGAAGCAAATAATAAAGAACGAACCACCAAAGATATGACAGATTTTACAAAACAAACCACCACAGATATGACAGATTTTACAAAACAAACCACCACAGATATGACAGATTTTACAAAAACAAACCACCACAGATATGACAGATTTTACAAAAACAAACCACCACAGATATGACAGATTTTACAAAAACAAACCACCACAGATATGACAGATTTTACAAAACAAACCACCACAGATATGACAGATTTTACAAAAACAAACCACCACAGATATGACAGATTTTACAAAAACAAACCACCACAGATATGACAAATTGTACACATCCTACAAAAACAACTACTAGGAATTGCACTGCTGAGCAAGTCTTCGATGGCAAGAACAGAACTGTACTCTTGTAATTGGATAAAAAAAAGTTACAAGGATCCGAAAATCGGTGCAAATTATGTATTTTTACCAGAGTTTTCTCGCGTTACCAATATAACTGATACACTATCTTTATGAAATCCCCTTCTAACAGACATCAAAATGTATGACAATGCCTTAAGTCTCTGTTAGTGCTGCGAATACTACCACCATATTAATATTATTATTATTATTATTATTATTATTATTCATTCATTCCTTCATTCGTACGGCCTCACTTGCATAGAGTATGGTCTACCCGTGACGCTTCACATTAAAGCCCTGTTTGAATAGATTATGGTCTACCCGTGACGCTTCACGTTAAGGCTTTGTTTCAGTCAATTGTACTTTTGCTTCAATGTCCGAAGAAGAGATGATGTTCCTTCATTTTTTGGCAGTAGAAAATTCCTATTAATTCATTCTTTCTACTATTCTGGCATATCCAATGTTCTGTAAATCTTGTAAACTTTCATATACCATGAATATCATCTCACTTCTATTTCTAATGTCCCGCCTGCCATTCTTTTAATTACATTGCCATTCATCCTTCATTGATGTAAAATAAAAATCTTTTGTACCCATTGGATTGCCTTTTTTTTAAATAGAATTTCCTTTGCCCAAAGGAACCAACCTAATAGATCTGTAACTACCTTTATCGCCCTGGTATTCCATTATTCCCCGAAGTCAGACAAGGCTCTGTACCATGGATAAACAGCATTGTAATCATTCTTGGTCCGCTCGCGATACAAAACAGCATTGTAATCATTCTTGGTCCACTCGCGATACAAAACAGCATTGTAATCATTCTTGGTCCATTCGCGATACGAAACAGCATTGTAATAATTCTTGGTCCACTCGTGATACAAAACAGCATTATAATCATTCTTGGTCCACTCGCGATACAAAACAGCATTGTAATCATTCTTGGTCAACTCGCGATACAAAACAGCATTGTAATCATTCTTGGTCCACTCGCGATACAAAACAGCATTGTAATCATTCGTGGCCAACTCGCGATACAAAACAGCATTGTAATCATTCTTGGTCCACTCGCGATACAGATTGGGCTTTTTTTCTGCTTCTTTTTTTTTATTTGTTGCTTGGGGTTGGGGTTGGGGGTTCGCTTTAATTTTAATTGCTACCAGAGAGTTATGGTAATAAGGGTGGCTAATTGTAGAAGTTGTAAGTATATATAATTATATTCAAATTTCTTTTAGCTATAGAAGGTAAACATATAAAAGCATACAATTTGAGTATTAACCCTTCCTAAACACAGTTTTAAATTTCTTGTAAACAAAATGCAAAACATATTTTGGACATTGATACCTTAAAGACTAATAAGTATACTTCATTGAAAGGAATTTATTGAAAATGTATGATATATAAAAACTATATAGGAATTGATTGAAAATGTATGATATATAAAAATTATATAGTAATTTATTGAAAATGTATGATATATAAAAATTATATAGTAATTTATTGAAAATGTATTATATATAAAAATTATATAGTAATTTATTTAAAATGTATGATATATAAAAACTATATAGGAATTGATTGAAAATGTATGATATATAAAAACTATAAAGGAATTTATTGAAAATGTATGATATATAAAAACTATAAAGGAATTTATTGAAAATGTATGATATATAAAAATTATATAGTAATTTATTGAAAATGTATGATATATAAAAACTATATAGGAATTGATTGAAAATGTATGATATATAAAAACTATATAGGAATTGATTGAAAATGTATGATATATAAAAACTATATAGGAATTGATTGAAAATGTATGATATATAAAAACTATATAGAAATTTATGAAATTTGTCAGGGATTTCTGACATACGGCGAAGATCCGAAAATACAAGGATATGAAAATTAACGTCTGATATTTTTGAAAATTTTATTGTTTCTGTATACTTAAATAACTATAGGAAAAAACAAAATGTTTTACCAATATCGCTACCAATGACACGGTTTTACCAATATCGCTACCAATGACACGGTTTTACCAATATCGCTACCAATGACACAGTTTTACCAATATCGCTACCATTAACACGGCTTTACCAATATCGCTACCAATGACACTGTTTTACCAATATCACTACCAATGACACGGTTTTACCAATATCGCTACCAATGACACGGTTAACTAGAACATATACCTAGCTTTAGAACATATACCTATCTTTATGTTCCCCAAATTTAGTGTGAATACGTTCTTTAACTTTTTCAAAAATATATTGTTTTAAAATTTCAATGTATTTTTAATTCAGATTTCCAAATTTTCTTTTTATTTGAGAAACAAATTTGTTGAATTATAATTCATTATGCTGGCATTTGTATGACTTTATAGAAAATGTATACTTGCATATACCTTTTAGATGAAAGAGAAGAGTTGTAAAATTTAAAGGACAATAATTCCCCAAGCTGTCAATCAGCTACACTTCTTACCTAAACACCCCTTTTTGTAGAACCCAATACTTTCTAGGTACTTTTTGAACACAAGTAGTAAAGAGGGTGCGTTTCCTAGCACACTATGCTAAATGTAGACATTTCAGAAAGTTACACATATCTGCAACTTTGTGAAAGCAGACCTAACTCCACCGTATTTAGCTGATTTTTCTCATATATTTAAAGTAAAACTCCAGTGTGTCAGAAACTCTAAGCTTCTACACTACACTTGATATTGTCACCTTCTAAACTATATAAATAAATAATCATATCTTTCAGCAATGACCTCTAATATACTTCTTTTCGTAAATGAGCTACATAAATAAAGTTTACATATCAGAACTTCAGTGTAGTAGAAGCTCCCACCTTCTATACTACATCTACACCCTCATTCGAGTGCAGTAAACATATTGTACGACCGAAAATAGTGAACAACACTTTCAAATCGTAATTGATTTGCTGGAGATATGTATTGAGAAAGAAAGATTTAAATACAAAATTGACGAATATTTACCTAGCAATGTTTATATGTACTGTTTTACATATCGTAATATTCTATGATGCCTTCTTTCATTAGTCGGTTCCTTGGGCTTTGCAATTGTATTAAACGATTCATTTGCCTTTTCGACAATATCTTGGTCGGTTCGTTTGCCTTTTCAAAGATATCTCGGTCGAATGGCTTAATTCCGCATATCTTTTGTTTACTCAACTCTAGTTGATCCTCGATATTTTAAACTTCATTCAATGAGTTTAGCAATGTCTCAAACAGAACTGCATAGCCATGTTTATATATATAGAAGTTTGGTATGTCATTAAGGGATAGGTTTTAAATTGTGTACCAGGTGTAGACATGATGTATTCAGGGATAGGTTTTAACTTGTGTACCAGGCGTAGACGTGACAGAACTGTACACCCATGTTTATATATCGAAGTTTGGTATGCCATCAAGGGATAGGTTTTAACTTGTGTACCAGGTGTAGACATGATGTATTCAGGGCTAGGTTTTAACTTGTGTACCAGGTGTAGACATGAGGTATTCATGGATAGGTTTTAACTTGTGTACTAAGTGTAGACATGATGTATTCAGGGCTAGGTTTTAACTTGTGTACCAGGTGTAGACATGAGGTATTCATGGATAGGTTTTAACTTGTGTACTAAGTGTAGACATGATGTATTCAGCAGACTTTGTTGTAGCCTTTTCTTTTAAATTTTGTAGCAAATCGAGATTTGGAAGATATTTCACGATTTCACTCGCTTACTGTACTTTAAACAGTATTGAAAAGGCTATTGCTTTTGTCTCCTTAGAAAATCTGTAATATGGTGGAGCCGTTCGTGTGCTCTGCACACTCATTTAGTGCAACGGCGTCGCCTGGAGCGATGTGTCCTAGAAGGACAATAGAGCCTGTACTGAGCAAACAGCATAATCATTTACAATACTCGAAAAGGGTACTGCTAACAAATTATCAAATAATTTCTACCTATCTGGTCAAATATTTTAGTAAATTTGCCTGATCAAACATTGAATTTAAAATTGTGGATAACACGTAACCATCGTTTGAATTATTTACATATTTGCACTCACACTGTCCCACAACAAACTGTTTCGACAGTTGCTTGAGCATCAACATTACTCTTATTCTTTTTGTCTCCCTTTACTTGTGTGCTCTGCACTCATCAGAAGTGCAAAAGCATCGCATGTGCTGGTCACCACAACTGTTTGTTTAAATATACATTCAGGAAACCTTGTCACCTTCGATGAGAAAGAAGATACGACCGATGTTTTTTTTTTAAAAAATTAAAATTATTTTTTGTATCTAAATTGGGATGGTGTTTCCAACTCTCTCATGATCTTGTAATAAATGCTGTTAGGCACCCCGGCATATTTACATAGTGTGAGGCATGTTCTTATCTGTCTCTGAGAAGATGATAGTGTTTAGCTTTTAATGGTGTCTTTTAATGTTTTCGACCGATGCAATACAATTGCAACGCATCACTTTCAAAACAGAAATATGTACTTCCTGTGACATTTTTTAAGGTTTTGAAATTTAATTGAGCTTAAAAATACCTGTATTTAAATAACCGCATTAAAGTTTTTTAGGTGTCAACAAAAGTCCTCAATCATCATGAGCTAACAAAGCTACAGTGCTCATAATCATGTTGTATATATCGTGACTCTATGACCTGATCAGATTCATTTCTTGGTAATATTCTTCGTGACTGAATCAACAGTCACAGTACCTATTGAATTTTGAATTCGTTTTGATCATGCACCTTTTATTCAACAAGATTGTCAAGTGCTAATGCATGATCCTTGAAATAGTCGTGTAACTCTTTCTTTATTACCAAATCAACCGCTAAAATTTATCCAGCTTCATTTTCTTCTGGTATTTTTGAGAGATTTTCTTCTATTCACGTGATTTATTCAGTATTTGCCAAACTCGAGTCGTTTTACTGGCCTTGATAAATAAATTTTTAGAAATAAGGACTTCAGGACTTGTAGTATTCATCGTCATTTCTCATTTTGTCTCTTTCATCCGCGTATATTCGTCATTTGCAAAAGCCAATCTCGTCTTTCTTTATTGTTCTTTATTACTCTCAACAACCTCATATATTTATCTTTCACTATCTTGTAAACATATACGGATATACCAAATTCGTCTTCAAATTTGTAAATATCCTCTACTTTTACAGGAGATCTTAAAAAAATTGACTATCTGTCTAAATTGTATTTTATTGTTTTCTGATGATTTTTCGGGGTAAGATTTGAAATCGACCTAATAGCATAAAAGCTCCATATATTCTCGATATATTCAACGCTAACATATGCTTGTTTATTTTTCGCCCAATCGGGTAAATCTATGTATGAACTGCCCGACAATGGGTTTTAAATATCGATGTTCATAGTCAGATATTCAATTCCATCGAATACTCATTGAGTGTTTTCATGGTTTGGGGGGGGGGTTGTTTTGTGTTTTAAATCCAGTTTCAGTGTAAATGCTCTCGAACAGAGTGTCAATAATACAATATTCATTTCGAATTTGTTCATGATAGCATTTAAGCTTGTTGAATAGAAAAATGCCTGTATTAAGCGACGGTAATTGCCTTAGACTAACTTTCAGTACTAGTTGAATGAGTACCGAATCAAAGGCTTTGAGTTTCCTGCCAATTTGTGTCTTCGCATGTGGTTCAACTTGGCCAAAGTATACATATAAGTCTTTGTCATTGCCACAGGATAATTTGCATTGGTTGATTTTGTTCGTAAACGATGTTTTCTTTTCTTTGATAATAGGATTCTGTCCTAATTTTGGGGTTTTTTATGTTGTTTTTTTTTGTTGTTGTTGTTGTTTGTTTTGTTTTATTTATCTATTTATTTATTTTGTTTTTTGCTGTCTTCGTTGTTGCCTAAATCTTTGTCTACGAAGTTATTTGCTCTTATGCTTTGTACAGGTTCTGCTCTTCTTGGTTTTCCTGTTCTTTCCTTCGATGTTGGAATGCCTCTTACCTTCGTTGTCTTTGCTGCTAGATACTGTGGGACTTTTGTTTGTTATTTTTGTGTACGGATCCTAGACGCTGTGCTTTGATTCGTTGTGATTTTTGCTGTATTCATCAACCTCATCCCTAATACTTTGCTTCAATACTTTGTGTTTAAGTTCATTCAGTCTTTGTTTTTTTATTTCTCTTTACAGTTCGTCATTGTTGTTTTTTTTTTGTCTACAGAATTCCTCTTGCCATTTTTTCTTTGCAGACGTGCTCCACTGAGTCTTTTACGACTTTGTTTTAATTTCTGTAAGAATTCATCAAGTTCCAGATTATTTTCCATCAGTATACCTCTTATTTAAATATCGAAAATTTCTTCAATTTATTCCAAATAAGAAGTCATGGAACTTTCAAACGTATTATCCATAGGTAAAAAAAAAAAAAAAAAAAAAAAACATCATCTGATTTAAACAGAAATTGTCTTCGTCTTAATCCATAAGAATTAATCGAACTTTCAGATGTATTATCCATTGGTAAAAAGTCCTTTTGTTTAAACAGTGAAATTTTCTTTAATTTACTCGCATAATAATTCAGAAACAAGTTTCAAAAATGCTATAAACATTAAAAAAAGGACTATATCGAATGACGCGAGAATTATTAAGTCAAACTGGATCAACATGAAATATATTTCTGTTTTAATTTAGGCCGTTAATTTTATCAGACATTCTTTCATAGTGTAGTTTAGACTTTAAGTCTACTTTTATTAATATAGTTTAAAAGATTTTCAGTTTGAACATCTATATATTTTTCCTTTTCTCAACTTCGTGTGGAAAATACATGGTATCACACTTTTGCAATATTATTTGATCATTTCGCACAATGGATGCATACGAAAGACATATCGTCCAGCTGGCCAATGACTGCCATTTGATCATTTCGCACAATGGATGCATACGAAAGACATATCGTCCAGCTGGCCAATGACTGCCATTTGATCGTTTCGCACGATGGATGCATACGAAAGACATATCATCTAGCTGGCCAATGACTGCCATTTGATCATTTCGCACAATGGATGCATACGAAAGACATATCGTCCGGCTATCCACAATGACTGCCATTTATTTTGTTATACATACTTTAATATTTAACAATATATGAACTAAAAGTGAGTAACTAAAAATCTGTTAAACTATATTAATGAAAGTACACTTAAAATCAAAACTACAATATGAAAGCAAACTGTAAATTATTATTGTTTCAACTATCACATCCATCAAATGTTGTAGTTCAGAATGTCTAGACGTTTTGTGTTTAAATAAATTACATGTCTGAGACAAGTAACATGACAAATATCATTTACCGAGCATTGTTACAAACAGGATTAATAGTTAATATAAGTATGTTGATTAAAGCTATTCAGTTACAAGATTGGTCCTTCTTCCAAAATGTTAATAAATCAAATAATCGAATTGCTTTCGCCATTGGCTTTATCAGACATCACTAGTGACGATTTGATACTACATGGTTTATTACATTCAAACTTTGTTCCCTCGACCTCTGTTTTCATCCTCTTTTAGTCCCCCTTTTCTTTCTGCGGGCTTTGTAACAATATCTGCAACGTTTTAAAACTAGCGAAATGTCACTAATGTGTTGCATTTCTTGTTTCAATGTTCTGAAATATGAATTTAACTCTTTCACAGTTTTTGTAGTGTACGATGTCATTATTATTTTGTATGATGTCATTATTATTGAGTACGATGTCATTATTATTGTGTACGATGTCATTATTACTATGCCTTATTCAATTGCAATGTTGTCCAAATTATTTTGAACGATGTATATTGTTTTGGGCAAGCTGTCGATTTGACCATTGAAGACATTTAACTGAGCTCAAAATCTAAAGCTATTACTGTATTTGTTTCAATGACTTTAGTACAATATTTCGCATGCTTTTTTCCTGTAAAATATTTTGATGTTTTTTATGTCAATCTCTGGAAAATCTCGAGAATGCATTAGAGTTGAAGAAACAATAGATAGAAAGAATTAAGTCATTTGACCACGATATCGTCGAAAAGATAAACGAGCCGTTTAATACAATTGCAAAGGCCAAGAAAACGATTAATAACAGAAGGCATAACAAATATTGCAATATGTAAAACAATATATAGAATTTTTTTTTTTAAATCTGGGTTAATAGACCAAACTTTGTAATTACTTTTGAACAAATCTTTTTAATACATATTTCCAGTAATTCAATTATGATTTGAAAGTTTTGACCACTAATTTTGGGACGAACAATTTAATTACTGTACTCGAATGAGGGAGTATCTGTAGTATTGAAGATGAGAGTTTCTACAGTGTCGTTCTGATTTGACAATTTCATGATTTGCTTATTTACTGTTTTCGAAAGAATACCGTAAAGGTTATTGATGAAAGCAACAATCATTTATCTATTTTAGAAGGTAAGAGTTTCTAGTGTAGTATAGAAGGTGAGAGTCTCTGGAACAATGGAGTTTTAGTTTTATACGACCGTCACAAGGCAGAGCGTGTTATATAACGATATTGTCCATCCGTACGTACAAGCGTCCTTCCGTATGTTCCCTATTTCGTTTCCGCAAAACAACTCGAGTTCTCCACCATCTTCTGTTACCATACTTTGCAACGGTCATGGAAGAACTAAAAGGGTCAGAGGTCAAAGTCACTGGGACTGAATGGAAGGAAAACTGTTCCCGCACAAGAACTTTACTTGTATGCCAGATACCTTGACCAAACCTCATAACTGGTTTGCATTTAAGATGAGGAAAAAATGTTCGTTTCGGAGTCAAAAGTTCAAAGGTCAAGGTCACAATGACGAAAAGAAGAAGAATGGTTTCAGCACAATATCTTAAGTTTTGTACCACCTAATAAGAATAATCCGTGTGCGTGCCTTGCATTCCGACAAGCAAGATATATATTCATCCTGGTGTCCAAAGGACATATATCAAGGTTACATGGAATGAAAGATGCTAACAATTTCCACATAAGTACTTAAGGTCTATACAGCATACCTTGACTATACTTTTCAGATTGCTTGCATTTGGGACCTGAAAGACACCTATTGATCTGGGAGTTTAAAGGTGAAAGGTCAAAGTTAAAGCGACTTAAAGATGGAAAACGGGTTCCACAAAATAAATCAAGTCGTACGCCACAAACCCTGAGTAAATTCTGTGGATAACTTGCATTGGATACAGGAAAGGCACATGTCGATTTTGGGATTAATAGTTTAAAGGTCAAGGTCAGAGAGAATAAAATAGATAAAATGGTTCGGCAAAATAATTTCTTATGGTGGGCGTAAATTGTACGTTTAAGGTACACTTGTTAATATATGTGAAAATTATTTTAATAAGGTAGAAGCAGCTCTGCTTTGACAAAGTACATGACAAGCGTACATTTTTGAAATTTCAAATATACCCCACATACCCCAGTGTACGGGGCCCAGGGTGGTCGAGTGGTCTAAGGCGCTCGCCTTTACAGATCACTCACATCTCACCTCTGTCAGCGTGGATTCGAGTCTTGGCCGCCATGTATGGCCTATCGTGTGCTAAAAATGGCGTTAAACCCCAAAAATTACAAATCAGCCCTGTGTGCAAAAACTCGTATGTTGTATAGTACGGATATATAATTCCTTTTAGTGTGCTGCGTATGCATGTATGCATTCATGGATGCATCTGTGTGTATGTATGTATGTATGTATGTATGTATGTATGTATGTATGTATGTATGTATGTATGTATGTATGTATGTATGTATGTATGTATGTATGTATGTATGTATGTATGTATGTTTGTATGTATGTATGAATGTATGTATGTATGTATGTATGTATGTATGTATGTATGTATGTATGTATGTATGTATGTATGTATGTATGTATGTATGTGTGTGTGTATGTATGTATGTATGTATGTATGTATGTATGTATGTATGTATGTATGTATGTATGTATGTATGTATGTATGTATGTATGTATGTATGTATGTATGTATGTATGTATGTATGTATGTATGTATGTATGTATGTATGTATGTATGTATGTGTGTGTGTGTATGTATGTATGTCATCCTTTATTTCATATTTGGTTCATCTCGTTTACGTCAAAACTTTCTGGGTGTCTTTTAACTTTGGTCCACATTTTCATGTTATCAAACTTTGGAGCGCAAAATGAATATTCACTCTTATAATGCAAAATTGTGCTGAAAAAATGAGATTGTACTAAAAATAGCTACTGTAGGTGGTGAATTTGAAATGCTTTACAGACACAAAAAGAATTTTAAAATTCGCTGCTGACCAAGCCAGGAAAATACAGTTATGGAATTATGACAAGTATCGTACGATCAAATCATTAGGTCAGTTGTATGTATTCTTCGTTCTTGGCAAATAGATGTGATATTATCTCTATATATGTATGTACGTACGCATGCGTTGCGGCGTATGCATGTATGCATTCATGGATGCATCTGTATGTATGTATGTATGTATGTATGTATGTATGTATGTATGTATGTATGTATGTATGTATGTATGTATGTATGTATGTATGTATGTATGTATGTATGTATGTATGTATGCGTATGCATGTATGCATTCATGGATGCATCTGTGTGTGTGTATGTATGTATGTATGTATGTATGTATGTATGTATGTATGTATGTATGTATGTATGTATGTATGTATGTATGTATGTATGCGTATGCATGTATGCATTCATGGATGCATCTGTGTGTATGTATGTATGTATGTATGTATGTATGTATGTATCTATGTATGTATGTATGTATGTATGTATGTATGTATGTATGTATGTATGTATGTATGTATGTATGTATGTATGTATGTATGTATGTATGTATGTATGTATGTAATATGTAATTGACCAGTCGTCAACGTGGGCCTCAACTTACTGGCATACAAGATGAAATTGAATATTTAAATATTTGATCTGTGAAAATATACTCTTAAATATGAATTTATTGCAGAATGTCGATTAAGTTTTGTGCGTTCCCATTTAATCTTCTTTCTGACCGACAAGCTCATTAATTATTGTCGAACACCTAAGATATGATTACATTTCATAGGCAATGGCGTTTTAATGAAATTTTAATAACTTATTTTTACTTTTCAACTTCTACATTACGTGTCCAAAAATTCTGGAAAAATGTTAAAGAGGGCAAACACAAAAACACACACACGCGCGCACAAACACACTCCACATGTGGGTATATATAGGCTTTATTCCAATTAGATTAACCTCCAAAGAAAATATGTTACTGAATCTTTAAACTCTTTAATGAGACTTTAGCGTTACCAATAGATGTCGCTCATTTCTTTTTCTCTTTACTTTTTTTTTCTTCCGTCTGAAAGATACAGCATATATACCCTAAAGTCCAACATCACTATTTGTGCATCAGCGATAAATGTAACATGCTTAGGATGTACTATAGAGTTGTATCATGTATTAGTGAAAAGCGGGCAATGCGTGCCCTTACTATGTACGCAGAGAGTCAGTTTCAGTCTGAAGACCAGCAAAACTTTCACGCAGAAGTGAAAACCTGTATTGCCTATACATATTCTATGTGGTCGGTCAAAACATGCACACAATATGACATTTGTCCATCTCGGTCGGCGTAGTCACGCGAGAGTATGGTTATGAGACTAAGACTTTTACCAGACCCTTGTATGGCGAAAATCTCAGAGAGCCATAGGAAAGATCCGGTTGAACGAGACTACACAATCTTACAGCCCAACCTTCCGATGGATTTCGAATGCATACCAGATAGTGACTTACATAGTAAGGAAAAAAGGACATCTCTCCTTTTACGTATCAAGTTTACAAAATTGAACAATGTGATTTTACTCGGGTTTTTTTCACTTTATATTATTCGATTTCTGAAACTTGACACGTAAATGAGAGATGTCCCATTTCAGTGGATAACTCAGCGATTCGCGAGGGAGATTGTTAGCCGTGATTATTATTTACGGGATAAGCAATTAGTTGCATATCATACATTATTTCAATGGACATGCAATTTATTTTGTATATTACATGGATTATGCACTCTAGAAAACCTTGTCAAGATACACAGGACACTTGAAATCATTTAAAGTTGTACGGAATAATTCGCTGACAACTGCTTCGTACTTCCGGCGCTCGTGAGACCGCAGATAACTATCAACCACCATCTTCAAATAATGTATAAAAAGTTCGTCCTTTTTATCCATCATGCACCCCACCGATGAGAAACCACAAAACAATCACCACAGTTCAGGGGGATTTTCGAAACTTGCCATAATGGAATAACGTCACTGTTATGCGAATGACGTCACTGACTAACCAATTGGGAAACATATCTTACTAGTTTCCTGCATATCATATTGGCTTGCCAATTTAGGCCGGGTACCATGGAAAATGGAATAACTTCTAAATTTACAAGAAAAGTTCCCAAAGGAACACAGTATTATAACTATTCCTAAAAGTTTCTCTTCTAAGTTTTGGTCATATGATGCATTTCTCAAGAACAACTCTCGTTCTACTCAGACTATATTGTTCCTTCTAGACTACATTGTTTATTATTATCATGTGGAGCCGCGGTAGCTCATTTGATAGAGCGTCGGACTCATATAGGTCGGCTGCTTGGTATATTCTTGGAAAAGCATTAGCTCCTATTTGCTCGGCAGGATATAACCAATAATGTGTTAAACGTGCTGTTAAAACCAACAAACCAATCAACTTATCACGAATCAAAGCGATCAACTTATCAGCTAAAAGATGGCGGGTAGTGATTTAAGGGAAGTCTCATCAGACTCTCGCGTGGTAAAATGCTTCATTTAATCGAAGTTACAGACAGAAGGTGCTTCGGTCAAATTTTGCACAAGCCAAACTTCAAAAGATATTTCTCGCTATCTCAAAATTATCTAGAAATACTTTCTGCAATTATTGAAGCCAAAATTATATTGTCAGCTTAAAAACAATATCATTAAACAGCATTGTTTGTTTAAAAAAGACACCGCTGCAAGAGGCGCGTCACAATCAGCCAATGAAAATATCAATGTTTTAGGGAAATGTGACGTCATCTCGTAATCACAATGATGTATTACGTCATCTCATCTCACCAGCCAATCAAAGCTCTTATCCAAATGTTAGGAAAACCTCGTTCTAGCATTACAAGGAAAACTCACAGAGCTACTGGAGAAATCTAGTTGTACGAGACTATTTTAAAGGAAAGTAAGCCTGTGACGCCATATATAACTGAATAGATATTTTAACCAAACGCCCTGCACTTAAGATTTTCATAAGAACATTCACTGCAGACATGGACGGGTCTGAAAATAAATATACTTCAGTCAAAATATTGAAAACGGCATCACGATATCTACTATTATGTTTATCTGCTCTATTTGCGCGTAAAATCAGAAAAAGGATTTATGATTTGGTCAATTTAGGTTGGCTGAATCATTTTAAAATAGAGGCACGCAGTCGTTTCTTTAATTTTATATAATGTTTCAATTAAATAACACGAACCATGTTAAATTTAATTCCGTTTCCTTCATATAGTGTCAAAGAAATAGGCAATGCTGTTTTCATTCAGCTGACCTATCGAAATGATTATTCTTTGATTAAATATTTCATAGCAATGTATTTTATGGTGTAGTGCAATCTTGACTTTGTAAGATGGCAATATTATTTAAATTCCTATTCAATTTTCACTATTATGTGTCAGTGAAGGACATAGACTTGTACATTGTGTGTCACATTAGGACATAGACTTGTACATTATGTGTCACATTAGGACATAGACTTGTACATTATGTGTCACATTAGGACATAGACTTGTACATTGTGTGTCACATTAGGACATAGACTTGTACATTATGTGTCACATTAGGACATAGACTTGTACATTATGTGTCCCACTGGGAAACAGACTTGAAAATTGTGATCGGTTGCAACGCATGATAAGAAAACATGGAGAAATCTAATATTTTGTTGAAGTTCCGACCCACAACAGAGCTTGATACAACGTTGTTAACTGATACTGAGGAAACTCCCTTTAAACTCTACAAATCATTTACATTGCAGTTTTAAAGCAGGCAGTGTATTCCACTCTTTAAGAAAACTGTTCGTCGTGCCTTTTTTTTTTTTTTTCATCTAAATTGGTCTTAGTTTTTGACTTAAATTATGAAAGGCGTGGGTTGGCAAAGTAACTAAATTGACTGAAAGTAAACTACCCTGCAGGTATAATTTAGTGTAGTATCCCCAAACGTTTATATTCATGTGACACGTATAACGATGATGAATATCGCAATGATAAGGCGATATAGTTCCAATATCCCTCCGCGCTCCTGTATTAGCCAGTTTCTACGTTTACATTACTCCTATCTGTATTAATACAGAATCTATCAAGCGCTTTTGTGATATGTCCTTCCGAATCAACGGGTCACTTTCCCCTATCTAAACAAGATCCGTAACAGCAGAGTGGCATGACAGTTTGCAGTAAAGATGAATAGTAAGTTAACAGTGCAAGAATATCTGAGATTTTCTCATAGCTTCTTGTTTCTATAAGCTACAATCAGAACCCCTCACTCAGTGATATCTGGTGGTATTCAACACGTAAACCAGGTACGGTCACCTCTGCGTTTTATCTTCTGCTAAAGTTAGCGACAACACATCAAAGACCAGTGTTCTATGTAGATCCACATTGTCTTCATTTCTTGTATAAATATTTGATTAACAAATTAGATGCAGCGGACCACATGTTTATGCTTTGACTTAGTCATTTAATATTAGGTGCGGAACTTAAATCTCGTTAGATGAAACAGCAACTTCGTGACTTCCTGCGTCAAACCTTTCAATTTATTGCACTCGTGATATAAAACGGGTTAGATCCTGTTTGTGTAGGTAGTAAAATGTTTTCGGTTACTCTGTGTATCTTATGAAAAATATTTTAATATACTACAATCCTAAAGGGAAGTTATCGTCCTTGGCAAACATTTTGCAATGTTTTTGCAATCGACACATGACTTCATAATGAACATCGAAAGCTATCATTTCTGCTCTTTTTAAAAAATGCTTAGATATAGTCTAAATAAAGAAATATGCCGCCCTTCGGTTTGAATTTTAGTTTCATTTGTGCAAATTTAGTTGTTTTCTTGTTTTACATACAAACTCGTTTCCTCTTATTTGGCCGAAGAAAGACAAGATGATTTCACAATGGACGCCATAATTGACGCCATCTTTAGTATCTGTGAATAACAGTAATTTGAAACACCTCGTTTGCTATCGATATTCTATCCAGAATATCATCGAATACTTATTTTCCCACTTTTTTATTTGGTTATTTTAGCGAAGAGAGGATTTTAATGTGTGATGCATTGGCTTGAAATGCTAAGGTTACAAACGTTACTATGATTATGTGTGGACACACTAAAGTTATTGGGTGTACAGAATATGTTAAAGGCTTTTTGAAGATTATGGAACAATAAATAAATAAACAAAGAAATAAATAACATGAGGTTTTGTTGGTCCTTCTAGTCTGTAGAGTACATCCTTTGTGCTAATATTGTTGGTTTTTATATGCACTAACTGACCTTGTCTTTGAAGATTTCTATTAATGCTACCGTTATCTGGCACAGTTCATTTAGATGCAGATTTTGTCATGATATAATAATTAATTAAAAAATGTACTTGCCAAAATTAGAAGCACGGTGCAAACTGTTTAAAATATCTAATGCAAAAAACAAAATGAATACAATCTAATCTGGCCGTAAAAGAGAATACTACGTGTCAACTCTAACATGAAGAAGGCAAGACGGACTAAACATTGCGGCCGTAAAGGAAGGGGTCCAGTTATATTTGCTTCTTTTAATTGGAAAAGAATCATACATATAAACAATACATTAACAGGGTCAACCTTCTTCAGGTTGACTTGAAAACACATGAGCTATGTAAATACATACATGTACATGTATATACATAAGATTCTGCAGGTGTTAGGAATGGTAGACTTCCTAACCTATTACAAGCCACTATCGGTAACTTGTTTTAATTGGCATACTGGGGGTGTTTAAATACTCGTTATACTATGTAGATATATATAAAAGGTTTACACTTCATTCAGACATACTTAGGATAACTCCCTATGGTGGACATATCGAGGGAAAAGCGCCCATCTCCTAGCAGAAAAACTATTGGGGACTATCGATGACAAGATGAAAATAGTCTCTCTGTATACACCTGTCGAGCTTGCTTGTATACAAGGGAAAAGTGTGAATGAGTTTGATAAGCAAACGATAAGGCTAAATAAGGTACACTAATATTTATTTTGCATGAGTTGGAGAGAAAGAAGAGAGGAATGATGAGTCGGAATGAGTTAAAACACATGTGATAAATCTGAATATATCAGTCCAATGTTTATTTTTTATTGCTTGGAGTGTGAAAGAAAGACTTAAAACAAAAACGAATTTAAACTGAAGCATTATAATATAACAATGGTAGAACAAAAAAAGAAGGGGGAGTTTAAGAAGAAGGGGGAGTTTAAGAAAAGGGGGAGTTTAAGAGGAAGGGGGAGTTTAAGAAGAAGAAGGGGGAGTTTAAGAAAAAGAAACATTAATGATGCTAGCATGATAAGTAACATGACGACTGGTAGCGACATCTATAGTTAAAACAACAATCATCAGCTATATATTATGCAACTGTACTATCAATGCTGGGAGTTTTTGCCGAGATTGCATTCTTCTTATAACGTTCAACATTTAGCTACTTCTTATGCAATTTCTCGATCAATTTGTTGTATATAACGGTAATCAACTCAGTACTTCAAACACATGGACGATGTATATACCGATAATCAACTCAGTACTTCAAACACATGGACCAACAGATTTCAAAAGGTATTTTCTGAAGGGTCCATTCATTGATATCAAATGTACAAGGAGAGAGAGAAAGAGGAAAAAGTAGATATGTTAAGACTAAATGAGTGGGGCCACAAGTACATTGATAAATAGGTGTACGTTGATGTATGTATCTATATACAGTGAAAGGAACTTTGCTATGTGCTTCGCAGTATCTCATATTTCATTCCATCCGATTTCTTTATTTGCTGAATTTTCTATGTAAGTGTTTGTGTGTGTGTGTACATACATACATACATACATACATACATACATACATACATACATACATACATACATACATACATACATACATACATACATACATACATACATACATACATACATACATACATACATACATACATACATACATAAATACATACATACATACTTTTCATTTGCTATACATGTCTTTTCTACAAAGACAAACATAAAATGTTACATACAATTTTATATTTCCCATTATACTAAATAGAAATAATCGTTATTGAAGATGTATATGATGATATGAACATGCATGTATGTGTAGGAAATGAGTATATATATAAAAACATGAATAGATCCATACCGACACTGATTTATGTATTCTTGCAAGATACATTTTATTTTAAAAATCAAACTAAAATTAAATTAAATTAAAGTTAAAAATTGTCATAGTGCAGTGCACGGTAGACTGATGGGTGGTCATATCCGTACCTACATTGAATATTGCGTAAATATCATATTTTTGTGTTTTAGAGTCTTTACATTTTAATTGAGTTTTTAAATCTATGTTTGTCTCTAGCATTTGCTACATAGATTAAGAAAGATCTCCTTTAATCTCGCGGTTAGGGGGACCGAGTTGACAACCCTGTACTCGTTTTGTCACATACGTAAATCCCAGGCCAGGCTTACAGAGATCTGGAGATAAGCCCCACATAATTTATCGATGAAAAATCGATCACGATCTAGCCCCATATGAACTCTTCGCTCAAAACCGTTGTCAGAATGTTTCTTGTTCTTACGAAAACTTGAGATAAATCAAGCTCTTGCTAGAAAACTCAAGTATAGTTGGGGATAAACTCTGTTTATACATACTTTTCAATTGGAATGGAAAGAATAGGTGCACGTTGAGGATCGACCATTTAAGGGGGCGGGGTTCTGGTATTTTCTTTCCTACCGGGATTTTTTTTTTTTCTTTTATCTCAAAATTTGTCTTTTTTTAACTAACTTAATGGCTATAATATGTTCTTTTTTCCGATAAATCAGAGCAAGAATATTGTTTCAAGCTATATGAGGGCCGGAATTATTTTCCAAAAACATGCCAGACCCCCACCCTCCGAAAGTTCAAAGGTTGGTCCCTTATGTACATTATTACAAGGAAAATAATATAAGAGGGAATCTAATATAAAATTGTGAATGCGCGGAACAATTCTGAATTTGTTGAACAGACACACGCGTGCGAAAGTTAAGAAAAATTCCTCGTTCCAGTTCATTTCATCTAATGTTTCCCTCCTTATTCCATCATCTCTATGCTATTTCCCCCCCCCCCCCCCTTTACAGACACACACTTTTAGAACTTTAACTCTTTATCATAGCCCAATATGGATTTGTCATTTCGATTCCCCAATATAGTACTTACTGGAACCTTTACGATTTAAAAGAAGAAGAAAAAAGTAAGCAAAACCAGGCGGATGAAGAAAACAGAAAAGAACGAATGATGAATGGTATGTTTACTTGACCTTCAGTTCACGGCACAAAACTATAGGCTGTCAGGGACTGCAATATCACAGTGGTTAAAACACTTTTTCGTCCGACTGAGGTGTCGGGTTTGGTTCGACTAGCTCTATATAATAATTAGAGTTATTGTTGTTATTATTATTATTATTAGTAGTAGTAGTAGTAGCAGTAGTAGTCGTAGTAGTAGTAATAATCCATCTACCAATAGTAACGTACTAACGGGGAGGGGGGGGGGCGGACGGGGCGGTTGCCCCTGGCGCCAGAGCTCTTAGGGCGCCAAAACAGCTGATAAAAATTCGGGCTTCATCGTCGCCCCGGGTGCCATTTACCCTTAGTACGCCACTGTCTACCAATAATATTACTTTGTTGCCCATCAGTGTTTTCGAGATTATCTGACCAAAGTTGTGATAATATAAAAAAAAATGAAAGGATGCGAAAAAAGTACAATTCCATTACTGAAAACTGGTAGAGCTGAGGCTGGGCAGTAGAAAAGCAGCTCACAAGAAATTAAAAGCGGTCGGACAAAAGGGCCACGGGAAGGAGGGGAAGGAGTGAGCCTGATACGAAAAAGATAGTAAAATAGGGTACTCAGGTATTCGTGAAAATGTTGATTATGAATTATTCAGATGTGGAATAGCAGAAATTAGCTGACGAATAGTTAGGTATCCATGTTTTGGTAATGTGAGTGTGGCATTCGCAAGCTAATCAATTTGGATTGATTTTCAATTTAATTTCAGTTTCTTTATTTTCGTAAGGATGTACATGACTATGAGCACAAAATGTTTCTGTTGACAATCAAGCAGGAAACCGCAGAAAGGTACTGAAAAATATAAACAAGTGCATGTACCAGTTGGGCACCCAACACTTCAGCTTCATCATTTAAACAATATATATATATATATATATATATATATATATATATATATATATATATATATATATATATATATATATATATATATATATATATATGACCCATGGCGCTCAGGTCGTGATAATCGCCCGTCTTTTTCATCATCTTGACTTGGTTGTATTGGTTTTGATTTTATGCCCAGAGGAGAAACGTCGTCTCTTTGTATATATATATATATATATATATATATATATATATATATATATATATATATATATATATATATATATATAATGACACAAAAGTCAGGGAAAAAACAGTAAAACAAACATCCGCACGCGCACACACACACACACACACACACACACACACATATATATATATATATAACACAGTAAGAAACTTTCATTATCTTAAAATTACAAAGTTATTCATTGTTCGAGTCTTACATGCAAATATTTGTTGTGCTCATGAGCTATAAAGAAGCAGAGGTCGAATGAAAAAAAAGCAATTACGTTCAGATAACATTAACAGAAAGTCTAACAGGATTCATGTTTAAGATCAGCAGTAACCAGTACATTTACAAAACATCCACAAATTCCAGGCTTTATAAATATTGTACATGTCATGGAATGGATAAGATAGAAAGTATGTTTTGCGTAAGCCTTCACTGAAATTTAACGCTTCTGAAAATGAAATTAAACAAAAGTCATCCAAATTGTAATTTATTTTTTGTGCGCTATAATTAGGTTTTCATGAGAGAGAGAGAGAGAGAGAGATTCGTTGGTAGATGTAGGTGTCCAGTAGCTGGGGGATACTTAATCAAAACTCTTATCGTGATTTTTCTAACTCGAAGCAAACATTGATAAAGCAACTCATTCAGATAAATTGATCAATATAACAACAACGCCCATTTACGTTATAAAAATTTGTAAACTCTCGGCCTTGCCCTAAAATCAGGATAACGTCATTTCCTGCTGCCTTTCCCGCATTAAAACACTCCTCTGCTGCATGCAACTATAGAATGTTTTTGATTTGATGCTCTTCTTTCTTTTTTTTTCTCTTTTTTCTTTCCATTTCTTCTCGTGTATCTTTGACAATGAATACGAGGACAACTCTTTTTAGAATCCACCTAGCGTGAACTCTATTGTATCCTCTTTCTTATCCACCTAAAATCCACCTAGTGTGTACTCTATTATATTCTCATTCTTATCCACCTAGAATCCACCTAGTGTGTACTCTATTACATCCTCTTTCTTATCCACCTAGTGTGTACTCTATTATGTCCTCTTTCTTATTCACCTAGAATCCACCTAGTGTGTACTCTATTATGTCCTCTTTCTTATCCACCTAGAATCAATCTGGTCTGTACTCAATTACATCCTCTTTCTTATCCACATAGAATCCACCTAGTGTGTACTCTATTATGTCCTCTTTCTTATCCACCTAGAATCCACCTAGTGTGTACTCTATTATAGCCTCTTTCTTATCCACCTGCACTTTTATTTTTCTTTATGCACAACTATATGATATTTATCATGTTGAGAATTCTAGCTTTAACATATTGGTATGTATGTATGTATGTATGTATGAATGTATGTATGTATGTATGTATGTATGTATGTATGTATGTATGTATGTATGTATGTATGTATGTATGTAGGTATGTTTGTATGTATGCATGTAGGTAGGTACGTATGTATGTATGACATTGTATTATCTCATTAAAAAGATTACATTCAATCATTTTCATTATTACCTAATAGAAAAAGTACACTTAGGTGACAATAATGAATATACAGTACACAAATCACGTCAATACACATATAAAGGTACAACGTAAGAATTAAGTTATATTTTTGTTCTGCCTCAATTTAATTTATTTGATATACAATATGAACAGCACGGGAAATGCAAGAGTATTTGTCTCCTCTTAAAAAAGGGATTAGAAGGAAGTTATTGACATGCAAACAATACACAATATTTATTTTGTATTAAATCAGTTATATATTACAAGACTACAGCAAACTGGCTTCAGCATCTACCAGTACAAAGACTATAGATTATTAATTGATTAACTTACAGTCTAGACAAATCAACATCCTAGAAAAATATTGTACAGCTTCTACATGGGGGGGGGGTCTACATGGGGGGGGGGGGGGAGAGGAGACATTGTCATTTTAAATTTGTACCATATGTTGACCATGAAGCTATTATATACATGTACTAGATATCGTGTTTACAAAGACAAGTGCATGTGTATAGGTGTTCAATATATATATATATATATATATATATATATATATATATATATATATATATATATATATATATATATATATATATAATGCATGTATGTATGTATGCGTGAAAGTATGTATGTATGTATGTATGCGTGAAAGTAAGGACGTATACGGGTCAAATGGTTTGAAGAATACACTGGAAATGAAAATAAGTGAGTAGAATACACACACACACACACACACATATATATATATATATATATATATATATATATATATATATATATATATATATATATTGCTATTATAGCCACTTGAGCGAGAAAACTCACAGGAAAGGACAAATATAAAAGAGAAGGATGATTCAGAAAAATTCACAAGAAAATGCACACATCTATGAACCAGATGAAATTATTTACATTTGACGAGCTCTTTTTCATGAATTACCACTTCAGCTCTTCTTGGCACTACTGTGAGTCAAACAGTTTGAAATACTATGTATGGTAGATAATATAAAATTGGTCCATTATGCTAATCTAGTCCACAGATATATTGTATATATGTATGGATGTATGTATATATGTACGTATGTACATACATATTTATGTACGTATGCATGACTTTCTTTATTTCCTCTTCAAAAGAGATTACATTCAGTTATTTTCATTATTACATACTAGTAATAGGAACATGAAAGTGACACAAATGAATACACAGCATACTATATATGTATATATATTTACAAAACTACAATGATTGACATTTGACGTCCGCAATAAGATTATATTTCCTGCCTTAGTTTCATTAATATCCAGTATGGAAAGCACGGGAAATGCATGAATATACGTCTTATCTTCAAAACAAGGCTTTTTTAGGATATCCAACAATTTAGATATAAGCATACGGCACATAATATAATTACTAGTAATATAAGCATACGGCACATAATATAATTACTAGTAATATATGCATACGGCACATAATATAATTACTAGTAATATATGCATACGGCACATAATATAATTACTAGTAATATATGCATACGGCACATAATATAATTACTAGTAATATAAGCATACGGCACATAATATAATTACTAGTAATATATGCATACGGCACATAATATAATTACTAGTAATATATGCATACGGCACATAATATAATTACTAGTAATATAAGCAGTATAATATATATTTGATTTGAAACAGAATTGTTATAAACTAGTAACGTATGTTAAACATGAAACTATTATGCATATGAAATAGATATAAAGCATACAAGGACATGAACATATATGTAGGCATTCAAAGTATGTATGTATGTATGTATGTATGTATGTATGTATGTATGTATGTATGTATGTATGTATGTATGTATGTATGTATGTATGTATGTATGTATGTATGGATGGATGGATGGATGGATGGATGGATTAATGGATGGATGCATGGATGTATGTATGTATGTATGGATGGATGGATGTATGTATGTATGTATATGTTATGCATGTATGCATGTGTCTATGTATGTATGCATGTGTCTATGTATGTATGTATGTATGTATGTATGTATGTATGTATGTATGTATGTATGTATGTATGTATGTATGTATGTATGTATGTATGTATGTATGTATGCATGTGGCTATGTATGTATGCATGTGTCTATGTATGTATGTATGTAAATATGTATGTATGTATATTATGCATATATGCATGTGTCTATGTATGTATATATGTATGTATGCATGTGTATATGTATGTTATGCATGTGTCTATTTATGTGTGTATGTTATGCATGTGTCTATGTATGTGTCAATGTTATGTATATATGCATGTGTCCATGTATGTATGTAGGTAGGTAGGTATGAAAGCAGGTATATCGGTGAAAGGATAGAAAAATACCCTAGAAAAAGAAATGGCTGAGTAAAACATACATATATATGTTGTTATTATAGTCACACGAGCGAGAAAACTCACAGGAAAAGAAACCATAAAAGGAACAACGATCAAGAATAACATGCTAAACAAAATGTAAACAGCATACATTACTAATAGTGAGGCAGTAATGATACAACAGCATATAGTACTAATAGTGAGGCAGTAATGATACAACAGCATTCAGTACTAATAGTGAGGCAGTAATGATACAACAGCATACAGTACTAATAGTGAGGCAGTAATGATACAACAGCATTCTGTACTAATAATGAGGCAGTAATGATACAAGAGCATTCAGTACTAATAGTGAGGCAGTAATGATACAACAGCATACAGTACTAATAGTGAGGCAGTAATGATACAACAGCATTCAGTACTAATAGTGAGGCAGTAATGATACAACAACATACAGTACCTATATTGAGGCATGAATGATACAACAACATGCAATACCTATAATGAGGCAGTGTGGCAGGAATGATACAACAACACAAAGTACCTTTAGTGAGGCAGTAATGATACAAATGTATATTGGATTTGTTTGATTTACTGTTTTATCTCATTGACTCTCTGAGTGAAGTCCTGGGGTATTGTTTCTTCTTTTAACATAAATTTTATTTATATTTTCCCTACCCCCACTCCCATTCCATCCCTTCTCCACTCTCCTACTCTACCTATTTGTCAAGCATACGTGACAATCATTCCCCTCCCATCTTTACCGGTTCTTCTCCAAAAACTCTTCTCTTCCTCTTTAAATCATACGAACAATATACAAACACAACAATCGAATCAAATCGAGGTATAAGTGCCCGTTTTGATTTATAACTCCTGCTGATTGGAGAGCACTTTTGATCCGACATGCAGCAAGAAATTTGCACCGAGTGTTATAGCCATGACTCAGGTGGTGGAAAAAAAGTGCAAAAATATAGGTGACATGTACAAGGATAGTGTACATGATTTTTCCTGTCTGTAAACCATACAATAAAGAGCGTTCTTCGCCAAGTCTATAATAACCCGTAGTTGTCTATTACCGCTTTCAGTCATCCCCACTGTATCCCTACAGCTTGAGTCGCATTACACCTTAGCTCGTGATGCTACTACACATTCATTGCCCCGTCACACTTTTTAAAGGATCCATCTCACCACAAGACTTACTTTATAATATTACTTTGATGCATTTAAAGAGAGCAGTTTATATTATATACTCAAACTGTTCCCCATTTCTAAAAACATATTCGATATTTGATGAATATTTCTGCATGGTAAAGGAGATCCTTTGGGGGGTAAAAAACCGAACTCCTTATACGTTTGCCGCTACACTTTTAACATCAACTGGGGAGAACTCTGAATGAGGAATTACATTTAATTTCATTTTAGATGAAAAAAAATGAATACCTGAAGGTCAGAGGACATAACATACGTAGTTGATCCTTTCATTAAAAAAAAAAGACCATTGTTCCCGCTAGTACTTAAATGGCACAGCTGTTAATGTTACAGTAGTTGTTGCTGCTGCCAGCACGACACTCATATTTCTATCAATTCTAGAACAAACATATTCTCCTTCTCCTTCTTATTCTTCTTTTACTACTACTATTACTAATACTGCTGCTGCTTCTACTACTACAACTAATACTGCTGCTGATTCTACTACTCCTACTACTACAACTAATACTGCTGCTGCTTCTACTATTACTACTACTACAACTAATACTGCTGCTGCTTCTACTACTACAACTAATACTGCTGCTGATTCTACTACTACTACTACAACTAATACTGCTGCTGATTCTACTACTCCTACTACTACAACTAATACTGCTGCTGCTTCTACTATTACTACTACTACAACTAATACTGCTGCTGATTCTACTACTACTACTACAACTAATACTGCTGCTGATTCTACTATTACTACTACTACAACTAATACTGCTGCTGATTCTACTACTCCTACTACTACAACTAATACTGCTGCTGCTTCTACTATTACTACTACTACAACTAATACTGCTGCTGCTTCTACTACTAATACAACTAATACTGCTGCTGCTTCTACTATTACTACTACTACAACTAATACTGCTGCTGCTTCTACTACTAATACAACTAATACTGCTGCTGCTTCTACTACTAATACTACTACAACTAATACTGCTGCTGCTTCTACTACTAATACAACTAATACTGCTGCTGCTTCTACTACTAATACTACTACAGCTAATACTGCTGCTGCTTCTACTACTAATACTACTACAGCTAATACTGCTGCTGCTTCTACTACTAATACTACTACAGCTAATACTGCTGCTGCTTCTACTACTAATACTACTACAGCTAATACTGCTGCTGCTTCTACTACTAATACTACTACAGCTAATACTGCTGCTGCTTCTACTACTAATACTACTACAGCTAATACTGCTGCTGCTTCTACTACTAATACTACTACAGCTAATACTGCTGCTGCTTCTACTACTAATACTACTACAGCTAATACTGCTGCTGCTTCTACTACTAATACTACTACAGCTAATACTGCTGCTGCTTCTACTACTACTACAACTAATACTGCTGCTGCTTCTACTACTACTACTACAACTAATACTGCTGCTGCTTCTACTATTACTACTACTACAACTAATACTGCTGCTGCTTCTACTACTAATACTACTATAGCTAATACTGCTGCTGCTTCTACTACTACTACTTTGCCAAAGTTGCTGCTGCTACTACTACTATTAGGGGATGGGGAATTTAGTGATTACAACTTCCCTTGTATTGGTTTTATTGACCCAAATAATTCATGAATACACAAAGATTTGGCTAAGTTCCTCAGTGGAACTGCAGTATTGATAAGCATCTTGGAATGGCCAGAGCCTGGAGATGAAGAGAGAGATAGGGCAGGGAGAGGGGGGACACTTCATATACGCCAATGTTCATGTTCCGACAGTAAGGGTTAAAGATGGTAAAACTTAACTTGGAAGACTTTCATGAAGCGATGTGATATTTATTTTCAGCATTCTGCATGGGTGCTTCTTTTTCTATCTGGCACGGGGCTGCAACCTTAAAATAGTGTATATAACTGCTGGATTACATTCTGGTTTTTGAAGCCAGAATACAAACATTATTCTAGAATATATTTCATTGATATATGTCTTGTTCGTTGTAATGCTGTCTCTGAAATAGGTTATTTCATTTTCAAACATTTTTTTAAATTTGAAAGGGGGGAGGGTAGAAACCACTGTTTAATTTTTATTTCGAAATGGGATCCCAGAGGCAGAGGATGGGGATCGAAGGGTTGGTCTTCAATGTATTGCTATTTCTTCATCTCTTGCCTGTCTACCGTGTGTACATCCGAGCCAAAGAAGGGCGAAAAAGGACATTTGTCTCAAAAAATACTTTAACATCACCCCTTTTTTACAGTGTTGCACTCCGAAAAATACGAGACATAGTGATGCTTATGTTGGCGGCGGTAGCGTCAACTCAATGTTAAAGTTGTTTTGCGAGACCATAACTCTAAAAATTTCAGGAAGTTGGTGAAACTTGCTACAGATAATCTTTAGGAGTGGTGATCGCTTTTTTTCAGTACAATGAAACGCACCTACTGGTGGATGGTTTTTAGGAGGTTAAAGCCCACCCCCAATCCCCCAATTTCTACATATTTTAATAGAAATAAATGCACATTTGATATGGTGCATGCGTTTAGCTTAGGATTTATCTTCGAATCTTGCATAAGTAGATAACAAAGTTTATTGTACACAATCATTGTCCTGGGGCCCAGGTCATAACTTGCAATAATAAAAACTGAAATATAACTGCTGGAGATTTAATTTATGCAGTCTGAGATCCCCACCATATAGCCATAATTTTCTCCTTTCTTGGTATGAATTGACCAAATTATATACGTAACCAGCATTGGCCCCTAGGTCTCGCACTGCTCCCTGGGGACTTGCCCTTGGGTCATCACGTAGAAACTGTTATTAGACCCACCCCAAAAGGTATATACAATTCGTGCTCGCACCGTTACCAAGTTGTGGTATGAAAAAGGGAATTTACTCATGGTAATCAAGCGAAAGGCATTGGGCTAAAACATAGTGTTTCGCAGAATCCATGTTATTATTATTATTATTATTATTATTATTATTATTATTATTATTATTATTAACTTCATCACAACAATAACATCACAGTCAATAACAACATTTCTCAATGCATAATGATTTTTAATATTGGACGTAATGTCCTCAAACTTTGCTTTCCATATTGTGTCTACCCTGTCCCATCTAAAATCAAAGAATTTCACTCTCAAACCTCTACACTTGTCTGATTGGGTGGGATAAGGGTTCTGATAAAATGAATAAAAATGACATTGTTATTATTGGGTCTCTTATCTCTCCCTCGATACCTGTCAATAGGCAGACCGAGATCACGTGACCCGTCCCCTGTCAGAGCGAATTTCCAGATTTCTTTGGTAAGGAACTACCCGATTTGTTTGTAGTTAATCAGTGCGGGCCGTACTATCATATTGCGCGCTGTGTATGTATATTTACCTGTGGAGAGCAGTGGTATCCTGTACTAGATAATTTCTTTTACCCGGTTGTTCCAGAAAAGAGAAGGAGTAATATACACGGTGACTTAAACCTCAATCTTTCACCGAGATTTACACGAGAATTCGTTTCTGTCAAACATGTGCAAATAGAAAAACACCGTTATCTCAGTACATCTGTTCATGATCTAGAGCGCAATAGTAAAGGGAATTAAGTCTCGCCCTTGAAGTCCTGTACAATCGAACTGTTTATGGATGGAAAATTCACGTGAGTTCATGATTCAGGCTTTGAACCAAAGGGGATTATTAATTTAGGGAAATATTTGTTTAGAAAAGACTTTCAAGAAATGTTAGGAGCAGCTCTTGATACGGGGACCCCGACGCCAGCAAAAAGATTGTGTCGAGAGGTGAGCGTGGATACTGACCAGGAATCAGCTTCCGAAATGTCCCCGGATGTTGGACCAACTCACAGAAAACATTCAAAATCAAGTGTCAAACCAGGTGAGAGCTGCCAAACATTCGGCGACTGTCTTATATTAACCATGTTGTTTTATTATCTTTTTGACCAGATACAATCATCTGTTGGCATGGTCATAAAACATTAAAAAATTATCTCTGATTTAAAAAGTTCGACGTAAGATAGCACATTTTATGTGATTTATGATCAATTTATTTTTAATTGCCGTTGATTTATATTATTTCAACGAATAGAAGTTAATAGCCAGCTGACAAAACCCTACCTACGTAACTTGCTTGCTAACAAGCTTGCCAACTAATTAACATCACTCCATAAATCATTTCAATAAAAAAATAATGTACTAGAGAATCAAAATAGGTAAGATTTTTGTAATGATTATTTTTTTTCTTTTTTTTTTTTTTGACACAAACAAAAATGTTCAGCTCTCTTTCTCTCCTTTCAATTACATCTTTCTCCTGCCGAATCTAAATTGTTTACGTAATAGCAGAGAAATAACAATAATGCAATGATTAGGTAAGTGCCACGAAAGACCGAGATGAAAAGTGCTGAGAAAAGGTGTGTAGGGAAATTGCAATACATATTCAGTGCTCTTGAGCAATAATTAAGAATCACAAGACACTAATATTGCTGTTCGTAAGATACAGATATTACTTTCAAATATGAAGGGTATAAAAATATTGTAGCCCTGTCGTGTCAGCATTCAGGTTTTTAAACTGTTTATTTAAACCACCATTTAGTAGGTTTTGTTTGAGAGCCGTGCCATAAAAGTGTCATTGATTGCTTCGACAGTAAATTTTACCTAACACTTTACACCTGTTACTTACCTTTCTAACCTTGGATAGACCATAAGCATCTGACCAAATAGTTGGGCTAATTTTAGACATCACAGAGATCCATCCATAATTATTATTATTATTATTATTATTATTATTATTATTATTATTATTATTATTATTCAAAATGTTCAGCTAATTCTAGAATACAATACAGAACAATATGTATCTCCAAAATGAGGCTCTTTAAATTCAACATCTGATGTAAATGTCAAATGATGGGGGGGGGGGGGGGAAGACATCAACAGGATAACAAGGTAAAACAAATTTGACAAACTTCATTCAGACAATTATAGTGTACATTCTTAACGTAAGAATTCGTGGAGAAAAAGACGAAAGATCACATTCCATCCCTTCCCCCTCTCCCATTCCATCCCTTCCCCCTCTCCCTTTCCATCCTTTCTCCACTCTCCTACTCTACCTGTCTCTAAATCATACGTGACAATCGTTCTCCTTCCATCTTTACCGGCTCTTCTCTTTCTCTTTAAATCATACGAACAATATGCAAACACAATGGGGAAATACGAATCCAAACCATTCGATAAATAATTCATTAAAAAGTTGCGACATTCTTTTTCAGCCCACAAAATTTGTCTTTCAATAGTTCTTACAATTGTTCATTTGGGATTTGGATTAGTGCTTTTAACAACTTTTGTCCATTTGTGTACTTTACTGACTTCAATTATGAAAAATACAAATTTGCTTTGCCAACGGAATTTTTAACATATTGATACCAATTAATCAAATTGTAATGATGGTCATACAAGTATCCTTACATATATACATTAGTAATGAATGACTTGTTAATAGTAACACAGATACATGTTAAGGTGTAAACAAACAAATGTTGTAGTTTTCTCTATTTGATAATTATAAGTAATCGAAACAAATATGTGGTCATAGTATATACATGAAACATACTTCATAATGTAACAAAACCTCATTTTCATTCTCGGAGAGAGTAAGGGAGAAAATTGAATATTCGTCAGAAAATCGTGTTCATTAAGAAAAGATTGTACATGATAAATATCGATTCTATTTAAAGTATCCGAGCAGATATTTTAATTTTCAGAGACAACATTTTTTAGAGTTAATTTCAGCGATAGTTGTATGTAATGCAGCACTGTCTAAATATGTTTAACATTTTTGACTTAGCAATTTTCCGGTGCCTAGCAAGTCTCTGACAATAGAATGTCACACCGGGGGGAGGGGGGTGGGGCGACAGTTCCATTGTTTTTACCTGTTAGTCTGGCACCAAAGATGCGTGGATAGACCGTACGAAAAATAGAATTTCATCCATTTTTCTATACACAAATTGGGCTAGTTACATTAAAGTTTACTAGTCCAACAGGGATTTGTTTAGTTGTCTAGCTTGTTTGGCATAGTACTCAAACTCCTACAAAACCATATATTATACAAACCTTTCTCTGTATATTGCCGCTTGGCTTAAAATTCTTAAATTTGTTCTCATTCAATTATCTAAGTATATCACTACATTATTTACGATGGTGGAAAATGACATTGACAGATCACGGAATCTCTTCAAGTAACGTGAACGAAACCATATTTTGAAGACAATACTATCAATATTTTGGTGTATCATTCAATGTAAGAATTACATTCTAACTATAACTAGTGTATCGAAAATGTAAACATGAATGGACTTAAAACATACACGCATTCCTTGATAGTGAAAATACAACTTCGGCCATATTGGATTTTATTGTCGTCTGGAAATTCGCGCCTCACGAACAGTTCCGTCTATGGCGACATAAAATTTTCACTAACATTTCAATTGGAGAAACGAAGCTATTTTCACACGGAAATTCAATAGTGTTGTAATTACATGCGGTGAAATATTTACAACGTACATGCATAACTTGTTCCGCAAACATGGCATGAAGCAGTTAGTCAAACACCCATGTATATCAAATCAATAAATATAGTTACATGACGTGTAAAAAGAAATAATAAGTAAAAAGTATAATGGACTTTTAAACGGCCAATAGATGAGATTTATTGGCAGATGTCTTATTGTAGTTTATACGGCCCTTTGTGCCCAAGTAAAATATATGATTACAATATGGAGTTTTAAGGGGGGAAATGGAGTCGCTCGAGCTTCTTGACGGCTAAATGTAATATATGATCGCAACTTGCCTGTGCAGAGAGCCTTGTTATGAAAAACATCAAATTCAGACACTATACGGATTCACACACACAAAAAAAATAAAAAAATAGAAACTAATATTCCGTACATGTCGGTGTAATTCAAAATAAAATCTAGAGGCTCTCGATGGGGAATAAATAATATGTAGAACAATTCAGTTTACTGATATATATATACATATATATATATATATATATATATATATATATATATATATATATATATATATATATATATATATATATATATATATATATACTATATCAGATTTATAACATTTCATAAAATCTCATGTACGTAGGTACGTAGACCGGAAAGGAGACAGGGTGGCATTTCAGATATGTCGCCTAAAATTTTATACATGTATTCGTTTAAAATTCTCGAATCAAGGAAGACTGACGTTTTATTGAAATTACAGTTATTTTCGGTAGAGTATAAGTAAAGTGGAATTTATTTATTTATTAATTTATTTATCGAAACTTGCAATTTTAGTGCAATTAGTAAATACAGACAAAAATACCATTTACCAATTCGTATCCACATGACATTTATTAAAACTGATTCTATTTTTCGTTAGGAAAGATTTTAAGATGGAAAATCTTCTAATCATTTTGGTCTGTTATTTGTCTTTCTTTTTCATCTACTTTATGCATTGGGATGTAATGTGTGGAACTATTTATCATTAATGTTTCTATTCAGTTTCAAATGGACCGCTTCCGTTTTTTTTTTTTTTTTTGGGGGGGGGGGTAATTTAGGTTTCTTTCTCTATTTATCATTTGTCACGCACCTGCGTTCTTTCCATTGCGGTGTACACTTTCCTGTGAAGTATTATCAAATTGTAAATACATTTTCCTAATACATGCGGAAACCAAGAGGGTTTTGTCTTAATCTAATCCCCCAGTTGGTTCGTGTACATTTTAAATCTCTACAACTTGATTGTTTGGATTTTCAATACCATACAGATCTTAATTTAGGACCATCTTAGCTATCGCATGCATGTATCGAGAAATCCCAAGAAAGTTTATTGTCAAGTGCAGGTCGACGTGACCTACATTCTGTAATTTATAGAACAGAAAATTAATCGTAGGGAATAAAAGGGGAGAATGGTATCAGTGTGAAGAAAAAAAATTGATGTGGTTATGGAGACGTAAGTACACGGTAAAATTTTGTGTTCAATTCAACAGCACAATTGGGAAGTTTAGAACTTGTCTCCAACTCGAGGATGGGTTTTGACGTGATATAACTACACATCTTATAATAGTATAGTTGAGTCTTTCATAGGACGCAGAAATACAGTAATTATTCTATATTTTATTCATTAATATGACATATACGAAGTAGTCAATAGTATGACCTACTAAGTAGTCATTAATATGACATATACTAAGTAGTTATTAATATGATATATAATAAGTAGCCATTAATATAACATATACTAAATAGTCATTAGTATGACATATACTAAGTAGTCATTAGTATAACATATACTAAGTAGTCATTAGTATAACATATACTATGTAGTCATTAGTATAACATATACTATGTAGTCATTAGTATAACATATACTATGTAGTCATTAGTATAACATATTCTAAGTAGTCATTAGTATAACATATACTATGTAGTCATTAGTATAACATATACTAAGTAGTCATTAGAATGACATATACTATGTAGTCATTAGTATAACATATACTAAATAGTCATTAGAATGACATATACTATGTAGTCATTAGTATAACATATTCTAAGTAGTCATTACAATGACATATACTATGTAGTCATTAGTATAACATATACTATGTAGTCATTACAATGACATATACTATGTAGTCATTAGTATAACATATACTATGTAGTCATTAGTATAACATATACTATGTAGTCATTAGTATAACATATACTAAGTAGTCATTACAATGACATATACTATGTAGTCATTAGTATAACATATTCTAAGTAGTCATTAGTATAACATATACTATGTAGTCATTAGTATAACATATACTAAGTAGTCATTAGAATGACATATACTATGTAGTCATTAGTATAACATATACTATGTAGTCATTAGTATAACATATTCTAAGTAGTCATTAGAATGACATATACTAAGTAGTCAATTTCTTTATAAAAGATCCTTAGTATTTTGGTATCAGACATTTTCCCAGTTATCCAACATAAATATATACTACATTTTGCAGTCAGCACATTTATAAATATCTTGAGTAAAACAAAACTATGCATTAAGGGAATATAAACTCTCTTAAATCTGGGACTAACAGCTTACAAATCTTAATTTTAAATTTGTAATTGAAAAACTACCAGGAAGGAAAATACGGGACATGTACAAGTCTAAAATGTCATGGCATACAATATTGTCCGTAGCTTGTTGTAGCAGAGCGCCCTGCCATACCCACCCTGAGTGGCACCTTACGCCCAGCCCTAACTAACCCGGGGGGCACCAGACTCTGGCTATCGGTTTGGAAATAAAACTGTCATAATCGAGTGTATATTTCTAATACGAAGACATTTTTGGGGACTACTTTTGTGTCTTGTCAGCCTAGTAAAAATTCAGCTTAGTAAGACCTTGCTGAATTTTATATCCTGCAGCAATTCTTTAATAGTGCTAGATACTTTCAGAGTAATGATTTTCGTCCAATAAAATTAACTCGATGCACATCTTTACATTCCTAATCCACAAAACCTGACGACATTCGACACTTGAACATGTTTTGAAGAAAAAAAAAGTTACAGAAACAGATTTACAGACTTTTGGCAAAAAAGCAACAGCTATAGCCATCAATGAATATTGATTTGTAACGTGATTCAAATTATTCTATCTATCTATCTATCTATCTATCTATCTATCTATCTATCTATCTATCTATCTATCTATCTATCCCTCCCTCCCTCCCTCCCACCATCTATCTATCTATCTATCTATCTATCTATCTATCTATCTATCTATCTATCTATCTATCTATCTATCTATCTATCTATCTATCTATCTATCTATCTCAATTAATCATAATTCATATTTTCCAGATTAATTCATGAATCATAATTCATATTTCTCGGTTAAAGATTATGTTACAAGACTACATCATCTTGCAAAATGTATCTGACTGGTACGAATGCCATATGTTGTCATGTGTCATTTGTTTTGAATTTTCTGACTTTGTATTTTACATTGTCTGTTAATTCAGATGTTTTGCACAGTAAAGAATTTCACTGAATTATCTGTGTGTCGGTCTGTATGTCCGTCTACCGCCCTAACTACCGATAACCAACCTACCTATCTTTACAACATTCCGAAAATAAAAGAGTCCCGGGCAAGGGGTGTGTTGCACTCCAAATAAAGGGTCCCCGAGAAAGGGTTTGTCATTTAAATGTAGAATACTGGTAAATTCATCTTAATATCTATTTGGCAGTTAAATGTGTATGGGCATCGGTCATTTCAGTGCATGCTATGTAGATGCTAATGTAGATGAGAGAGAGAGAGAGAGAGAGAGAGAGAGAGAGAGAGAGAGAGAGAGAGAGAGAGAGAGAGAGAGAGAGAGAGTGGTAATTAGCTGTTTTTGTCGCAATCGTTTTCGTTCCTGTCACTGCGTTATTATTATTATTATTATTATTATTATTATTATTATTATTATTATTATTATTTCTACTACTACTACTATTACTACAGAAACAGAATATAATAAAGCTTTTAAAATAGTATAATGCCTGACTCAGCTGATTTTATCAGGGTATCACAAATACTGAGTGTTTTCTGTCTTCAGTCCACCAAATATTTGATAATTTGTTGACACTGACGATTCTCAAAGCATCTGATAAGAGATAAAGGAAGAATGTCAAGCCGATGATTATTTGCATTTTTCTTTATTTATACTGCACTTAGTGAGCTAGAAATCCCCTGGGGTGGTTTCCCTTCGGAATATGGCCGAGGCAGCGATCTTTCGATGGCGGACCAATATCGCTGTACCAACAACAATCTACCCAGCTTGGTGATAGAGCGTGCATTTTTCGAAAGGTTTTAAAACGGCTAGGATTGCACACTTGAGGTTGAGATAAATTCGTTTCACACCTTGATCAGGTTTCCCAAGTCTCTATCGGGGGGTTTAGTTTTGAAGATATTTGAGGGACCGTTTGATACACCGAGCCAGTTTATACAAACATACACTTCAGTTTATTTCTCAATTAGCGAGCATAATCTACAAGTTGAAAATTTACAAGGATTAGTTCGGGAAATTTGCAGAAAACAAACACAACATTCCATAATTTAGAGCAATTCTATAATTGGTAACAAAATCCAAATTTATGTGTTTGCATCATGCAGTGCATCGGGCTTTTATAAAAAGAAAGTTTTCCAAATGTTTGAAGGGTTATGTTTACGTTAGAATGAAATCTATACATGCGAAAACTGTAATATTTGAAACAACACTACCGATGGGAACCTAATTCATTTACCTGTAGTGAGCTGTTATTGATTTTATTACAATAAAGTTGGAAACCGTCCCATTTAAAGTATTGATCTACGTAAAGGTATCCTAGACGACGTACAAGCTACTTTACTATCAAAATGTATAGTTCGCAACTTTAAAAAAAGATCAGTTTACTCGCTTATAATTTGAAACATGTTTAATTTAAGATGCGACAAGTTGACTTTTCTCATCGTTCGGATACAGTGAAGATATTATTTGCCTACTTCTCCTTCGTTTCCTGTTTTTCTTTCCTTCTGCTTGACTATCGTGGTCGTGTCTGTATAATAGTGCAGGTGATAGTGGTGGTGGTATTAGTAGCAGTAATAGTAGTAGTAGTATCGCCAGAAAAAATACAAACTGAAACATTTTTATACGGTATTTATTTTTTATTGAAGCAATGTGTGTATCATCGTCTTCACCATTATTTGCGAGCTTTTGTAAAAAAAAAAAAAATAGAAGTGAGCGATGTGACGAAATTCCTGAATTCCTCAGTTTTTGAACTTTCCAATTTTGCCATTATTTAGTAAAATCTTATGTAGGGGACAATTAATCAAATTTTGAATTTTTTTCGTCGTTTACACTTTATTCTCTGGGGAATACTATTTACATCGCACAGTGGTGGTATGTGGACAGGAAGACTACTTTGCAAACAGACTCCGCGGTTTGAGAATAGCCCTATACTTGAAGTGTGTATTTAAACCCCATGATTTGCTCATCTTTTTACCTGTGATGACTTAGCGAGTAACAGTGAAATCATGTGCTATGCACATGAAGTATTTGGCAAACGCAAACACTTCTCTACCACATTTCCCTGTTTTCAGTTGTTTAAATAACATTAAATGCCGAAGTGTCGGGGCAAATTAGGTAACCCTGTCTCAGACGGACTGGAACAAATTTGTAGAGTTTTAATTGTCAATCCATTATAATCTCGAAATAGCATTGCAGGGTATGTCAAGTCCGTTAGTTGTATACCACAATGTGATTAGATGCACTTATGAAAACAAGGAAATGCAATATGCTACGAGCATAAATACAATATGGTAAACCATGAATAGTCATGATCCAATTGTAAAAAAAAACTAACAGTAATAGCATTTTTACATGCGAAAAAAAAACAAAAAAAAACTCATGTCATCATGGTTTGGTTGGATTTGGTGTTTTAAGGCAAGGCGACACAAGAAGGTTATTTAGTGCAGAGGCGATTCGAGTAAAGTGCCTTGTCCAAGGACACACCACGATAGCCGATCCGATGGTAGAGTTCAAACCTGCACCCTTTCAGTCGCGAGTCTGGAACGCTTACCACTGAGTAACCGCGGCTCCTGGATTAAATTAGTCGCATCAGTAGCTCTTACGACATTCATGAGTGCGCATCAGGCCCTTTTGACATCCCCGAACCAACAAAGAGACTCATGTTCCATGGCGGTGGCCATGCATTTTTAATGGCGGCGGTCATTTGAATTTTAACAAGAGTTACCATGACAGTCAAGAAAAATTGCTCTCGCTTCTTAATTATGCAGTTTAGATCAAAGAATATAATTTTTAAATAATGTCTTCCATTTTTTTTATATAACATTTCTACAAATAACTGTTTCGGAGTTAGCACTAACATCAAGACGAATTAAATTTAAATTGTATTTGTTCATGTTTGGTAATGTATATACAATCAGAAAGTATACTAATAGATTCTACTGTATGCAGGCTTGCCGAGGGAGGGGGGGGGGGGCATTGCTCAAGGGTCCGACGATTTCTAGGGGCCTGCTGTCAACTCAGTTATAAAAAATAAATGTTTACAGTAAATATTAAAATGTGTTCCTTGCAAGAGGCTAAGTTATGATAGATTACTACAGGTTTTAGATTACTACAGGTTTTATATGCAAAACCGTACACGGAATTGTATGTACAAAAGAATTAAACTAGTTATGGGGCCCATGACTGCTCTGCCTAGGGGCCCGGAATTTCTGTCGGCGGGCCTGACTGTATGTTCCTTTATCCAGCTAATGTTTGTTGTTCATGATATATTTTCTTCTTCTTCCCCGGCTATAAAAATGGCTGACAAGCTAATATATACGCGCAGAATTATAATAATCTTTTATTATTTCGAATTATATATATATATTTATATATATATATATATATATATATATATATATATATATATATATATATATACATGTGTTTGTATTAAAGTAATCACAGTAACACTGTAATACGTAAGCTACTCTCTACTATGTATCAGGACCTACATACTTTCACTGTACTGTGCCAGCATTGTTGTTTTCATAAGGATTTTCATAACACACTCATCACCCTCAGGTTGCAATCGTCGGCTGTTGCAAGAAACTTCAATTATAATGTTTTTCTAAATATTGAGAAGAACGTGCTAATTACGCACTGTAAAAAAATAGTAGAAAAGAAAAAAGAAAAAAAAACATTCAAGGCTGTCGATAAGAATCTAACGGATGGGTGGCGAGTGAGGGGTGTTGACATAGGGGGTAACACTTCGGCTCTAGGCAAGAGATCACTCCATCTCATCATATATATATTGACACACACACACACACACACACCAAACAGGGCGGAAAGTGCTATCTCCATGGATCCTACAGGACAGTGCTTGATAACATTAACAGAATTGTTAAATACATGTTTGATAATTTTAATTCGTACTCGACGGAGTTCTTGTAAGCACCAACCTATATACCCTCTCGACCATGCACACATCGCCAACAAATGATGCTACAAAGATGATACAGGCATTCGTGCGTAGCAGACGCACCCGCATGTCGACCCAGTGATTAATTCTCATCTAAGTGCACAGTCATTCCGGATTCCTACGACAGAAATCAAGTTATATAGAGGTTATTATAGAGAATTACAAATATACACCAAACAGAGCGCAAAGTGCAGCCCCTGGATCCTACAGGAGAATACTTGATAACATTAACGGAATTTTTAAATACGAATAAATGGTCCAGATGGTATAGTGGTTGGTGTTTACAGGCAAGGCGATGGGTGTCGTAATCCGCGGACCCAGGTTCGAAGCTTCGTAGAGTACGAGTTAAAATTCTCTAACCTGTATGATAATATTATTTATTCGTGTGTGTGTAATCCTCATATCGTTATTTGTACTCACTTTGTTGCATATCACTGCATTATACCCATATGTAGGGAAAATTTGTTGAAAATGAGCGTGTCCCACAATTCCTCTGATCCTATCAGGGATTAGGGGTGACATCAGTGGTCAACACAAATTAGGGTACGTGTCACTCGAGTCTTATCTAGCGAATTTACTGAATGAAAGCTGTTTACATCATATAATGATTAGCTATAATAGTTTATGGCCAGATCGACATGTATTATGACCCATATCTTTATCAAGGGCTTTTCAGCAAACGCGATACACATACATACTCTCTTCTCCCCCTCCCTCTCTCTCTGTCTGTCTGTCTGTCTGTCTCTACTACTACTACTAGTACAACTACTACTACTACTACTACTACTACTACTACTACTAATAATAATAATAATAATAATAATAAATCAACGACATTAACTATAACAACAACGATGACAACAACAGCAACAAAATCAAATATGAATTTACTTTCAATGCTGCTCGTCCACTAATGAGTTTTGCTAGATTTGTGAATGTTGTTGTAGTTTATATTATATTAGTTTAAAGTTAGTGAAATTTCGTACATTTACGTTTAGTTAAATTTCGTTCCGTTGCGTTTAATTTCGTTTGTTTTTGTTTTCTTTAAATATGAATGAGCCATTTTAAATGGCCAGCGTTTTGAGGGCAAGCTGTTGATTTCATGTCCATAGGAAACGAGTTCCTTTATTACAATCCTATATGATGCAAGCTGAATTTTGCATTGCGATCTGTAACATGTTTCTCAAATTTATCTGACATAAGCATACTTAATCCGCTTCACATCTCGTTCCTTCGCTAGGGTGCCACGGTAGTTCATTTGTTAGAACTTCAAACCCGTAAACCAAGGGACGCTGGTTTGATACCTGCCCAGGCTAGCCCGGGTCGGCTGCCTCGGTGTGTCCTTGTGAAAAGCACGCAGCTCTTCTGTTCTTGGCATGATATAGCCAATATAGTGTTATACGTGCTATCTATCCCCAACCCCCTCTCTTTCCTCCCCTGAGAGTTCGAATGCTTGTTTACCTGAATTAATTTATTTAGGTTAGCATAAGAAAAGTTGTTCATAAATAAAAGCGATACATTCCATGTCTGCCAGTAGTAGATAATATTGTAGGAGACAAGACCGTTCCTATAGTCTTGTTAACAATATTGTGTGTATTCTTTGCACTTTGTGATTTTGTTTATACCAATAATGTACAAAGATAATAATAATAATAATAATCATAATAATAATAATAATAATAATAATAATAATAATAATAATAAAAATAATAATAATAATAATAATAATAATAATAATAATGATGATAATAACAACAGCAACAAAATCATTATAATGTAAAGTTATTATTATTATTATTATTATTATTATTATTATTATTATTATTATTATTATTATTATCATCATTATTATTATTTATACGTCTGAATATTTTTTTTATAAAAACAATTGTTGGAGATTTTTTAAGTATAGGTATTTAAGAATCACCTGAAACATGTTATTCATTTTTTTTCTTCACTTTTTTATCTATAAAAAGTACGAAAAATTGCAGACAGTACAACAATTGGCCCTCGTATTGTACCTGTATTCTAAAAAAAAACAAAAAAAACCTATGTAAAATAATGTTTACAAAATGTAGATTTTAGAGGCAAAATCCACGTAATTTATAAGGAATGATTTGATGGTTTTAATGACTTCTGAAATCAGTTTTTTATTGCATGGCTTACATTTTCACAAAAGGTAAGACAAATAAGTTCACTATGCCATAACTAGACTCATTAGTATTCTTTTTCGACAGCAATGAGTTGTATACATTTCTTTGTATTGAAATAGGGTTTATTTTTGTTGTTGTCGTTTGTTTGTTTTTTTTTTGTGTGTTTTTTTAAAAAACAAATAAAAACTAGATGTTAAATTCGTCTAATTATCGACAAACGGGAATGGGTTAAAAACAAACAGCATATCACATTTAATTTTCAATTGGTATATAGTATAATTATTTTATACATCAATTTATTATTTCTGCGTGTGGATTTAGCCTTTTTTGCATATTTTTTTAATGTCTTTCTTTTTTTTCTCGATCCTTTTTGGGTAGGCACAAACTCAGTGATAGAGTAACGAACGAACTATCGAACGAGCAAACGAACGAACGCACGAAGGAACGAATGAATGAATATATTAACATTCAAATTTAGAATATTATTACGCTCATATATGTTCTATACAGATAATAAAATTAATTTATAACAGGTGTGTAGTACGAGCAATGTGTAATTTGATGAAAGTCTGGCGATATGGCGTCAATAAAATCTGCAATAAGCAATCAACGCGTGACACCTGTGGATTCACACTTATGAGTTATCATATATGGCGAGACAAGGGTGGAATGATAATAATAACTTTTCCTATGATCCGTGCATCTCTACCGTTCGTTGATAACTTCAGGACTCTTTTTGTACAGTTGAGCACAACTGTACAACATCAGTATCCCTACATGCCTTTTAAATTCAATCACTGTTGTAAGAAAATGTCAAAATATCTTAGAAAAAAATTAAAGAAAAAATCCTATACAGATGGCCTTATTATATATATATATATATATATATATATATATATATATATATATATATATATATATATATATATATATATATATATATATATATATATGACTTTTTCCAATTTTTTTCTTTCTTTCTTTTTCTTCAGATATTCTGACATTTTCTTGCTACAGTGATATAATTTCAAAGGCTTGTGGTGGCCCCTGTTAAGGCAAGTTTTCATTGTAAAAAAAGAAACAAACAAACAACGTAATATAATAAATGAAGATACAAGGGCCAAAATGCTACCAGAACATCAATCTATTTTTATATCTTTTTCTCCGTAACTTTAATTGGAATGTTATAAATTAAAGGTTTTATCAACACTCGAATGACCCAATAATTTATAATATAGTACCATTTCATGATTTCCCTGTATTTGTGGATTCGTTATGGGCCGTTTCTCCACTGGAATGTTCTGATTCCGCCAAAAACAAAGGACATTCTGATTCCGCCAAAAACAAAAGACATTCTTAGTCCGCCAAAAACAAAGGACATTACCTGTTTCCGCCAAAAACAAAGGACATTACCTGTTTCCGCCAAAAACAAAGGACATCACCTGTTTCCGCCAAAAACAAAGGACACTACCTGTTGAAGAAGCATATGCCCCTGTAAAAGTGTTCTTGCCTTGATTTTTTTTTTCATTTCAAATTTACTATCTCAGAAATCAATAGGCCTTTTGGGCAAGTAACCCTCAAAGGAAAAGTCCACGTAAGATTTAGACAGGCTTTGGGTGTAGGGCTATCCTGGTTTTGGATCACTGAAGACTATGTCATTCTCCAAGGCAGCGTACCACAACTTCGTGAAATATAGTGGAGGAAAACGTAGGGGTTGTTCGTTTATTTACACATGCATAATGAAATAATTATAGAGATATAGTTTGCAGTACTATTCTAAAATGTGTACTTACTGCTGTACAGTACTATGCTAACATGTGTACTTAATGCTGTACAGTACTATGCTAAAACGTGTACTTAATGCTGTACAGTACTATGTTAACATGTGTACTTATTGCTATACTGTACTATGCTAAAATATGTACTTAATGCTATACATTACTATGCTAGAATGTGTACTTACTGCTGTACAGTTTACAGTATTATGCTACAATGTGTACTTAATGCTAACATGTGTATTTAATGCTGTACAGTACTATGCTAAAATGTGTACTTAATACTTTATAGCAATATGCTGAAATGTGTACTTACTGCTGTACAGTTTACAGTACTATGCTAAAATGTGTACTTAATGCTGTACAGTACTATGCCAAAATGTATACTTAATGCTGTACTATACTATGCTAAAATGTGCACTTAATGCGGTACAGTACTATGCTAACATGTGTATTTAATGCTGTACAGTACTTTGCTAAAATGTGTACTTGATGCTGTACTGCACTATGCTAGAATGTGTACTTAATGCTGTACTATACTATGCTAAAATGTGTTCTTAATGCTGTACTGTACTATGCTAAAATGTGTACTTACTGCTGTACAGTACTATGCTACAATATGTGCTTACTGTTGTACAGTACTATGCTAAAATGTGTTCGTAATGCTGTACAGTTTACAGCACTATCTACAAATGTGTACTTAATGCTGTACTGTAGCTGTTATCTCAGTCTTTGACCTAAATGTAACAATTCAATAATCTTTACTCAATTTTTAATTTTTTTTATCGCAAGTTTACATATGTGTTCCTGGCTCTTTGCCGATAAATGGGTCACTGAATTTAGTTTCTCTGTTAGTCTATGCAACATTTATTTCATCTCAAATAATCTCTTTCGTGATCGGGTCGTCACCAAAAACAGATTACATATTAGAGTCGCTTGATTACCAAACTTCTCATTTTAGGCTGCTCTTGATCTATGACAGAGATGATGGGTCTTACTAATTTAAAATTTCTTAATTGATTTATGCATTTTAATTATTTTAGTGTTTCTTGATTCTAATCAGATATAATCTGTAATAATTATACTTGTTCGATTCCGGTGATTGTAGTTTTGATAATCTAAAAGTATCGATCCTTAAGTTTAGAATTTGTTATTCTCTACAACATGTTTTATTTTCTTATACATGTATGCATGTAATATCAGTTTTATTTGCACGTACTATCAACACTATATGCACGAACAATCAGTGCATTCAAGCACACTGAAGCAAATTACCGTTTTCTTCATAACTTGCGATTTTTAACTATGATCATTCTTGATAGTTTATGATAGATGAGGCCATACAACATCACGCACAAACTACATTCACCCAAGCAACGTTTTAGTGGATATCAACCCAATCATGTGAGGCCATACAACTTCACGCACAAACTACATTCACCCAAGCAACGTTTTAGTGGATATCAACCCAATCATGTGAGGCCATACAACTTCACGCACAAACTACATTCACCCAAGCAACGTTTTAGTGGATATCAACCCAATCATGTGAGGCCATACAACTTCACGCACAAACTACATTCACCCAAGCAACGTTTTAGTGGATATCAACCCAATCATGTGAGGCCATACAACTTCACGAACAAACTACATTCACCCAAGCAACGTTTTAGTGGATATCAACCCAATCATGTGAGGCCATACAACTTCACGCACAAACTACATTCACCCAAGCAACGTTTTAGTGGATATCAACCCAATCATGTGAGGCCATACAACTTCACGCACAAACTACATTCACCCAAGCAACGTTTTAGTGGATATCAACCAAATCATGTGAGGCCATACAACTTCACGTACAAACTACATTCACCCAAACAACGTTTTAGTGGATATCAACCCAATCATGTGAGGCCATACAACTTCACGCACAAACTACATTCACCCAAACAACGTTTTAGTGGATATCAACTCAATCATGTGAGGCCATACAACTTCACGCACAAACTACATTCACCCAAGCAACGTTTTAGCGGATATCAACTCAATCATGTGATGATATACAACTTCACGCACAAACTACATTCACCCAAACAACGTTTTATTGGATATCAACCCAATCATGTGAGGCCATACAACTTCACGCACAAACTACATTCACCCAAACAACGTTTTAGTGGATATCAACTAAATCATGTGAGCAATATCGAGGTATACATTTTCCAGGAATACAAAAAGGCGACTGCAACATACTCTTCAACCCTAAAATTCTAAATTACTCACTGCTATCTTTAATTAGCTCAGTTTCTTGAAAATAATTGAATAACAATCATTAAACTTGATATATGTTCTCCTTACGGGAATACCATTCGTTTCTCCTTCATGTATGTAACGTCTACTAACATTTCCTCCTCTGACGGCTCTGTTAAAATATATAAATTAATTTCTATTTTCTAGTTTATTGATGCACGTTCGGTTACAATTTGTGTTTTAGTAATATCACCTTCAAAGACACGTCAGTTTAAAGTATTTTTCTACGACATTTGAAAATATTTACGTGAGGTCCATCGTTTAGACACTTCGTCTTTACATCCATTTAACATCATGTCTCATTATGTCAAGATCTATCTACCTACCCACCTACCTTCCCACCCACCCACCCATCTAACACCTACCTAACTACCTTCCTACCTACCTGCCTACCTACCTGCCTGCCTACCAACCTGCCTGCCTACCTACCTACCTACCTGCATACCTACCTGCATACCTACCTGCCTGCCTACCTTCCTTCCTACCTACCTGCCTTCCTACCTGCCTACCTACCTAACTAGCTAAATATATGTAACCAGGTAATTAACTAACCTGCAGATGATCCCTTATGTTTCGTAGTTTTGGAAATGTCTCGAGGAACTTTGTAAGACTAGATATGACAAAATGGAAGAACTATTAAGATGACGTCAAGCATTTTGTCTAACACGTGATAACCAAATGATATTCCATATATACAACTTGTAAAAACAATTACGCGCAAAAAGTGTTAATTTGTAAATATCTGACGTTATGCAAGAGACATGTGCTATATATGCAAGAGAGATGTGCTATATATGTCTCTGGAGAGAGAAAATTGATAGTAAAGATGTAACATAATCTATCATGATCTGTGACATCAGAGGACATAAGCCTGGCGAATTATGTTGTACGGGAGATACAATGCTTCGAGATTTGTTATTATGTTATATCACTGTACAAGTTTAAAACTGTTTCTTCTGCAAGGATAAGATCCAAGCAATTACAACAAAAATCAGTCAAAGATAGGTTGGTATGCATTTTAGTACGCTACTCTTAGTTGTAAGGGCCATTACATAGGAAAGCACGGGGAAAAGTTCCCTGTCACTAACATTCCAAACCACAATATTGACTTCATTATACTGCTTTATGGTGAAGTTATATTGACTTCATTACACTGCTTTATGGTGAAGTTATATTGACTTCATTACACTGCTTTATGGTGAAGTTATATTGACTTCATTACTCTGCTATATGGTGAAGTTATATTGACTTCATTATACTGCTTTATGGTGAAGTTAAGAATGATCGCTTGCGAAATGTTGGATTATTTAACTTGTTTTAAATTTGATATGATTATAAAGCAATTCAAAATCATAAAACAATTATCGGTTGGTGCCAAAGTAACATACATTACATGGAATAGTATGGGTAAAGAAGTGCCCTATCAATAATTGCCCATAACATAATAGTAGAAAGAATATCTAAAAATTCGTCAAATGTGCACAGGTTGAAGGTCATAGACTCATCTAATAAAATATACAAAGAAAAGGGTATGTTAGTGAGTCATTGTTTTCGGTATGACACAATTACTGAGATCATGCCGGTTTTCTGCAACAGAAAGACTGGGTGGCCGATTTACGTTATGTCGTAAATCGGTAAAGATTGGTCAATGTCTTGTATACTTTTCGTTGACCTTATCGTTTTCTTTCACTGGACTGTTATTAAGATTATTAAAATTGTAAAACATAAAAACATTATTTCATTTAAATTAGTTAATATTAGACAGAAGTCGCAACCATGTACCGTATATACTCGCATATTGCGCCGGGAGATCTGGGTCTATGCAGTTTGTAAGGACTAATCAGTAGAACAAACAACATAGACCCTGATCTGCCGGCGCATTATGCGACGGCAGATCAGGGTCTATGTTGTTTGCATTTGGACCCGGTTTATCCGCAAGTATATACGGTATTTGTACATCAAATCATTCCCATTGCACCTCATATCGCTACGATACAATTGGATAAAATGTGACCTCACATTGATGACATCATAATGTAATGATCACATCATTTCGAACTGCGCAGTTAGCGTTGGTTCTGCCTTAATATATTTTCATGCAATCCAAGGGCACCAGTTTAAGCACCCAGTACTATGATTGGATTTTCGTCCTGAGTGTGTTTTGAGAAATCTTTGAACTTAATCAGACAAGAATGTCGAAGAGCCATGCCCTAAGTGGAAGAAACACATCCGCATTTTCTCTAATTATTGATAACTTGATTAAAAACAATTAAACACAAACAGTCAGTGAGGGACTACCTCCACATTACACAAAACAAAACCGACTTCGAACTGGGAATTGCCAACTCAGAATAGGTCTCATGGACAATGACTCTTAAATATGCATGTACTTGATATATTTTGCTTGCACACGAAAGCTGGGATTGTGGCACAAAGAAAATGCTCTGACCGACTCTTTTGCTTGGCAGAAGAACATCCGATTTGCGTAACTTTATAAGTTTGTTAGAAGTTCTGTTCCTTAAAGTTATCCGTGGCTCAGAAGAGTGCTGTTTTGAACTCTATCCCCAGTAGCATGTGTGTGTGTCTGTGTGTGTGTGTTTTACTTGTGTAGTTTTAATCTTGTTTTAAAACTCTGAATACTTCATATAAAATGGCAATGAAGCAGCAGAAGGCTTTTTAAAAGAGATTTTCAGGGTATCACTTCAATTAATGACATTTCTTCGCTCATATTCGGAGTCTCTCAGTCGAGTGATATTTAGCATGTGTGATGGTTGCATTTTTTTCTTCTCCCTTCAGAGTACTGTATATTTTCTCATTGATATAGTGTTCTATTGTAAATCAAGCGATGAAGGTATGGTAGGATTTTATTGCAGTTGTAATTATTGTAATATGCAACACATGTACTCTCTTTCTCTCTAACAGAGCCCACAACAGACGACAGTCAGACGTATACGGATGACGAGAGCATGCTAGATGAAGAAGAGAAATTATTGGATAATTCAAATGGTCACGTGGATGTCAACGGAAATGCGCAACAGGTGCCGAAGAAGACTGTGGCGCAGATTATGAGGGACAAGAAAAAGCAAACTGCGCTGACTCTGCAATGGTGAGTTTTTGGAAGAATGCAAATGTAAATATGGTTGCATGAGCAAAGTCAACAAGAATGGAACAAAATAATTGAATGTAAACATGAATATTGCAGGATAGAACAGAAGGACCAAAATTATGGAATAAATTTGCTTCTTCTTCTTCCTTTCAACCTTCCTTCCTTCTTTCCCTATTTCCTTCCGTCCTTGCTTCTTCTTCTTCTTCTTGTTCTATTATTACAGTTGTAAATATGAAAAATGGACCAAAAAGATGGAACGATCACAATTTCAACAGGGATCAAAATCTCTATAGAATTGCCTCTCATATGTGTTATAGTCATTTCATTGATTGATTCCTATTCATTTTACATGTATATGGAACAAGATTTTACCATTATCTCTTTTTCGACCCCTACGTTGAAGTGTTTTTAATTCTAATCAGGATGAATATGACAGTTTTACAAAATATGACCTGCTTACTAAAGTTAGAGCTTTCATCGATCTATAGAACTTTTCGCAAGAGTGCAATCCTGCCTATCACGAGCGTACAAACTTGTCTCAGGCAGCCATCTTTGGGACGTGAGAAAAGATGGCCCCCGAAGGCAGTTCATTGCTCAACAGAGCTTTAGTTTTACAATATTTTGTTGGTAAGACTTAACCTAAACAACATCAACAACAAAACAACAAAAATAACAATAATAATAATAATAATAATAATAATAATAATAAATAAATAAATAAATAATTGAGATACTATATTGACCAAATTTTTTGTGTCTTCCTCATAAAGATAAAATATCATTTACATATATACAATAATTAGAAATTGAATACTGTACGTAAAGTGGCTGGTTATTATGGGTTATTGCCAAATAGAAATGACTTTTGAGGCAAGTCTGACTGTTCTTGTAATTTCTCACTGAAACCATTCACGCAGGTCTCTTCAGAATTCTCATGAAAGGTTGACTTAGCAATTTCTGACTTTTGAGGATTTTAGTGTGTTTGAGACTCTCCAGACTATTACAAGTACCGTACATTAACTTTAGAATTCATTATGGAAAACTCCCTCTCAAACTGATGTGCACTCTTAAGAGCCCCACCACCACCACCACCACCACTACCACTATCACCACCAAACAAAATTCTTAGGGATATAAAATTGAGTTATGCATTCGTGCACAGTTCTTTTTAAGTCTTCATAAATTCATAGATAGACTTTGTTCAAAAATTTAGAATAGGGACTCCCTGGCTATAATAAACCCTCACTATAACGAACCTCGCTATTACAAATTTCTTGACACAAAGAATACCCGCATTGGACCCCAGAGAACACTTATAGCGAGTGACTACTGCATTATCATTTTTTCAACGGTATTGGAAGACAAGTTAGTTACGTTTTGTGCGTGCAACTTCTCTTTTGTTGACACAACATTGAAATATAACCGTTCTTTCAGGTCGGATCAACGGGGGTAGGGTTCGGGGAGGGGTTGGAGTAATTGTGTTAAGGCTGGAAGGGAGACACTGGATGCTTGAGAAATGTTTTTATAAATGCCTATAGACGTAATGTTAGACCACTTGAGGAACTGATGCAAAATATTTTATATAAATGAGCCACGTATATCACGTGTTGTAGTAATACATAAAACTCAATTTTTTCGACTTAAAGAAACTATTTTTCAAAGTACTCGTCATTCTCTTCAAACTTGTTTTAACATTTTTTAAGCTGTCAAGCAAACATTATTTCACAGCGTAAGTCTTATTGTCATCGAAAAGATACTTGTTTATTTTTGGAACAGATATGTAAAAGGTGTGCTGTTGGAGATCAAGTGTTCAGTTTGATAAACGTCTGACATGTTTTTCCTTGAGAATCCATTACAAAGAAATCTTTAATCCCGGGAAACAAATTTAAGCATGAATTTTACGTCTCTGTCAATTAATGATGATAAATTTGTAGACTTCTATATCACCAAAACGGATTACCGCCACACAAACATCGCATGGTTTAGACACGATCAAGAGGAAATTATGTTCTAGCACATGTAATGAGTTAGCGCGTGTTTTGATACATCTGTGGACAATATTGAACGCATCCCATGCTGCTAGGTAAACAAGGTCTATATTGATCCTCAGACACCTACTCACGTTTTTATCTGAGGTTAAAAGGAGTACGGTCACGTGGTTTGAAACACAGAGCTTCTGACAGCAGTCTTAATATATCACAAAACTACGCACGTGTTTTGTTCCGAGTCAGCGGAAAGAACGAGTTTGATATAGCGTAGGGATACGTTGAGGCCGAGATGTATTCCTACGCAATATTTTAACTCGTTCTTTCCTTAAACTCGCAACAAAATACGTATGAAGTTTGTACTGTTACATACTCCGTTTTTACGCTTTCCAAAAATATATTTAGCAATAGAGTGGGAATGGATATTCAAAAGAATATGGACGCACGAACGTCAGTGAAAAGAGAAATACGCATTCAAAATTAGTATTGAACACCAGATTAACCGTATAACATTAATAGAATCCATCATATACATTTGGGTAGGATAGGAAAATTCCACCCGAGGGTCACAATTTTGCGTCAGACACAAAGCTTTCGTGTCTGACGCAACATTTTGATCTTGAGAGTGGCAGTTTCCTACTATACACTGAAGCATACTGATGGATTCTTTTTTTTTTCGCATTTCTGAACGAAAAATGAGGGTCCAGGTAAAAAAAAATGGCGTATTGTGGATAATGCTGTAACTTTCAAACGGCAGAACACGCATTGAAATTTCCTTACCTTAAGATAGAGCGTAAAAAGTTAGGTTTACACTGAAAAATTCAGCGTAAACTTTCAATGACGTTTAAATACATTTTAGCTTTCAAAGAACAGAGGTTGAAATTGCTACGGATAGGTAATACACAGTGTCTGAATGGTGTACTGCAGATAGCTTGCGCAATGATACAAATGTGAACAGGTCAAAAAATAAAGATCACTTTTATCCATAAGATTCATCGAGACAAACAAAAATTAATGAAATAATCCTCGATTCAACTTTGATATAGAATTTATTTATCCTTCAAAAATAATAATGAGAATATGAATTTTAAAAAAATAACATTTACAACAACGTCTTTTTTTACTCGAAATGGACTAAAGAAGCCTAAGATGTATCTAGGTCGACCAGTGCAAAACGGCCTATTTGTGAAACACTTAACTTCAACCACTGCTCGTTTTAGTACGTAAATGTGTTACATTTAATGTTTATCTTGATTATTGTGAAAGAATGTTCAAGTGATGATTGAAATTGGGAAGTTTTTGATACTTTGTGTACACAATGATCGCAGTAGAAGGTCAAAATAGTCCTCGAGTCAGGATAAAGGTCACGTGTGAGGCAAGATAGAGCTATCCTGCACCGGTGTTCCACACCGGAAAACACGAATATACACATATAGGAATGTGAGAATAAATCGGTGTGTAATCGGTATATAATACATACGAAGAGGATTATACCCTTTACAATCAAACAAAGAATTAATCGACAGAAATTAAAACATACAAGCTAGATTGGTGTAGATATATCGATAGCCAAATTTGCTCATATAAACAAATGAAACGCGTGTGGTAGTTATTTCTTTCTAATTACAACTGTTGTCGCTCGACCATATTCTTTAGAGGAAAACAGACTGCTTCACATAAAATGGGCATAATAGACCCAAAGTGTGTAGAAATCAGATATTTTCCGGCGTCTTACATTTTTGCCGTCAGGCGAGAATTTTCTAGTTTTACGTTTTGCAGTTGACTCAGATATATTCAATTCCTTGACGTCGGTAAGTCGAACCAGTTAAAGACGATTTTGCAAAACTTTGTTGCACGTGACTCGATGTCCTTTCAAGTGATGGTCCTTTGGGATTGAACTTGATATACTTTGATGTCGTGAAAAAAAATCAATGTCTCAACAGTATTTCAGTGTGACTTTACATATTGTTTTAAAACAAGTTACGATTCATTAATAATTACCTTACCTCAGTGACAGGCAATAAATTGCACTCGACATCCCCTTCTCAACAACCCTTTCTTTCAACTATTTCTTCCCATCTTTCCGTATTTTTTGATCTCCTATTTAGTGTCTCCTGCCTTAATTTACAATAACAATGTACCCTCCTTGTTTGTTTTTCACGAGTTTGCATCAGTTTCCTTTACTTTAGATGCGCATATCTCTATGTTTGGTAGCGTCGTGACATGTCATCGGATAATCAATTAAGAAGACGACATCGACTTGATGCAGATTTGGCCTTTGCATACCGTGCTAAAGGAATATTTTTTTTTTCTTTTTCGGAACGCCATTTTTGTCGTCATATGGTAAACACATTGATGACATTTCAAACTTTACCCTTTTGTCTTTGCACTTCCGAAAAATGTATCTTTAGTGAAACCACGATCGTAAGTTATTTACTGAGCACGAGTAAAGGGTAGGATTGTTGAAGCATTAAACTAGCACTTGTTTCGTGTAAATTTGATTAATTTTAATATCAGTTTGAACAACATTTATATGACGGGAAAGTAAATGTGGTTTAAAATAAACATTCAACAGCTTAAAACAAACGTTTTATTTCTCTTTTTGTCTTATCTTGTTCAAGGCGGGTTCGAATCCTGTCCTGATCAGCCCGGGTTGGCTACTGTGGCGTATCTCTCAGCAAGATACTTTACTCCCAATACCTCGGCAATATAGAGCCTTTCAAGTGTTGATATGCCATTAAGCACCAAACAAACAAACAAATTATATTGTTCAATGAGTTTCAACCCTGTAGTAATCTTAAAATATAAATCGCTTCAGTCCCCGTGAATCTTATTAGCTGTAAATTCATGTAGAACATGCTGTTTTAACGTCATAATCTATATACATTATATACAAATATTTTATTAAAATGAGTTTATAATGAGTCCTTGTGGCAGTATAAAAACATATACCTCTAAATCAGTATTGTGCAAACTTATTAGCGCCTTATCACCCAACTGGCAATCACCCTCTTCATAAAAGCTACCCTATATCATGTCCCTTCCACTTCAGAATCTTTTACAACGTTTTGAGTACAGACAGGTGTGGAAGATTTGTGTCTTGCCACGCCGCAGTGCACCCTTCGGCGCATTGATTTCCCATCAATAAATGCTGCCGGGGTGAGAGGTCGAACATAAAGCGATGTCAACCATCGCGGTTAGGCCTTTGGGGGAGCTTAAGTGCTGTCATATGACTTCTTAGGCGACAGCGGGAGTTCGCGCATGTCCATGCTCGATTTTTGCAGGACAAAATCAGAATATTGTCCTCTTACAGGTGGCTATTTGCTTTTGTTCTTAGACGTGCTGGGTCCACTGTTGTGAGATATGTCTGTCGTATTAGTTCAGTTGCCTTTCTGGAGTCTTTGCCCGAAGCTCGATGGACGGAAAAACCTCGCAGCGACTCGTTGACTCTGAGAATACTCGATGGACGGAAAAACCTTGCAGCGACTCGTTGACTCTGAGAATACTCGGCAAATTTCATTTAAGAAATGCAATATTGTTCTTGAATGAAATTTTAAAGCGTTTAAAATATTCTCTAGACTATGTGATTATAATGTGCACAGAAATTTCAACGGTTTTAAATGTATCTTCCATGATGTATCAAAACAAAAAAACTCCAGTGTGTTAAGCTCCGTCTAGAACAGAAATCTTATTGTTTGACATTGTTACTAAGATAATTCTATTTGCAGTGCATTTTCATGTCACACATACAGTTTCAAAAAAAAAATGCTTTCTTAGGTTTGGTTAATATATGATACTGTGTGATACTTACAAAGAAGAAAGTTTTTTATATTGTATCCATTCAAGCAACTGGTATTTTTAAAAAAAAAAATTGTTTGCATTCAAGCAACTGATATTTTATTATATTGTATCCATTCAAGCAACTGATATTTTGTTATATTGTATCCATTCAAGCAACTGATATTTTGTTATATTGTATCCATTCAAGGAAATGATATTTTGTTATATTGTATCCATTCAAGGAAATGATATTTTGTTATATTGTATCCATTCAAGGAAATGATATTGTTTTATATTGTATCCATTCAAGGAAATTATATTTTGTTATATTGTATCCATTCAAGGAAATGATATTGTTTTATATTGTATCCATTCAAGCAACTGATATTTTGTTAGATACGTTGAAAGAGTTCATCGGAAGTACAGGACCTCACGCTTTAATTTCTTTCCTTCAAACATCCTTAAATTGTCCTTCGTCTTTTAAATTAAGATTTGCCAAAAACTGTAAAGTAAACGCATCGACGTTTGTACTTGTACTAAATTGTACCGAAATTCCATAAACAACGGAAGTTAGCCGCTAGGTCTGGCTTTATACTGGTATTTGCTTATCACACTTATTGCCCACGAAATGCTAAGTTTGCACCCTAATTGTTGAATGAGTCATGAAAAGACTATGTGTTTGTTGTTGGCTTTGTCTTATCAGGATTAAAGAGAGGCAAGAGTTACAAAAATTAGTCTCAATTAAGTTTGTTTAACATAGTTCCAGAGATCCAACTAGCTTTGTGGCAAAGCTTTGATCCAACATGGATATTAACGACAGAATGTTATATTGTGTTTAAAATGTCTTTAAAACTTAATGGAATGGTGGACCGAGTTTCTCTGTATTTTGAATATTAAATTATATTTATATGCCTCAATGAAATAGCGATCAATTCGAATACCACATTCTAATTTGAGACCGCGCTCGATACAGAAAACAAACAAAGCTTGTTTTCTCTAGCACAGTGGCTAACTATGTAATCTGCTATCAAAACAGTCCGCAGTATAATAAGTTTTTTGTGAAGAATTAGAAACTCTTGGGAAAATGTTGAAAGTTTAGTATTGATATATTTCTATTTGAGCACAAGGAAAAGGGTTGGGGTTAAACGGGTGTTATGTTTTGTATTATATCAAGTCTAGTGCAACTTTCCAAGTTATTTTACGTTTAAAATAAATTATACTCGAATATTGGTTGCCGTATTTGCCTGCATACTATGCATTGAATCATATGGCGAGAAATATGAAATATATTGATGATAGCATACTATGCATTGAATTATATGACGAGAAATATGAAATATATTGATGATAGCATACTATGCATTGAATCATATGGCAAGACATATGAAATATATTGATGATAGCATAGTATGCATTGAATCATATGGCGAGAAATATGAAATATATTGATAATAGCATAGTATGCATTGAATCATATGGCGAGAAATAAGAAATATATTGATAATAGCATAGTATGCATTGAATCATATGGCGAGAAATAAGAAATATATTGATAATAGCATAGTATGCATTGAATCATATGGCGAGAAATAAGAAATATATTGATAATAGCACAGTATGCATTGAATCATATGGCGAGAAATATGAAATATATTGATAATAGCATAGTATGCATTGAATCATGTGGCGAGAAATATGAAATATATTGATAATAGCACAGTATGCATTGAATCATGTGGCGAGAAATATGAAATATATTGATAATAGCACAGTATGCATTGAATCATGTGGCGAGAAATATGAAATATATTGATAATAGCATAGTATGCATTGAATCATGTGGCGAGAAATATGAAATATATTGATAATAGCACAGTATGCATTGAATCATGTGGCGAGAAATATGAAATATATTGATAATAGCATAGTATGCATTGAATCATGTGGCGAGAAATATGAAATATATTGATAATAGCACAGTATGCATTGAATCATATGGCGAGAAATATGAAATATATTGATAATAGCATGCACGATTTGCATGGGTTGTCAAATCAGGATGAGGAACATGCATAAATATATGGCAAATTTTAGTCTTCTTTCTTTTCGGTACTACTGCAATTACTGGATCAGTCCTTGCTTACGTGCGTTCATACCATGATTATCATGAGTGGCTGTTATATTTCATGGTAATCGACAATCTTATCTTCATCGTCAGTTCTTGTGTTAACCAATAAGAAATCGTTATTTATTTATTTTGAAGGGATTATTACTCGGTAGTTTTCCTTGTAGCTTGTTGAACTTCATTGATAAAACACATTTCACAAACAACATCGTTTTTGGTAACGGAGAAATAATTTCATTAAAAAGAATGAAAATTTTCATTTCAATAGTTTTCTAAGCTTTCTTAATTAATTATCTTGCAATTATTGAAGTTGAAGTTTACGAAGGACCCTGGGTAAGAACAGAGAAAAAGCGAATGTCTTCGCCTATCTGACACAGCACTCTGACCCATATGTTATAATTATGGATATCATAAACGTTTGTAGTTTTAAAGCAGAAAAGGATTCAATAATAAATTGTGGTTGGTTATTAGGTTAGAGTTGAGTTAGGGCCTTCAGACGGTTAGTTGGTTGTTATGGTTTTAACGCCATTTTTCAGCACATGATAGGCTGGCTATACATGGCGGCCAGTATATTTGGTGGAGGAAGAACCCGAGAAAACCCCGGGAAGAACCACCGACCCACGGGAAGCTACTGGCAAGCTTTCTCACATACCCACGTTGGCCTAGGCTGAGACTCGAAACCACGCGGACAGAGGTGAAATGTCAGTGATCTGTAAAGGCGAGCGCCTTAGACCACTTGGCCCCCCGGGGCCCCACTTCAGATGGTACTGTCGATACCATCGAACGGTAACAAATAATACATTTGTGAAGGGTTTGGGGGTTAGAGCTGAGTCAGGGCCTTCAGTAGTTACTGTGAATCCCATATGATGGTAACAAATAATAAATTGTTGGATAGGTATTGGGTTTGAGCTGAGTTAGGGCCGTCAGTAGGTGCTCTCGCTACCATCTTACGGTAACAGATAATAAATTGGTGGAATGTATTGGGTTTGAGCTGAGGTAGGGCCTTCAGTAGGTACTGTGGATACCATAAAATGGTAACAAATAATAAATTGTTGGATGGGTATTGTGTTTGAGCTGAGTTTGGGCCCTCATTAGGTACTGTCAATATCATCTAACGGTAACAAATAATAAATTGGTGGATGGATATTGGGTTAGAGCTGAGTTTGGGACTTCATTAGGTACTGTCAATATCATCTAACGGCACAGACGCTACGTCCTAATATACTAATATAGCATGTAATTTGTTCTATTTTGAAAAAAAAGTTAGTTAATCCGTCTAATTTGCAACAATACAATCTCTCACGAAAAGAACACTTTTAATTTTTTTTTTTTTTTTTTTTTTAGAGTTTTACGATAAAAAGGCTCAGTTTTATTTTGGCGTAGTTTCACAAGAGCTACTAATAGTTACTTCTAGAGTATCTATACTGGGGACGAGTTTCAAAATACTCCACCAGTGGCACATACATGTATGTTGAGCTCAGACCTGAAGGATAGAACGGAACAGAAGCCAATGCTTCGTATTTTCAGTAGGACCTTTCTGTCCAGATAAAGCGCCATAATCGTTATCGGCCTACACAAAGCCTTGGCCATCGACTGATTTACAACTTCAATAACAAATTCTACCAATTTTCAAACTCCGTGGAAAGCAAACGCGAACCATGAGATAGCTTATCGAAAATGGAACATTTATCCTGGCTTTGTCCATTTTGGACATTGAAAGCATTAGGCAGCCTATCTCTTTTTATCTATTCAATATTAGTGTGGATTTCTTATTTTCGACAACTCTTTACAGCGGCCATGGAAATTTCCAACCCTAAAATTAAATTCTGACGCATCAAGCGGACACGTTTAGGGTGTTATAGTCATTCACTTGCAGACCTTGCGCTGGCGTCTGTTGACTCAAACTTATCGAGGCGAAAAGGCCAAAGATAACTAACTAGCTAGCATACAAACGTGGCAGATTTATATTAAATTTTGTTGATATTGTTCAATTTAATACAGCAGGTTGGAGCAGCATGGTGTGGGAGGCACAGGAAAGAGTACAACTAATATATTACCGCATATACTCGCGTTTTTAACGGGTCCAAATGCAAACAACATAGACCCTGATCTGCCGTCACATAATGCGCCGGCAGATCAGGGTCTATGTTGTTTGTTCTACTGATTAGTCCTTACAAACTGCATAGACCCAGATCTGCTGGCTCATTATGCTACGGCAGATCTGGGTCTATGCAGTTTGCAGTTGGTATCGAATTATATACGAGTATATACGGTAGATGTTCTAATTCGCTTTTTTGTCTATAAAATCTCCGTTTGGAAGAAAGTCAACAATAAGTGCACTATATAAGAAATGACGTTGTGACTTTCAAATTACAGACCATATTATTTTATGTAAGATTTACCTGTGGACACGTGATCTGGTCACTTTGTATAACTCAAAAGACATGGTTTATCCTTCAGACTCGCCGGTTGAATTTCGAAAAATAAATATACCGCATAAGCTGGTGCTATTGTTACTATTTGACTTTACAAAATTTAAAAAAATAAAAATAAAATAAAACTACTGTTGCCGCTTTGTAATTATCAGTATGAATATTTCTTCCACAATTAATGGACTTTCATTACTAATTTTGTTACAAGTACTACCAATACAGGATTACTTCCGTCAAACTACTAATAGGTAAAAGAAATATTATTCTCTGTCCTATTCATTTGTATATAGCATAATAGTCTCCCCTGGTTATAATAAAAATTAATACAATAATAATAGGAACTTTATTTTCTGAGGATAATATATTTGGTTCAGAATCAACCAATCCTACATGTAGTCCTCAATAATATACTAATAAAACTATAAATGCAACGTATATGTACAAATATAACTCTTACTTACTACAGTGTCTGACATACATGAAATTATAAAATATAGATATATACAAATACATACATACACACATTAGAGTAAAACAAACATAAGATATACAATTATCTTTGAGAGATGGGAAAGTAGTGGGGATATTTATGTTAGCTATCCCAATTTGTTTGAGCTATGGCATAATCAGAAAAAAGAAATCTGTGAAACACGTTCTTAAGAAAGAGAGTTTTGTATTTGTTTAATGTCATTTGGGAATGAAATTCCATAACACTGTTGCGAACTATTTGGGTGGTGGTGGGGTGGGGTGGAGGCAGGTCCAGTGGGGACCCATAATTCCAATCAACAACTTTTTTCTGTTGGGAGGGGGCCCAAGAATTAAGTTTTGCTGGGGCCGGGGGGGGGGCGCTACTGCCTATGCTCAAAGAGAAATTATTGCTGCTTTCGCCAGATTGCTCTTTATAATACTGCCACCAATATTGACTTTGTTAAATAAATTGGTATCACCTAGATGCTGGTGATTCTTCTGCTATATATAATACAAGATCATCAACAACAACTACTTCTGCTATTTGTACTACTACTACTACTACTATTACAACTATTACTACTAATACTACTACAGTGACTGTTAGTATTACTACAAAAACTACTGCTACTACTGATATTTGCTAATGCAGCTGTTCACGTTACTGTCATTAGTTAATACCACTGATACTATCTATTATACTAGTAATGATTCTACTGCTACCATTTTGTTGCTTTTTAATATGTACTCAAAACTTTTTAATCTAATGTAATTGCCACCACAACATGTGTCTTTCGTGTTAGTTTTATTTACTTGAGGAATCGAGATATACAAAATTACCCCTTTTTACATTTCACGACTGTTGGCTAACATAATGACCGCAAGAGCTAGGATTCCGCAGTAGTTTAGTAGTGAGAAAAGTGAGAGCAATAAACCAGAGTAGCGACGTTGTCTCCTTTTGATTCTACTCAGCTCTGTAAGCCCTTTTGAGTATGTCCCCTTCTGTTATCTGGGCAGCGAAATGTATACCCAATCTCGCAAAGTCTCTGTGATCCCGAGAAGATAAAAAATTTCTTGTAAGGATATCAAACAGTCTGACACGAGATTATGAGATGGAGCTGTACGTATTGTCAATCATTATAGCATAAAATCATGTACAGGAAAACGCGGTTATTGCGAACACTGGTACAGTGAATTTACGATTAATATATATATATATATATATATATATATATATATATATATATATATATATATATATATATATATATATAATATATATATATATATATATATATATATATATATATATGTATATATATATATATTATGAATGCAATAAACTAATTTTTTGGAGACTCAAACGGTTCGTTATACACATATTTATCTGTACGTTGTATGAGCGCATTTCATGGGCAGATGCAGCAGAACATTCTAAAGTTTTATTGCATTGTTGTCCACTGTCTCCAGCTAGTTCTTCAAAATTCCCATTGTTTTATCGATACTAGTTGACACATAATGATACTAGATAGCTGACAACAGCTCGTGAATTTTGCGCCTCCCACACGATTATATTCCATTTCAGGCAGATATTTTTTTTTTCTATTTGCATTTGTTCGTAGAGGAAGGAATGCTGCTCATGTGCAAAAAGTTTGTGACGCCAAAGTTTACGTTAATCTTGCGTCCCGTTGTCTTTTCCGTGAATTAACCCTCATGGTTTTCTCGAAATAAATGAGACACTAACTTGCACCAGAGTCGAATGTAACCTATCTTTTGATGTGTGAAGCTGAGCATCATCACTAGATTGCTACCTCTAATACCTTTGACTTTCACTTTTCTAAGTGTGTTTGAACAATCGTATATCTTTTATCATTTCTTTCTATATGCGGCCTTTTTCTTGTGTAATGTATGTGTTGAGAACGAAAAGATTATTTAACTCATGAAGTAGAATTCACTCACAATTGAACGTCGACATGTGAAGACTGCTCCAAACTTATTTATTTCAGTTTGATTTTATTCCAGTTATTTATGTAAGGTTTTTGCTAAAGTTTCTGCCCATACAATTGTGCAGCGTATTTATGGAATTTAATAAATATAGGAAAAGAGTATACAAAGTAAATATTAAAAATTAAATTTTAAGAATAATTAGCCTTTTATGACCGCTGAATATTTTTAAAAAGCCCTTTCAAATTTGCCGTGAAGATGAACTGAGATTTTTGAGCAGAAGTTTTAGTGTTGAACGGGCACGGAAATGGCGGAAATATAAACTGGTTTACAGACTTTTCAGAGTTAAAACCATAACTTAAAACGAGTCTTTGAAAGCAGTCTGAAGTTCCAACTTTACTTCCATGCCGATTGTACACCAACATCAAGTGAAAATATAAAAGTCTGTGTGCCTAAAATTGTTATAACTTTATCCTAAATACAAAGCGATAATAGAGGGCAAAAAGATTAATAATGTTAGTAAAAATTTGTATCTTATTATCTGGTTATAATTTTTATAAAATAAGCTGCACACCAATAAGGGGAGATCCTTTAGCATTCGTCATTCTGTATGTAATACGCTGTATGGATTATATTTTATGGGTAGACAGATTGTAAATTTTGGTTTTCTGGTTCTTCTTTCACTTTTTAATTAAGAACTACAGCGTTGGAAAGGCATTTTTAAACCACATTCAAGTCCAGTAGTGAAAACTAGGTGATGAAACAAGGAATTAAAATATGAAAATTTGAAGAAGAAAAAAACAACAACATTCATATTATCTAATGTGTAGAAATTTCATCGTCACTGAGTTAAATAAAACTGCGAAGAACTGAAAAGTTAAATGTATTTAATGAAAAAATATCACTGTTTGTTGATATTGTAATATTAGTATGGAACAATTCTTTACTTCCATTTCTCCATATCGAACTTTCTAAACGTTAGAAATACAAGAATTTTTTTTTAAATGGCAACATCACAACTTTTAGTATCGTTTGTGTGTACAAAAGATCTTTTCGTCTGTTAAAAAATTAACGATTGTTTACTATCATTTCTATGCTATTTTCGTCAATAAAGCACACACCGGACACAGTTTTACTGTGTGCTTCTCACCACACCTTCTGAGAAATCCTTGTTTAAATAGAATGTCTCGCTGCCCTCAATACAAGAAGCTTCAAACGGCTTACTATCAAAGGGAACCCTGTAGCCTCTCTTGCCTAGGCTTAAGACGAACTAGCCACGGGTTTATCTTTTAAATTAAAAGGGTTTACTCTAATCACCGGTTCTGTTTATGTGTTTGATAAATTCGGAGAGCCATATGTTGCATAAATATACTCTGGGTCTGAAGAATAAGGGGACGTTAAACCCCCGAATTAAGAGTATGTCAATGATTGATGTGGTTTTATTTAGGGTAAAGGGTCTATTTTAAGTATAAAGCATGTTCCAAGGAAGAAAAAGACCATGTCATTTATTTCTTTTAAATTTTTCGGGGGGAGGGGTCATCCAACACAACTTGTAACACTGTAAAAAGTTCACAGGATATACAGCTACAGTGTATGGCATGTTGTCTACGTTTGTAAGCAATTGCTGCGGATTAGAAAGAATGAGTTGAATATAGAATTGAGAGTCTCTCGATCCATTCATTATGGTACATTTTGTCGTTGAAGATCGCCCACATTATTTGCTGAATCGATTTTCCTGAAAACATTCAGTAAGAAATTGAAAGCTGTAAAAGTTCTGAATTTGGTAAGTAAGTGAAGTAGCGCTTGTCAAACATTTCTCGTTTCTAGAGGAACGAAGATATTTTTGATTGCAAAATGATGCAAGCAGTTAATAGATTGATCCCCTTTATAACACGAAAATGGAAACAACGAAACGATAAACAAAATGTATTTTCTCTTTTTGACACAGTTCCTTTCATGCAAACCAACAAACCAACAAACCAGCTAAGGAATAAAAAGTGATTTGACTTTATTTATCCAAGTAAATCATATGCATACATCATTAAATATATGTTTCGAATAATAGTTTAATTTGACATTACCTGATTTGACGGTCCAAATTTCCGAATAGAGAACCAATTCTTCCTGAAGGCTTATAACTTTCTCTTGAGTGCCATTAAAAGCCTCTCTTTGCTTGATGAGGTTAAGACAGTTGGTCATTTCCGGTTCCGGGAGTTTGTTTTACTCCTCGTAAGATTCTTTATAGATTACATGGAGGGTACGGCCAGTTGCGCATATCTCATTAAATTATATGGAGGGTACGTCTTGTTGCACATATATCATTAAATTGTATGGAGGGTACGTCCAGTTGCACACATCTCATTAAATTATATGGTGGGTAAGTCCAGTTGCACATATCTCATTAAATTATATGGAGGGTACGTCCAGTTGCACACATCTCATTAAATTATACAGAGGGTACGTCCAGTTGCACATATCTCATTAAATTATATTGAGGGTACGTCCAGTTGCACACATCTCATTAAATTATATGGAGGGTACGTCCAGTTGCACATATCTCATTAAATTTTATAGAGGGTACGTCCAGTTGCACATATCTCCTTAAATTATATGGAGGGTACGTTCAGTTGCACATATCTCATTAAATTATATGGAGGGTACGTCCAGTTACACATTGTTATTGGTCATATCCGCAAACTTTAGTTTTTCGAAAACAGTGCAAATATTAAAGATTAGTAGACAAAAAATCACCAAAAATCATTTTCCCCACAGATAAAACGGACAGTGAGATAGATAGACGGGAAAAATAAATAAATAAACAGGCAAGGAAGAAAGAACGCTTAAATATATATATTGGAAAAACTCCCCTTCTGCATCCAGGATACGGCCAATTAACTCAATAAACCACCCGAAATGAACCTGCCCAAACAACACTCCTAGTAAACATGAATGTCTGGATGGGATATTTGACTCCTTCCCCACCTCTTCACAATCCCTACCCTCCAACTGAATGCCACCTCAGGCTCTTTTAGGCCACGTTTTAAAGTTGAGCAAGTTTGTGTTCAACAATAAGCATTTCCTATAAAATAGGAACTGCGATGGGTTCAAATATGGCACCGGCAATTTGAGGGGTGTTGGGGGGGGGGGGGCTCTCGCACAACATTTTATAATGGGCCTGTAATGGACTATACCAAAAACATTAAGATGTATCATATTCATTGATGGCATCTAATAAAATTGAGTTAAAACTGGAAATAATTACACAAATATTTTCGAAATCACTAATCATATCCACGCAACTATTAAATTCACATCAGAGTCATTGAGCAATTCAAGTGTTTCTTGGATACCCAATCTCTCTCTCTCTCTCTCTCTCTCTCTCTCTCTCTCTCTCTCTCTCTCTCTCTCTCTCTCTCTCTCTCTCTGACAGAAGGATATAAAGCGATTTGTACTGCAAGCCAACAGATTCACATCAATATTTGCTTCCATACGCCATTTGTGTTCGAATCAAACGCATATGTTCTTACCCAAAGACTGTAGAAAATTGACTCAGATAGCTCAAGGAGTACCTAAAAACGAGGAGATACAAGAGGAAAGATTATAAAAGAGTCATCGCTAAAACCAAGGTCCTCGACAGAAACACTCTCCTAAGGTACAAAAACCCAAATCAGCAAATACATGCATCCACTTCTTTTGAACATACTACCCGGATGCCACGAAGCTACAACAAAACCACCAAGATCACCTGGTACAAGCCCAAAAATAATACAGGTCGCACCTCCGAAACAGGAACGTACAGGTGGAAAGACAAACGCTGTTTCGTCGCCAAGCATAACGCCTAAGACCACAACTTTCCGAAGTTCGACTACAGGAGTAAGACTCAGCACCAAAATTGGGATGTTGTAGCAAAAATATAATTACCTTTCTTACATGTAACAACCTTGCTGTCCAATATGCTGTCGAAACTGTGTCCTTTAGGAAGAGGATGAACACCCATAAAACCCAAAATCGGCAATAAAATGAATACAAAACTTGCCAACCAGTACATCTCAAAAAGGACATTCTGCGCAGTCCATTAATATGCTACCTACAGAGTCAAATCCGTGGTTGACGAACGTAGAACGCACACGGAAAGATACATATTAGATTCTACAGTTGAGAACACATGGTGAAATCCAATTGAGTTTAGTGGTTGGCAAGTTTTGTAATAAGTTTATTGCCGATGTGATTTTTTTGTGGTTGTTCGTCCTCTTGCCAAAAATCGCTTTGTCACCTATGGTGTGACTTAAGTAAATTGTTTACTCCGAGAACTATATCCCAGATAAAATATTATGTACAGTAAAAGCATGAATAGTACACTGTGCTAATCATTATGCAAAGATTTGTTTTTAAAATAAGGAAACACTGAATAATAATAATGATAATAATAATAATAATAATGTTGAAGGTAGAATAGGATGAAGGGCATGAAACACAATTGTAAAAGCAAATGAGATGAAAAAGGACCAAAATAACGAATTATGTGTCTTGGCGACAAAGCGGCTTCTTTTTATCACCGCATCCCTTCTTTATTTTCCGGCGTTTTAAGGTTTATCTATCACACTCACTCGTTAATGTCTCTTTTTTCATCGCCTTGTTTTACTTTATGTTTTGAACATTCTGTTCGATTATCATCACACTTGATCGATGTATACACTAGTAGTGCATTATGCATGAATATTATTTTTCCTGCGTTCCGTATGTAGAATAGTTTTCTTGTAAGTCTCAGCGTGTATATATATATATATATATATCCTCTGGATTTTGTGTTAAGTGTCTGTTTTTTCCTCGCAACTGACGAATTGCTTGCCTAGCCCCAAACGTTCGGCATCCTAGTAAGGTCCATCGTCATTACCAGTTCTGTGCCATTTTATTATTATTGTGTTTTTTGGTTGTATTCCCTAATTGGGAATTATGTTTTCCTTCATAGATAATCAATCCTCCTTTGCTCTATGTTTGATTTTTTTTTCTTTTTCCACTCTTAGTATTCATCTTATGTTTTGTCTACCTTTGCTTCGTCTTCACTACAACTCACGTGTTTGTTTTCCCTCTTTATCTTTCTTGTTCGTATCTGGCACCATAATTGGAGTAATGCTCAGTCTATCGTAACAAGAATAATTAACCCAGACATTGTTGAGCATTTTCTATAGAATATGGTTTGATTTGTCCTTTTAAGTGGCACTTAGATCTATGATAGGCAAAATTCGTCGTAGCTCGTTGTTTGGTCATTTGTGAGGAATATACAAAATGTGAGGCCCTGAAGACATGAAACTTTAAAATTCACTATTCTCAACAGTTTAAATCGTTTGATTATATGAACTTAACATACACATGAGTATGTGACACACATCTGGATTCAAAAGTGTGTATGAAAATGTTTTCATTATTAGAAATGAACAATACATCTAAAAGCTTTTCATCTTTCTCCTTAGGTACATACAAGTGATATATTTTCTTGAGATACACATATTTACAGATTAGAAGTACCAATTGGGGGAGGGGGTGGGCTTCTTACTTGAAAAGCAACAGCCTAGGTAGAGATTTTGGCCAAAAAAGTATAATTTTTCTTTCATTTTTCGTAAGTTCAATATGAAAAATGCACCAACATTTTGAAAAAATTGGTTTTTACTAATGAAATGTTGATTTATTCTTGGAAATATATTCTATATGGAGAGCATCCAGAAAACTTTATTTTTTATGAGAATGTTAAGTGAGTTATTCTGTTTGGACCTTAACATTTGTCACCTATGGCATCACAGGACATTCCACTTAGATCTCTGGCTTGTAAGATATATTGTGCTCTGAAACAAAACAGAATGGAGCAAGCGCAATCAAACTTTATATTGGTATTCTTTAATGTTGCCACAGATACAGAAAAAGTCAATAATTAAATAGTTACCAATTTTGCCATGTTTTCATTGTATCACTACACTAATTGGACCAATCAGCTGCCACTGCATTCTATTACAGTCCTTTAAAAAATCGTTAATAATTTTAGACAATTTTTTCCTGGTGTCGATATCATCCGGAGATATCGACACCCAATTGAATCCTCGAATCCTCAAACCATCTTATGGGCATATTTCAGGAGGTACCTATGGCTGTCTACAGTAGACCAAGCAAACTCAAAGATTACCTGGTACAAGCTCAAATTAATCCAGGTCGTACCACCGAAACAGGCACATACAGTTGCAAAGACAAAAGCTGTCTCATCGCCAAACATGCATTCGACTACCACTTTCTCAAATTCGACAACAGAAGTACTGTTTAACATCAACCAAAAATTGGGATGTTGCAGCAAAAATGTAATCTACTTCTGACATGCACGAATTGTGCTGTCCAATATGCTGGTGAAATTGTGGCATTTAGGAAGAGGATGAACAACCATAAAAAAAAACATCGGCAATATAGTTATTACAAAACTTGCCAACCACTACAGTTGAACCGGACAGTCTGTGCAATCCATTAATATGCAACCCGCTGAGTCAAACCCGTTGTCGACAAACATAGAATGCATACGGAAGTATCAATATTATATTATACAGTTGAGAACACACGGGGAATTGGGTCTAAATGAGACAGTCTAACATGTCCACTGCAGCTCTTCTATATTCACTAGCAGGCACACAATTACCACTCTTTTTTTCTTCATTTTGGACTCATTTCCTTTACATTAGTGTTGCATGACCTTCATCCATATCAAGCTTCAACATTATTGTTCTTCTTCTTATTATTATTAAACTGTCATCATTTTTTAAAATGTTTCTCCTTTGCGTGCCTACTAGAACAGTTTACTGTTTTATATTTCTCTGTACAGAAAATTTAACCCAGACTGTAATACATTTTACTTATTTATGTCACACTATGGACGCCAAAAAGCGGTTTATTCACAGCTTCACACCTTTGTTTTCCGCCATTTTACGCTTTTCATATCTGTCAGTGTTTCTATTTTCATTACTTCGTGTGTTTCCATTTGAATTATGACAATTCTTTTACAATATCATCACCCTTGATAGATGTAGAAATGTAATGCATTCTTTTTAAAGTTTGTTTTTTCTACATTCTGTTTCTTTATTTGACATGTGATCATGTAAACTTTTTATTGGTGATTGTGATAAGTGCCCGTTTTGTCTTGTAAATCGTTCCCCTTTTTTCCCTGACGCAAGGCTTGTCTTGGCTTGCTTAGCCCGAACACCCACCCACCCACCCATCAACACACACACACACACACAGATATATATATATATATATATATATATATATATATATATATATATATATATATATATATATATATGCTGCAACAATAGGATGATGTCATCTATTGTTTTTCAGGTTGCTAGAATGTAAGTCAACCCAGAGTGTCTATAAAAGGCAACATTTAGCTGAAACATTGACAAATTGATTTGACTAAAATGGAAGCTAAAAAACAGCATAGTCTTAGCTTTTAACCCTCGACCTTGCTATCATTAGTTGTCAGTCAAAAATGTTTGCGCTTTCAATTGCACCCAGGTATCTTGAACCCTAACGTGCAATTCTTTTCACGTAGGGAGTGAATTACTTAAAGTGTTTTTAATTTATTCAGTTGCCTATTATGACCTCAACTAAATAGACATCGTGACATGTCAGTTGTGCCGCTAACAAATACAGCCCTGGCTTTTTGCATAGCTTACATTTTTGTAAACATAGCGTTGAAAAAGTGTGTAGCGTATGCAGCTTCATTTCATTTTGTTCTGATTGCATTCAACCTTAGTAACTAACATGCAAAAGAAGTGTTTTTTTATGTCTAATAGATAGAGTATTTAAATAGTCTTCGTCAATCGGATTAATATTCAGTAATACACATTTGGGCCATCCGCGTTATATTTATTTATATTCAGTTATAAGCATGTACCAATCACTCAGGCATTGATAATCCTTGCAGCATAAGCATATACCAATCACTCTGGCATTGATACTTCTTGCAGAATAAGCATGTACCAATCACTCTGTCGTTGATAATCCTTGCAGCATAAGCATGAACCAATCACTCTGGCATTGATAATCCTTGCAGCATAAGCATGTACCAATCACTCTGGCGTTGATAATCCTTGCAGCATAAGTATGTACAAATCACTTTGGCGTTGATAATCCTTGCAGAATAAGCATGAACCAATCAGTCTGGCATTGATAATCCTTGCAGCATAAACATGAACCAAACACTCTGGCATTGCAGCATGCATATATATACATACTGGATAAATTTGCTTCTGCAAATCGACTACGTTAGCTTATGATCTTGTTCCATGTATTACTACTATAAATTCACTATTTTTTTTGTGGTGTATCAATTTTCGGGGATTTATTGGTTTTTTAAAGTCACAAATTTAAAGCCCTTATGAAAATAGACACTCCATGCATACCCACAAATTTTAGTGCGCACAAAAGGGTATATTTTGCACTACCACGAACATTGATACCCACAAAAAAAGAAATTGACAGTATTTGGATTGCTTGCTTATCAAAAAGAATTGGATGTTCGTTGTGAAATGTTCCATGCAGCCGTTCTCCTTACAATGTCCCTAAGAAATTTTCTGCTTTTTTCTCCTTCCAAAACTTGCACCCACAATGTATACTAATCCATGTTAACCCATCCATATTAAAATATTGCTAATATTAAAATTACATGCATCGATCATTAGATATTTTGTCTAACATAATTTGAAGCTTGAAATGCGTCTTTAAGACAGTTAAGAAGACTTTGCTGTAAGATTATTTTCATTCACTACTAAAATATAGCAATAGCTTTTAATGGTATCCAAGGTGATTCTTCTTCTTTTTTTATTCGTCTCCTTATCATCCCATCTTCATCATCATCATCCCTCTCTGCCACAGCCTCTTAATGAATTATTATAGTCATTTCTCCTGAGATCCACACACTTCGAGTAGCCTTAGATCTCAGGGACCTTCCAATGTGTTCCATTTGTCCTAGCGTCTGCAGGACGTGTCCCTCTTGCTGTTTTATTTATCCAAGCGTCTTCAGGGCGTGTCCCTCTTGCTGTTCCATTTATCCTAGCGTCTTTAGGACGTGTCCCTCTTGCTGTTCC